>CM036757.1:1670000-2270000 GCA_020796225.1 Arion vulgaris
AGAGAGAGAGAACATAGAGAGAGAGAGAGACAGAAGAGAGAGACAGAATAACAAAACATTCAATATATCAAACATTAGAGTTAAAGACAAGATAAACAGAGGAGAGAAGATAAGTATATTTATCAACCAACTCTCACACAAAGTATTACTAAACTTTATTTATGGAAACACTAATAAACCCCAGAACAATTAAATGATTACCAATTAAAGAGTTATAACTGTGTTATGAACATAAACGTATGTGGTCATGGGTAGTTACAAAGCAATCTTAGGTTGAGAGAATTGAAATAAATCCAGCCATAGACAATCATTATTCTGTTAGATCGGCTACCGACCTGACATGATCATAGGACAGCAAGCATAGCTCGTGAAGCTGACCGTTTGCAACATTAAACATTTGAGTTATAGATCAGACAGACCAGTAGTTATTTCTGCATCAAAGGGTGCTTGAACAAAGACAGATATATAAAGTATTACATAAGTAGCTGACAAATTAATGATGAAATATGAAAATAAACAACACTCGACGTTTCGGTACTAGACCTTTATCAAGAACAAAAATGCAAAGAATACTTAATTAACTAAATTTCTGCATCAAAGTATTATCACATTACATGTTTGATTAGCAATGAAAGGCTAACAAATCATCTACTACACCACAGCTAACTCATGAAACATATCAAATACTATAACAAATACAAGCAAGGACTAGTACATCAGTACAATAGTGGACAATACAAGCATGAGTAGTACATCAGTACAATAGTGGACAATACAAGCACTTGAGTAGTAAATCAGTACAATAGTGGACAATACAAGCACTTGAGTAGTACATCAGTACAATAGTGGACAATACAAGCACTTGAGTAGTACATCAGTACAATAGTGGACAATACAAGCACTTGAGTAGTACATCAGTACAATAGTGGACAATACAAGCACTTGAGTAGGACATCAGTACAATAGTAGACAATACAAGAACATGAGTAGTACATCAGTACAATAGTAGACAATACAAGCACTTGAGTAGTACATCAGTACAATAGTGGACAATACAAGCACTTGAGTAGGACATCAGTACAATAGTAGACAATACAAGAACATGAGTAGTACATCAGTACAATAGTAGACAATACAAGCACTTGAGTAGTACATCAGTACAATAGTGGACAATACAAGCACTTGAGTAGGACATCAGTACAATAGTAGACAATACAAGAACATGAGTAGTACATCAGTACAATAGTAGACAATACAAGCACTTGAGTAGTACATCAGTACAATAGTGGACAATACAAGCACTTGAGTAGGACATCAGTACAATAGTAGACAATACAAGAACATGAGTAGTACATCAGTACAATAGTGGAGAATACAAGCACTTGAGTAGGACATCAGTACAATAGTGGACAATACAAGCACTTGAGTAGTACATCAGTACAATAGTGGAAGAAATAATAATAATAGCCGTCCATCGCATGCGATAATGACAACAATCTCAGACGTGTGCTGTTGCACCTCTCTGGTGTGTGCGGAGGTGACTGTAGAGTCCGAACTATGTCATCAGTACAATAGTGGAAGAAATAGAACTAGGACATTTGAAAAATGGAAAAACATACAGGACTAGGACATGAGTAATATGATGTCCTAGCAAACCAGACTCTGCCATACAGGACTAGGACATGAGTAATATGATGTCCTAGCAAACCAGACTGTCCTAAGGGATCTATGTAGCGCAGAGGTCAGGTGTTCGTCTCTCTATGTAGCGCAGAGGTCAGAGGTCAAGTGTTCGTCTCTCGTGCAAAGGTACCAGGTTCGCTCCCTCGTGGAGACATTTGAATATTTTTCAAGAGATTCCTGATTTCAATGTAGGTGAGATCGAGCTCCTAGTCCTAGCGGAGACGAACGATAAAACGTAGGTTCAATTTGAGTACGTAAAAGAACCCTTTGCAGTTCAAAATCGAGAAAGCAGGCTGAAAAGCCGCTGCCCGGGCAAAATCTCATTAGAAAAAAATTTAATTCCTACAAAATATCTTCACCATCTACAAAATTTCATCGGTGATCCTCGCCGGTGCTACGGAGTTCGTGCTCTGCAGTTGAGATCTTGCTGTGTAAGAAAGATATCGGAGCACACATGGTTACTCACTGAAGTGCAATGAGGTTCGATGTCGGGAGACTGCCCAAGCTACCAACTTGTAACTTCTCTAGTTTGTGTCTTCTCTAGTCTGTGTCTGGGGGTCTCTGTGGCTGAGTGGTTAAGCCCTTTGCCTTGTGAGTCGAAGGTCGTGGGTTCGAATCCGAACCGCGCCGTTCTGTTCACGAGTGCAGTTTCTTCCAGAGACCCCTAGGATTGTTGCTGGAGTCACGGAGTTCGTGCTTTGTGCAATACTCTCGGCAGGTGGCTTGCCATTTCTGCGGAGAAGGACCGAGCCATATGGTGTAAAACCCGGTGCAATGAAGTCAATCCTCGGCTTTAAAACCCTTTAAACCCTTTAGTCTGTGTCTATAAAATCAATCCATCTTGGTCAAACGTCCGAGTCATGATATTCAACATAACCTGTAACAGAACTAACGACTCTCAGTGTGAAATCGGGGTTCGTGAGATTTGTACAGTTCTTCGCTTCCAAGTTTATCTTCTCGGTCATAGTCATATTTCAGTGAGTCTCAAACTATCACACCCCATCCCCAATCAGTGACAATATTGACTGTCACAAAGAAACAAAGAAGTATGTAAAACATTGTTAGAACTAGAAGTTGTTAAGATGCATCATGTGAATGATCATTTCTTGTCACACCTGTGCAGGTCATCAGCTGGTGTGTCCACACGAGCGCACGCACACACACACACACACTCAAACAGGGAGATCCGTGATAGAATATTACTTAGTGCAGATAATTGGTAGCAATGTGGTCTCACAATCAATATTTGTGTAGCTGGAGTGAGACTTGTCTCTGATAGTAGCATTCTCGTTAGAGGGAGACTTGTCTTTGACAGTAGCAACCTCGCTGGAGTGAGACTTGTCTCTGATAGTAGCAACCTCGCTGGAGTGGGACTTGTATCTGACAGAAGCAGCCTCGCTAGAGTGGGACTTTTCTCTGACAGTAGCAACCTCGCTGGAGTGAGACTTGTCTCTGACAGTAGCAATCTCAATATGGCCGTGTCTCACTAGATTACTAGAGAAATATATGGAAGTCATGGCGGCCGGCGAGATGCTGACCACGCATCGAGCACCGCTAGTATAGCACAGCCATTGCTCATTAGACCACACGGTATGAAAACAGTTTCCTTATTTTTTGTATTTCTTTTTTTTTCTAACAGCAAATGAGGTCTACATTCACGCCCGTGCAGACATACGTAATATATATATATATTTATATATATTTTTATTTATGTATATGTTTTACAATATGAGTGGATCTGGTAAACATTATGCATGTCAACGGGCATTATCGTTAGGTTCTACAGAACAACATAAATAAACAAGCAAACGCAGTGTTGAACTGTCTCCATGGAGACCATGGCGTCCTCGAGGGGAGATAATTGGTTAGAAATACATTTATAACCTGGGTTATTAAGTAAGAATACATCTTAACTTCCGGGTTGAAGGTCAGAGAAAGCGAGAGATATATATATATATATATTGCTTATTTCTATCTATCTGCCTGTCTGTCTGTCCACCTGTCTGTCTGTCTGTCTGTATCTATATGTCTGTTGGTAGATCGGTTCAATAGTCTGTATTTTCGTCTGTCTCTCTCTTGTTCTGTCTGCTAGAGCACGTAATATATCCCTTTATCTAGACAAACACAATACCCTTCCACAACCTACACAATACACACAACCTACACACATACTACACACAACCTACACACATACTACACACAACCTACACACATACTACACAACCCACGTACAATAATAATTCTAACAATATTTGTTCAACATACATGTACCACATTAAAACACGACATACAACACGACATACAAACACGACATCAAACACGACATAAAACCCAAACACGCAACAAAACACGACATACATCAAAGACAACAATGGCAATGATCCCAAAGTAAAACAACATAGTACGCAACAAGTGCAGTGTTCAAGTAGAAAACATGTCCAGACCGTTTCACGTATAACTCCAGTCACTAAAGTGGTTAGTTAAATGTGTACTTATCATTTTGATTTCTCACACTTTCTCTCTCTCTCTCTCTCTCTCTTTTTTTTATCTTTCTCGCTCTCTGAACATAGGAACAGTCTAAACTCGTTTGAGTTCTGCGCCGTAGGCAAGCTGTCTAGTTAGCTTAGTCCTAATACCGGCCTTAAACTGACAGACACGAAACCACGCGTATACACGGTTACACACACCCACCCACACACACACACACACACATACCCTCACATACCCTCAGTGCACTGAAATCAAGAACAAACAAACAAACAACACATTGTCACAGATTAAGTTGAGCAACACCAGCGTTACAGTATAGACTGACAGATTAATATATCAGTGTGTGGACACAAGTCAGGAGAACACACACATTGGACGCTTCAAGATGATTCACACACACACACGCACACACACACAAGAACATCATACATTTGATGGGGAGAATTGATTGTTTTAATTGGAAGACTTCAGTTAGTTAACTTCCCAGAGTTCAGGCACTCAAAGAGGCAAGGCACTCAATTATGTCAGGTACTCAAACAGGTCAGGCACTAGAGGCGGTCAGACACTCAAAGAGGTCAGGACAGAAGTCTGACACTGACAAGAAGGTGCACAAGTTTGAAGGGAGACCTCGACTTTGTCTAGTCGTTGCCTTCGATAACATACGGCCGGCGGGCTCAGGAAAAATTCTAGGCCATAAGACCACTACTGTCACGTGAACTCGCATTCCAGTATTGTTATATATATAGACGAATGTATTTTAACAGGTGTGTTTGTGTTGTCTGTGACAGGTGTGTTTTTTGCTTCAGTTTGTGATAGATGTATGTGTGATGTCTGTGACAGATGTATTTGTGTTGTCTGTGACAGGTGTATGTGACAGATGTCTGTGACAGATGTATTTGTGTTGTCTGTGACAGGTGTATGTGACAGATGTCTGTGACAGATGTCTGTGATAGATGTATGTACATGACTGAATAATTAAAAGCACCATCATCGGGAAATAATCACGAGCTAACCTATCTCTTTCTCATCAGGAAGATCTCAGTGGTAGCGCACAGGCTCCGTGGTGCCGGCAAAGGCAACCGATATAATTTTTTAAGATGGTGAAGAATTGTATAATTATTATTTTACGTTTTTAATGAATTTGCACAGACTGCCATTTTCCAACTTATTTGTTCACTTTTCAATTGTTAAGGATTTTTAAGACGCTCAACTCCACACTTGACCTACGTTTTATCGTCCATCTCCGATTGAACTAGAAACTCGGTAGATCTTTGTTCCCGATCCAGAAGCACTTGAGCTTTCAGCTCTTCGGCTCGGTGCCATGGACATCGCGACCTTTCGGTTCGGTGCCACAAACACCGTAAATCTGGAGAACCTGTTGCTTTTCTGCCAGCTCATGGAATTGAACCCGATATTCACAGAGGGCGTATCACCCGTCGTCCAACGTGCTATGAACACACTGGACAGTCGGGCGAATCTCCTCTAGATAGAGATGATGTATCAATGAAAACATAGACAGATTGCTCCATGAGAGGAACCAACAGAGTTGTTTTCAAACGAGAAACAATAGTAGTATTACCACACAAAAGAGCACCACCCCCCCTCCTCCCCACTACTCCATAATATAGATATATGTTCATGTTGCTGTTTCTGAAGACCATGGGTTCCCATCCCGACGGTATCGTTCGATGGTCAATATTTCGATATATCTATGGTCCAGTCAATAGTCATTATTACGATTTATAACTTACAGCCTGTCTCTAATGTGAGTTGTCACGTGACAGTACTGCCATTACTGAAATACTTCATCCCATATAAATCTAACCAAACAGTTATTTTTCTTACCTGTCCAAGACCACCTGTCAATTAATCCACCACATCCAATAGAAGAATGGACATGACCACTAACAGCTGATATAGGCACACCTGGAGGTGGCCACACAGTGTTTTATTTACCACATTTGATTAGGAGAAACATGAGGTCGTGAGACATGTCACACGCTGAGCATATTGTCACAGCTCTGACCTTAGAAACCGCTCATCTGTTTAACACTCAGTTCATATAACCGCTCACTGTTTAAACTCAGTTATATAAACCGCTCATCTGTTGACACTCAGTTCTATGAAAATCATATTCGAATCAACAGAGAAGAGAAATATACAGACACCGACAAGACACATATATAAGACATATACAGACATGTATAATACATACACAGACACAAGACACACATATAAGGCAAATACAGACACCGACAAGACACATATATAAGACATATACAGACATGTATAATACATACACAGACACAAGACACATATAGAATCAGACTTACAAGACACATATATAAGACATATACAGACATGTATAATACATACACAGACACAAGACACATTGTTTGATTGACAGGAACATCATCATTACACTTCGGCAAGTAACCATGTGTGCCCCGATGTCTTTCTTATGCAATAAGATCTCAGTGGCAGTGAACGAACTCCGTAGCACCGGCAAGGGTTCCTGATGTCATTTTGAAGATAGTGAAAATATTCTGTAGGAATTTTGATTTTTTTTTTTTTTAAATGAATTTTGCCCCGTCCACTTGCCGTGTGTACAGTTCTTTATATGTCCACTTGCCGTGTGTACAGTTCTTTATATGTCCACTTGCCGTGTGTACAGTTCTTTATATGTGCCCCTTGCCGTGTGTACAGTTCTTTATATGTCCACTTGCCGTGTGTACAGTTCTTTATATGTCCACTTGCCGTGTGTACAGTTCTTTATATGTCCACTTGCCGTGTGTACAGTTCTTTATATGTGCACTTGCCGTGTGTACAGTTCTTTATATGTCCACTTGCCGTGTGTACAGTTCTTTATATGTCCACTTGCCGTGTGTACAGTTCTTTATATGTCCACTTGCCGTGTGTACAGTTCTTTATATGTGCACTTGCCGTGTGTACAGTTCTTTATATGTGCACTTGCCGTGTGTACAGTTCTTTATATGTGCACTTGCCGTGTGTACAGTTCTTTATATGTGCACTTGCCGTGTGTACAGTTCTTTATATGTGCACTTGCCGTGTGTACAGTTCTTTATATGTGCACTTGCCGTGTGTACAGTTCTTTATATGTCCACTTGCCTGTGTACAGTTCTTTATAGTATTGCGTGTACAGTTCTTTATATGTCCACTTGCCGTGTGTACAGTTCTTTATATGTCCACTTGCCGTGTGTACAGTTCTTTATATGTCCACTTGCCGTGTTACAGTTCTTTATATGTCCACTTGCCGTGTGTACAGTTCTTTATATGTCACTTGCCGTTGTACAGTTCTTTATATGTGCACTTGCCGTGTGTACAGTTCTTTATATGTGCACTTGCCGTGTGTACAGTTCTTTATATGTCCACTTGCCGTGTGTACAGTTCTTTATATGTGCACTTGCCGTGTGTACAGTTCTTTATATGTCCACTTGACGTGTGTACAGTTCTTTATATGTCCACTTGCCGTGTGTACAGTTCTTTATATGTGCACTTGCCGTGTGTACAGTTCTTTATATGTGCACTTGCCGTGTGTACAGTTCTTTATATGTCCACTTGCCGTGTGTACAGTTCTTTATATGTCCACTTGACGTGTGTACAGTTCTTTATATGTCCACTTGCCGTGTGTACAGTTCTTTATATGTGCAATTGTGTATGTGATAAGTTCTTTATATGTACAATTGTGTATGTGTACAGTTCTTTATATGTCCACTTGCCGTGTGTACAGTTCTTTATATGTGCACTTGTGTATGTGTACAGTTCTTTATATGTCACAATTGTGTATGTGTACAGTTCTTTATATTGACAATTGTATGTACAGTTCTTTATATGTGCAATTGCGTATGTGTACAGTTCTTTATATGTACATTGCTGTGTACAGTTCTTTATATGTAAAATTGGTATGTGTACAGTTCTTTATATGTCAATTGTGTTGTGTACAGTTCTTTATATGTACAATTGTGTATGTGTACAGTTCTTTATATGTACAATTGTGTATGTGTACAGTTCTTTATGTTTGCTTTTGTGTTTGTGTACAGTTCTTTATGTTTGCAATTGTGTTTGTGTACAGTTATTTATATGTGCAATTGTGTGTGTGTGTGTGTGCAATTATCATGTTTGCAATTGTCCTGTGTGCAATTGTTTGGTCACTGAATTTTGTACTAGAGAAGTTACTTGCCTCACTATCCCTGCTAACATTAAAACGGCATTGACTTAACAATGGTTTTTCTATTTAAACATGTCAGTTTCAGATCTGACATAAAACGTTCAATCCTCGATCTGGAATCTTCTGGAACATATATTGGAAAGTCAAACTTAATTACACGAACATAGAGATAAAACACTTTCACCAGACGTTGCTACAGGTGAGAGAAGTATTGTCTGACGCGCGCGCGCACATACTCAACCAAGCAAGACTTGCACAGCTCACACACCCAACCAGTGTTTGTATAGCCAGATTGTAAATCTATTCCACTGTTGATATATAAGTGTTAATAATTTCTGACAAACAGGGAGCTTGTATTGGCAATTTATGACAAAAAGTTGAACATAGATTCTGCTTATCTCAGTTACAACCGCTAGCATAAACACATAATAGTTGTACGTTCTGTCAGTCGATGAGAAGGGGGTGTGGTCCAAGGACAAACATCAGATATTCTTAGTTGAGAAATCAGTGAAGAAATGAGACATGAGTACTTCACCATGAAATAATAAGACTTGGAACAATGCGAGTGTAGTTAGGTGAACATTAGTGCACATTGAGAAACAGATGGAAGAAATATGAGTGCACATTGAGAAACAGATGCAAGAAATATGAGTGCACATTGAGGAGAAACAGATGGAAGAAATATGAGTGCACATTGAGGAGAAACAGATGGAAGAAATATGAGTGCACAGTGAGAAACAGATGGAAGAAATATGAGTGCACATTGAGAAACAGATGGAAGAAATATGAGTGTACAGTGAGAAACAGATGGAAGAAAATGACATGCACATTGAGAGAGAGAGAGAGAGAGAGAGAGAGAATAAAGATTGTTTTGAAGCGTTAGAGACACAAGAAACATATCTGTACAAGTTATTCTTATACAAGCACTTCAACAAACTAAATAAAGAAACACATTGAAAGTTAACGATATCGTGAGAAAGTTATCAACAAACTAAATATAGAAACACATTGAAAGTTAACGATATCGTGAGAAAGTTATCAACAAACTAAATATAGAAACACATTGAAAGTTAACGATATCGTGAGAAAGTTATCAAAAAACTAAATATAGAAACACATTGAAAGTTAACGATATCGTGAGAAAGTTATCAACAAACTAAATATAGAAACACATTGAAAGTTAACGATATCGTGAGAAAGTTATCAACAAACTAAATATAGAAACACATTGAAAGTTAACGATATCGTGAGAAAGTTATCAACAAATTAAATATATAAACACATTGAAAGTTAACGAAATCGTGAGAAAGTTATCAACAAACTAAATATAGAAACACATTGAAAGTTAACGAAATCGTGAGAAAGTTATCAACAAACTAAATATAGAAACACATTGAAAGTTAACGATATCGTGAGAAAGTTATCAACAAACTAAATATAGAAACACATTGAAAGTTAACGATATCGTGAGAAAGTTATCAACAAACTAAATATATAAACACATTGAAAGTTAACGATATCGTGAGAAAGTTATCAACAAACTAAATATAGAAACACATTGAAAGTTAACCATATCGTGAGAAAGTTATCAACAAACTAAATATAGAAACACATTGAAAGTTAACGATATTGTGAGAAAGTTATCAACAAACTAAATATTAAAACACATTGAAAGTTAACGATATCGTGAGAAAGTTATCAACAAACTAAATATATAAACACATTAAAAGTTAACGATATCGTGAGAAAGTTATCAACAAACTAAATATATAAACACATTGAAAGTTAACGATATCGTGAGAAAGTTATCAACAAACTAAATATAGAAACACATTGAAAGTTAACGATATTGTGAGAAAGTTATCAACAAACTAAATATTAAAACACATTGAAAGTTAACGATATCGTGAGAAAGTTATCAACAAACTAAATATATAAACACATTAAAAGTTAACGATATCGTGAGAAAGTTATCAACAAACTAAATATATAAACACATTGAAAGTTAACGATATCGTGAGAAAGTTATCAACAAACTAAATATATAAACACATTAAAAGTTAACGATATCGTGAGAAAGTTATCAACAAACTAAATATATAAACACATTGAAAGTTAACGATATCGTGAGAAAGTTATCAACAAACTAAATATATAAACACATTGAAAGTTAACGATATCGTGAGAAAGTTATCAACAAACTAAATATAGAAAACATTGAAAGTTAACGATATCTGAGAAGTTATCAACAAACAAAATATAGAAACACATTGAAAGTTAACCATATCGTGAAATTATCAACAAACTAAATATAGAAACACATTGAAAGTTAACCATATCGAGAAAGTTATCAACAAACTAAATATGAAACACATTGAAATTAACCATATGGGAAAGAAAGTTATCAACAAACTAAATATAGAAATACATTGAAAGTTAACCATATCGGAGAAAGTTATCAACAAACTAAAATATGAACACATTGAAAGTTAACCATATCGTGAGAAAGTTATCAACAAACTAAAATAGAAACACATTGAAAGTTAACCATATCTGAAAGTTATCAACAAACTAAATATAGAAATACATTGAAAGTTAACCATATCGTGAGAAAGTTATCAACAAACTAAATATATAAACACATTGAAAGTTAACCATATCGTGAGAAAGTTATCAACAAACTAAATATAGAAATACATTGAAAGTTAACGATATCGTGAGAAAGTTATCAACAAACTAAATATATAAACACATTGAAAGTTAACGATATCGTGAGAAAGTTATCAACAAACTAAATATAGAAACACATTGAAAGTTAACCATATCGTGAGAAAGTTATCAACAAACTAAATATAGAAACACATTGAAAGTTAACCATATCGTGAGAAAGTTATCAACAAACTAAATATAGAAACACATTGAAAGTTAACCATATCGTGAGAAAGTTATCAACAAACTAAATATAGAAATACATTGAAAGTTAACCATATCGTGAGAAAGTTATCAACAAACTAAATATATAAACACATTGAAAGTTAACCATATCGTGAGAAAGTTATCAACAAACTAAATATAGAAATACATTGAAAGTTAACGATATCGTGAGAAAGTTATCAACAAACTAAATATAGAAACACATTGAAAGTTAACCATATCGTGAGAAAGTTATCAACAAACTAAATATAGAAACACATTGAAAGTTAACCATATCGTGAGAAAGTTATCAACAAACTAAATATAGAAACACATTGAAAGTTAACCATATCGTGAGAAAGTTATCAACAAACTAAATATAGAAACACATTGAAAGTTAACCATATCGTGAGAAAGTTATCAACAAACTAAATATAGAAACACATTGAAAGTTAACCATATCGTGAGAAAGTTATCAACAAACTAAATATAGAAACACATTGAAAGTTAACCATATCGTGAGAAAGTTATCAACAAACTAAATATAGAAACACATTGAAAGTTAACCATATCGTGAGAAAGTTATCAACAAACTAAATATAGAAACACATTGAAAGTTAACCATATCGTGAGAAAGTTATCAACAAACTAAATATAGAAACACATTGAAAGTTAACGATATCGTGAGAAAGTTATCAACAAACTAAATATAGAAACACATTGAAAGTTAACGATATCGTGAGAAAGTTATCAACAAACTAAATATAGAAACACATTGAAAGTTAACGATATCGTGAGAAAGTTATCAACAAACTAAATATAGAAACACATTGAAAGTTAACCATATCGTGAGAAAGTTATCAACAAACTAAATATAGAAACACATTGAAAGTTAACCATATCGTGAGAAAGTTATCAACAAACTAAATATAGAAACACATTGAAAGTTAACCATATCGTGAGAAAGTTATCAACAAACTAAATATAGAAATACATTGAAAGTTAACGATATCGTGAGAAAGTTATCAACAAACTAAATATAGAAACACATTGAAAGTTAACCATATCGTGAGAAAGTTATCAACAAACTAAATATAGAAATACATTGAAAGTTAACCATATCGTGAGAAAGTTATCAGGAAACTAACTAGTTTATCGTCATTATCTTCATTTAACTTGTCTTGAACGGAACTTTGTAACCTTAACAGTCCTTCGCAATTTCTCTCTCTCTCTCTCTCTCTCTTATATGCCAGATGCCCCGCCAGTTATGCTCAAATCATCCTGAATCTATCCTCTCCGTGGTCTTCCTCTTCTCCGCTTTGCCATGATGCCTTCTTCCATAAAAGTCTTCTCCACCTCTTCTTGTCTCCTTATATGTTTAAACTACTTCAATTTTCTCATTCTTATTTGGGGAAGCAACCAGTTTTCTTTGATTTGACGTTCTGTCGAGATAGATCTATGTATCTCAAGAGAGGTAATACTTGGTATAAGACTACTCGCTGACAAGTATATAGAAGTGCAAACAAGTATCTACTTGTGTTTCATCGATTATAGCAAAGCTTTTG
Organism: Arion vulgaris; assembly: GCA_020796225.1. Taxonomy (NCBI): domain Eukaryota; kingdom Metazoa; phylum Mollusca; class Gastropoda; order Stylommatophora; family Arionidae; genus Arion; species Arion vulgaris. Next base: position 1,682,838 of record CM036757.1, read on the forward strand.
ACAGAGTCCAACATGAAAAGCTAATCATATGTCTACAAGAAATAGGCCTAGATGGGGATGATATCAGACTAATAAGTAACATATACTGGGAACAGACAGCAATAATAAAATATGAAAATAGCTACTCTCCATACATAGACATAAAGAGAGGAGTGAGACAAGGATGCATACTGTCACCAAGCCTATTTAACATCTACACAGAGAAAATCTTCAAACAACTAGAGGGAATGCCAGGACTCAAGATCAATGGAAAAATAATAAATAACTTAAGATATGCAGATGACACAGTATTGGTAGCAGAAAATGAACAAGATCTACAAGAATTAGTGGACCAATTGGACAGAACTAGCAAGGAATATGGATTAGACATTAACATACAGAAAACAAAAACTATGGTAATCAACAAGGAAATGGAAAAACCTAAAATGAATATAAAAATACATGGAGAATTACTACATCAAGTAAAAGCTACTCCTATCTCGGTCAGATGATAACAGATGATGGCAGATGTATAACAGAAATTAAAAGAGAATAGGAATGGCCAAGGATAATTTTAATAGTATGAGAAAGTTACTGACATCCAAACAAATCACAAACAGGCTAAAAATTAGAATGATCAAATGCTATATATATCCTATATTAATGTATGGCTCGGAAACATGGACAATGAACAAGCAGTTAGAAGACATAATTGATGCATTTGAGATGTGGATATATAGAAGAATAAGCAGAGTTTCATGGACAGAAAAACAGACAAATAAACAAGTTTTAGGAAAACTAGGCATGAAGAAACAATTATTAAGAGAAATAAAATTCAGACAAGTAAAGTATTTTGGGCACATAAAAGGCATGACACCATGATAAAACATTTACTAGAGGGAAAGTTGAGGGGAGAAGAGCAAGAGGAAGACCGAGAGATAAGTGGGAGGAAACTTTAAGAAATGGACAGGTTACAGTCTGGCAGTGTGCAACACCAAGGCGAAAGACAGAGGATGCTGGAGATTCATTGCAGCCAACCTTCGATGTGGAGACGGCACCTGATGATGATGATGATGATCTTCTCTGTCTAAGATATACGGAAGACACTTCTGTAACACTTATAGTCAACATCACATATATGTTTTTCCACTATCCTGTTAGATGTCCATGACTGGTACCCACTACTTTATCACAAAACACAAATCTCAACTAAGTGAATTGTTCCGCTAGTCATTTCGTTCAATTGAACTTTAATCTTACTTTTACAATCACTCACTGACGATTGAATGGAATATTTAACGTCTGATTCATTTCTTTCTGAGAAAATAAAAATAGAATGCATTTTCTGTTGCCACATTGTAATAACTTTATTGAATTCTTCATGTAGTGCTGTAGTTACTTGACAAAGGCCTATCGGTCGATATGATTGTACTATGTTGATTGTCCCCCCGTCATGACTGACAGTTTAACTGCTATTTTTATATGCTTGAGTACATGACACTATTAGGGGACACAATCGTGGGATTAACTATTTCAAGGGAAACAACTTGGGATAGTTATCTAAGGGCAAACAGTTTAAGAAAGAAACCTAGTAATAGGAAAACAATTAGGATAACAATGTGACTAATCACAATTTGGCATAACTATGAAAGTGGAAACAACTTGGAATAGTCTTGTCAATGTGAATAACTTGAAGATAATAATTAATTCAACTTTCTAACAACTTGCATTGAACAGCAAGGAGTTCAATTCTTCTTCTTCATGTTACTTGGCTTACATGTAACACATTCTTCATGTTACTTGGCTTACAGGTAACACAATCTTCATGTTACTTGGCTTACAGGTAACACAATCTTCATGTTACTTGGTCTACACGTAACACAATCTTCATATTACTTGGTCTACACGTAACACAATCTTCATGTTACTTGGCTTACATGTAACACAATCTTCATGTTACTTGGCTTACAGGTAACACAATCTTCATGTTACTTGGCTTACATGTAACACAATCTTCATATTACTTGGTCTACATGTAACACATTCTTCATGTTACTTGGACTACAGGTAACACAATCTTCATGTTACTTGGACTACAGGTAACAATTCTTCATGTTACTTGCTTATGTATACACAATCTTCATGTTACTTGACTACATGTAACACAATCTTCATGTTACTTGGCTACAGGTAACACATCTTCATGTTACTTGGCTACAGTAACACAATCTTCATATTACTTGGCTTACACGTAACACAATCTTCATTTACTTGGCTACACGTAACACAATCTTCATGTTACTTGGACTACAGGTAACACAACCTTCATGTTACTTGCTACAGGTAACAATCTTCATGTTACTTGGCTTACAGGTAACACAATCTTCATATTACTTGGACTACAGTAACACAATCTTCATATTACTTGGTCTACACTAACACATTCTTCATATTACTTGGACTACAGGTAACACAACTTCATGCTCATTTGCTTACAGGTAACAAAATCTTCATGTTACTTGGACTACAGGTAACACAATCTTCATATTACTTGGACTACAGGTAACACAATCTTCATGTTACTTGGCTTACAGGTAACACAATCTTCATGTTACTTGGCTTACAGGTAACACAATCTTCATGTTACTTGGACTACAGGTAACACAATCTTCATGTTACTTGGACTACACGTAACACAATCTTCATGTTACTTGGACTAACAGTAACACATCTTCATGTAAATACTTGTACTAAACAGTAACACAATCTTCATGTTACTTGGACTAAACGTAACACAATCTTCATGTTACTTGGACTAAACGTAACACAATCTTCATGTTACTTGACACAGTAACACAATCTTCATGTTACTTGGACTACAGGTAACACAATCTTCATGTTACTTGGCCTACACGTAACACAATCTTCATATTACTTGGACTAAACGTAACACAATCTTCATGTTACTTGGACTACAGGTAACACAATCTTCATGTTACTTGGACTAAACGTAACACAATCTTCATGTTACTTGGACTAAACGTAACACAATCTTCATGTTACTTGGACTACACGTAACACAATCTTCATGTTACTTGGACTAAACGTAACACAATCTTCATGTTACTTGGACTACAGGTAACACAATCTTCATGTTACTTGGACTACACGTAACACAATCTTCATGTTACTTGGACTACAGTAACACAATCTTCATGTTACTTGGACTAACGTAACCAATCTTCATGTTACTTGGACTAAACGTAACACTAATCTTCATGTTACTTGACTAACGTAACACAATCTTCATGTTACTTGGACTACACGTAACACAATCTTCATGTTACTTGGACTACAGGTAACACAATCTTCATGTTACTTGGACTACAGTAACACAATCTTCATGTTACTTGGACTACAGTAACACAATCTTCATGTTACTTGGACTAAGTAACACAATCTTCATGTTACTTGGACTACAGTAACACAATCTTCATGTTACTTGAACTCATCTTCAACTGACAACACAATCTTCATGTTACTTGGACTACAGGTAACACAATCTTCATGTTACTTGGACTACAGGTAACACAATCTTCATGTTACTTGGACTACACGTAACACAATCTTCATGTTACTTGGACTACTGGTAACACAATCTTCATGTTACTTGGACTACACGTAACACAATCTTCATGTTACTTGCAGCCTATATACTGGTAACACAATCTTCATGTTACTTGGACTACAGGTAACTACATTCTTCATGTTACTTGCGCTACACTGTAACACAATCTTCATGTTACTTGGACTACAGGTAACACAATCTTCATGTTACTTGGACTACAGGTAACACAATCTTCATGTTACTTGGACTCACTATACACAATCTTCATGTTACTTGGACTACAGTAACACATCTTCATGTTACTTGGTCTACAGGTAACACAATCTTCATGTTACTTGGACTACAGTAACACAATCTTCATGTTACTTGGACTTACAGTAACACAATCTTCATGTTACTTGGACTACAGGTAACACAATCTTCATGTTACTTGGCTTACAGGTAACACAATCTTCATGTTACTTGGCTTACAGGTAACACAATCTTCATATTACTTGGACTACAGTAACACAATCTTCATGTTACTGTTGGTAACTACACTTGTTTGAAACATACGAATATCTTCATGTTACTTGGACTACAGGTAACACAATCTTCATGTTACTTGGCTACGTAACACAATCTTCATGTTACTTGGACTAAAGTAACACAATCTTCATTTACTTGGACTAACGTAACACAATCTTCATTTACTTGGACTCAACAGTAACACATTCTTCATTTTACTTGGCTACAGTAACACAATCTTCATGTTACTTGGACTACACGTAACACAATCTTCATGTTACTTGGACAACGGGTAACACAATCTTCATGTTACTTGGACTACAGTAACACAATCTTCATGTTACTTGGACTAAAGTAACACAATCTTCATGTTACTTGGACTAACAGTAATACAATCTTCATGTTAACTTGACTACAACTAACACAATCTTCATGTTACTTGGACTAAACGTAACACAATCTTCATGTTACTTGGACTACACGTAACACAATCTTCATGTTACTTGGACTACACGTAACACAATCTTCATGTTACTTGGACTACAGGTAACACAATCTTCATGTTACTTGGACTAAACGTAACACAATCTTCATGTTACTTGGACTAAACGTAACACAATCTTCATGTTACTTGGACTAAACGTAACACAATCTTCATGTTACTTGGACTAAACGTAACACAATCTTCATGTTACTTGGACTAAACGTAACACAATCTTCATGTTACTTGGACTAAACGTAACACAATCTTCATGTTACTTGGACTACAGGTAACACAATCTTCATGTTACTTGGACTACACGTAACACAATCTTCATGTTACTTGGACTACAGGTAACACAATCTTTCATGTTACTTGGACTAACGTAACACAATCTTCATGTTACTTGGACTGGTAAACAATTTCAATCATTCATATTCTTGACTAAACACAATCTTCATGTTACTTGGACTACACGTAACACAATCTTCATGTTACTTGGACTAAACGTAACACAATCTTCATGTTACTTGGACTAAACGTAACACATCTTCATGTTACTTGGACTACAGTAACACATCTTCATGTTACTTGGACTACAGTAACACAATCTTCATGTTACTTGGACTACAGTAACACAATCTTCATGTTACTTGGACTAGACACATCTATGTTACTTACTACAACTCTTCATGTTACTTGGACTACAGGTAACACAATCTTCATGTTACTTGATCTACAGGTAACACAATCTTCATGTTACTTGGACTAAACGTAACACAATCTTCATGTTACTTGGACTACACGTAACACAATCTTCATGTTACTTGGCTTACATGTAACACAATCTTCATGTTACTTGGTCTACAGGTAACACAATCTTCATGTTACTTGGCCTACACGTAACACAATCTTCATTTACTTGGACTAAAGTAACACAATCTTCATGTTACTTGGACTAAAGTAACACATCTTCATGTTACTTGGACTAAACGTAACACATTCTTCATGTTACTTGGACTAAACGTAACACAATCTTCATGTTACTTGGACTCAGGTAACTACAATCTTCATGTTACTTGGACTACACGTAACACAATCTTCATGTTACTTGGTCTACACGTAACACATTTCTGATATAGCCACACAACAAAACTCCATCATTAAGTTGAAAGATGCATGTCTTGGCTGTATGAGACTTTAATTCTGTACTTAACAAACAGAACACCAAGAGCTCGTTTATCACTCTGAAAACTGCATTCTTCGCCAGCAATTCATTCTTATTTATATTATTCTTATATTTAAGATATCTTTATCCGTTATCTTTCTCCGTTATTTTTATCCGTTATTTCTCTGTTATTTCTCCGTTATTTTTATCCGTTATTTCTCCGTTATTTCTCCATTATTTCTCTGTTATCTTTATCCGTTATTTCTCCGTTATTTCTCCATTGTTTCTCTGTTATCTTTATCCGTTATTTCTCCGTTATTTCTCTGTTATCTTTATCCGTTATCTTTCGCCGTTATTTCTCTGTTATCTTTATCCGTTATTTCTCCGTTATTTCTCTGTTATTTCTCTGTTATTTCTTTGTTATTTCTCCGTTATTTCTCCGGTATTTTTCAGCAAGAATTTCTCCGTTATTTCTCCGGTATTTTTCAGCAAGAATTTCTCCGTTATTTCTCCGTTATTTTTCAGCAAAAAACTATAAAATATAGCATGTCTGAACATGGAGGACAAAATAAAGATGCCTAACCTGCACAAGATGGCGAGAAAGAGAAGGCACTAGAAGCAGACTCTGAGAAGAAAGTTACTGATGGTAAGTAGGACAAGAAATCACTTGCAGTCAGCAACTACTGGATTCATCATCATCAAGGTGCTTTTCCTTTATAGGACGATGCTCTCTTTGCAGCACATCTGAAATTCACTCTGTCTCTTGCCAGTTCACCCACTTCGTTGGTGGTCATGTTCATGGTTTCTTTAATATCTTGTAGCCATCTTATTCTTGGTCTGCCTCTGCGTCCTGGGACCCTGTCCTCTAGTATTGTTCTTTCCAGGCCATCGTGACGCTTGATGTGACAAAGTATCTAATTTTTCTGTATAGTTTGTTGTTTATCAGCAAATTTTCTTTATCATTTAGTTCATAATGAAGACTACTTGATTACTTGATGTAAATTATATCCATAGTCATACATCATGTATCTGTTATCAAATCTCACTGCTGATACTGCTACTGTTGCTGCTGCTGTTGCTGCTAGTTTTCTGTTGAATGCTGCTGCTGCTGCTGCTGGTGCTGGTGGTGCTGCTGCTGTTGGTGGTGTACATGAACAACTAAAATTCCGACATATCTACTACAATCTATTAACAGATTTCACTGGTCTAAAAATATCTTTCTTATTTATCGCTTCCAGCCTTTTGGCTAAGACTACATTTCAGTTCCCAACTCTTGATTTCAGTGACAGATGGTGGAGCTTTTAAATAGATAATTGGCACATTCTTATAAACAACAGACAAGCTCCGAGCAGTTCTCTCTGTAAGAATGTGACACTCGGAGCTTACTCTCGCACGTACTGGGTTTACCCAATTCGGTACTGACAGGTAGGGACCGATTATAATAATCCAATAAAAATAATATAAAACTTGAAATCAGAAATAACCCATTGTGTTTACTTGTCATGAAACTGGGAATGTAGCAGCATCGAATGAAAAATTACTGACATGACAGACATGGGTGACATGCATACTGACATGACAGACATGGGTGACAAGCATACTGACATGGCAGACATGGGTGACAAGCATACTGACATGGGTGACATGCATACTGACATGACAGACATGGGTGACAAGCATACTGACATGACAGACATGGGTGGGCACTGCTTGATAGTGATGGGTGTAGCAAGCATACAGACAGACAGGTACATGGGAGCACTGCATGATAGTAGTGAATGTTTCACAGGACACAACAATCAGAAAGTGAAAAGAGATGTCAATAAATAAAGAGGAAGGGTTGATTCAGCTTTGGTTAGTTAGGTGAATAGAAACACAAACACAAACAGAAATATCAGTATATTGAAAGACAGTAAACACCTTCAACTGTCATAATCGTAATGGTCAGGGGTTCGAATCCAGATACTCTGTTCTGCTCACGAATTTTCTGGGAGATTTCTAGGACTGTTGCCTGGTCTGCTTAGTTCCTGCGTACCACTCGGCAGGTTGCGTGTGGTTTTGCGGACAAGAACTTAACCATATGAAGTAAAACCAGGTGCAATGAAATCAAGAACTTAACCATATGAAGTAAAACCAGATGCAATGAAATCAAGAACTTAACCATATGAAGTAAAACCAGATGCAATGAAATCAAGAACTTAACCATATGAAGTAAAACCAGGTGCAATGAAATCAAGAACTTAACCATATGAAGTAAAACCAGGTGCAATGAAATCAAGAACTTAACCATATGAAGTAAAACCAGGTGCAATGAAATCCATCCTTCTTATTTAGTCCATTTCAAACTTCATGAAAATTATGGCCAAAAACCTGTAACATTCAAACTGTGTTGGATACTTTAACTCCTTCGCTCTTCTGAGCTACTACACAGGCTAGCAGTATTTGTTAAGCTGACACAACGCCAGTATACTGGCTAATCCAGTATATATTGCAATATATGTGAGTCGATATAAGGGAAGACTGCAACAATGTACTGTAGTTTTACCAAATACAAAAACATTACACAGCAACGTTTCGACCAAAAGGCCTTTCTCAAGCAAAGAATACAACAGAAGTGAAGAGATTAATTTCTCATACAGCACACAACATTTAGAATTGAATAATACATTTCCAACAGCCCTAAAATATTTGTGAGTCCGGAGGTAATAACAAATAACGTTCTAAAGTTGGTCCTGTTATGTTGGTAAAAATGTCCATTAAACATTGTGACTGTTTGTACGACTTTTCATTCAGTTTGTAAACTTAAACCTAGTCCATACAAACCTAGTCTATACAAACCTAGTCTATACAAACCTAGTCTATACAAACCTAGTCTATACAACCTAGTCTATCAAACCTAGTCTATACAAACCTAGTCTATACAACCTAGTCTAACAAACTAATCAAAAATACAAACTCAAAGACTTTGTACTTGACTACAAGAATAATACTTGACCCACTTTGTTTACCACCACCAGAACCACCAGTACCACCAGCATTAACACATAAAAGTGGTTGCTACAGTTGCAATGATATATTGTTGCTACACGTCAGCTGTAACGTGGCAGGGAAAAATCGTTGAATTGTTTTCAGGAGTTGCAAACATTTGTGTGAACATTTAGTGACATTGACAGCAAACAGACATTGATCGAGAACAATTCTCTCTCTCTCTCTCTCTTCTGGTTGCATTTTTAATCTTCTTGTTATGTGTCTGAAAGAACATTATCTCTCTCTCTCTCTTTATCTTTCTCTCTCTTTTTCTCTCTTTATCTATCTTTCTCTTTCTCTCTCTCTCGTATCTTTGTTACGTGTCGGTTAGTACTTTCTTTCTCTGTTTCCCTCTTTCTGTGTACTATTGTTACGTGTCTGTTATTGCTAACATTCCCAATATCAGATGGCAATTGTACAACAGATATTAAACTGAATAGCTCAAGCAAAAGCAACATTTATGAAAATAAAAAACTTACTATGTGTGTATTCACTACCAATGACACTGAGAAAATTAATACTTCAGTGCTATATTTATCCAATCCTTATGTATGGCAGCAAATCATAGACAATGAACAAACAATCAATACGATCATTGGAAGCCACAGAGATGTGGTTTTACAGAAGAATGCTGAAAATGCCATGGAAAACTAAGAAAACAAATGTAGAGGTTTTAAATCAGGCCTGCACACAAAGAAACCTTATCAAAAAGAATAAGAATCCGACAATCAAGGTTCTTCGGACATATAATGCGTAGAAAGGTTTAGAACATTTGGTGACTACAGGTAAAATTCAGGGAAGGAGAGATCGTGGAAGAAAGGGAGAAGATGTTGGATGGCCTGACATCATGGTTCGACAAAAGATCGACGTCAGAACTGATTACATGCACCAAGCAGAGAGAGTTGTGGAGAGACATGATCGCATATGCCGGCAGGCATGGCACTTGACTGATTGGTCTGTTGTTACACACATACTTACGCGCTCTCTCTCTCTTTCTGTGTCACTGTTACATGTCTGCTACAATTGTATGCCTCTCTCTCTCTCTCTCTGTATAATTGTTAGGTGTCGTGTCTGTTATAATTCTCATTCTATCGCTCTGTCTGTACAATTGTTACGTGTATGTTATAACGCCCCTCTCTCTCGCACTCTCTCCCTCTCTCTCGCGCTCTCTCCCTCTCTCTCGCTCTTTCCCTCTCTCTCTTCCTCTCTCTCTCTCTCTCTCTCTCTCTCTCTCTATCTGTCATATTTAATATCTGCTTAAGATGTCTGAACTATCAATATTTGATAAAACTGTTAAACTGTTACGTCTGGCTTGTCAATTTAATCCCGAATCTAGTACAAAATGATTACCAAAAAAAATTGTGCTTTGGCGCAAGCGTTCAGCTTATAAAATGTGATATATCAGAATCCGTTACATCTATAACATTCTTACCTGTAATAAATACCAGCTTATCAAATGTGATATATCAGAATCCGCTACATCTATAACATTCTTACCTGTAATAAATACCAAGCTTATACACACCTGAAAGCCTAGCACTTTTATTATCTGTTAAAATGTTGATCTTATTTGATCTAGTTAACAATAATTTTATTTGATCTATTTCTGTCGGTTTCAAGTCAGATTAGAAAAACATAAATTCATCATGGACAACTTTAGTTTATTCTTCTAGCGACAGCAAGTGTTTGCTGTTCCCAAACCCGCGGTGAAGCAGTGAACAAAAGACAAGTTCCTAGACAATAAACATGAAATGAAAACATTCTCTTTGATACAACATGTAAAGAACTTTAGTGCAGCAAGTGCCAGCAGAAATGATAATTAGAAGAAAATAGCACAAACGTGCAAGATAAATATCTGGTGTTGTAAATGTTACAACGATTGCAATCAATACCAAGATACTGAATAATGGTTATTGAATGCAGTACTAAATTAATAAAGCGAGTCTGTTCAACAGTTGCCATAATTTTGGTTTAATGATGTGGTAGTGTGTCAACACAAAGGACACGTGTCTAAATGTTGATTTAATTACGAATGATTCATCGTGTAGCTGTATACAGGTAATTATGTAGTTAGGTATCAACATTTATTCTGCAAAAAGTAATATAATAATTAAGATAAAGTTGCAGGTAATTTTGAGATTATGTTTAACTAAATTTGCTGGTAAGTTGAACTAATGTTGAGTTATGTTGAGTAAATTGCAGGATAAAGTGGGGTAATTTTCAGGTATGATTAAGTCAGTGTTTACAAGACATGCTGGCAGGTACAGTAAAATGACAGATGACTTACAGTGATTAACTTAACTTTAGGCAATATAGAGTTATTACCAGGTAATTTCTGACAAACAAGTAATAATAATAATATTTCAACACATTTTAGAATGTAAATAATTCTTAAGGATAAAATGAACAATGTAATATGTTCGTGAGAATAAGATGCGACATATAAATGAGAATAGTCTTGGATTTAGAGATTAAGTCAAATTAGTCTAACCAGGATCATTGCTGAGGAAGATAAAACACAGTGTCTACCTCTAACATGGAATAATGAGTTGATTTCAACACAGTAGATCTACCTCTAACATGGAATAATGAGTTGATTTCAACACAGTAGGTCTACCTCTAACATGGAATAATGAGTTGATTTCAACACAGGTCTACCTCTAACATGGAATAATGAGTTGATTTCAACAAAGTAGATCTACCTCTAACATGGAATAATGGGTTGATTTCAACACAGTTGGTCTACCTCTAACATGGAATAATGGGTTGATTTCAACACAGTAGATCTACCTCTAACATGGAATAATGAGTTGATTTCAACACAGTAGGTCTGCCTCTAACATGGAATAATGAGTTGATTTCAACACAGGTCTACCTCTAACATGGAATAATGAGTTGATTTCAACACAGTAGGTCTACCTCTAACATGGAATAATGGTTGATTTAACACAGGTCTACCTCTAACATGGAATAATGGGTTGATTTCAACACAGTAGATCTACCTCTAACATGGAATAATGGGTTGATTTCAACACAGTAGATCTACCTCTAACATGGAATAATGAGTTGATTTCAACACAGTAGGTCTACCTCTAACATGGAATAATGAGTTGATTTCAACACAGTAGGTCTATCTCTAATATGGAATAATGAGTTGATTTCAACACAGGTCTACCTCTAACATGGAATAATGAGTTGATTTCAACACAGTAGGTCTACCTCTAACATGGAATAATGGGTTGATTTCAACACAGTAGGTCTACCTCTAACATGGAATAATGAGTTGATTTCAACACAGTAGGTCTACCTCTAACATGGAATAATGAGCTGATTTCAACACAGTTGTTCTGCCTCTAACATGGAATAATGGGTTGATTTCAACACAGTAGGTCTACCTCTAACATGGAATAATGAGTTGATTTCAACACAGTAGGTCTACCTCTAACATGGAATAATGAGTTGATTTCAACACAGTAGATCTACCTCTAACATGGAATAATGAGTTGATTTCAACAAAGTAGTCTACCTCTAACATGGAATAATGGTTGATTTAACACAGTAGGTCTACCTCTAACATGGAATAATGGGTTGATTTCAACACAGTAGATCTACCTCTAACATGGAATAATGGGTTGATTTCAACACAGTAGGTCTACCTCTAACATGGAATAATGAGCTGATTTCAACACAGTAGATCTACCTCTAACATGGAATAATGGTTGATTTCAACAAGTGATCTACCTCTAACATGGAATAATGGGTTGATTTCAACACAGTAGGTCTACCTCTAACATGGAATAATGGGTTGATTTCAACACAGTAGATCTACCTCTAACATGGAATAATGAGTTGATTTCAACACAGTTGGTCTACCTCTAACATGGAATAATGAGTTGATTTCAACACAGTAGGTCTACCTCTAACATGGAATAATGAGTTGATTTCAACACAGGTCTACCTCTAACATGGAATAATGAGTTGATTTCAACACAGTAGGTTTACCTCTAACATGGAATAATGGGTTGATTTTAACACAGTAGGTCTACCTCTAACATGGAATAATGGGTTGATTTCAACACAGTAGGTCTACCTCTAACATGGAATAATGAGTTGATTTCAACACAGTAGGTCTGCCTCTAACATGGAATAATGAGTTGATTTCAACACAGGTCTACCTCTAACATGGAATAATGAGTTGATTTCAACACAGTAGGTCTACCTCTAACATGGAATAATGGGTTGACTTTAACACAGTAGGTCTACCTCTAACATGGAATAATGGATTGATTTCAACACAGGACGTCTACCTCTAGCATGGAATAATGAGTTGATTTCAACACAGTAGATCTACCTCTAACATGGAATAATGAGTTGATTTCAACACAGTAGGTCTCCCTTCTAACATGGAATAATGGGTTGATTTCAACACAGTAGGTCTACCTCTAACATGGAATAATGAGTTGATTTCAACACAGTAGGTCTACCTCTAACATGGAATAATGAGTTGATTTCAACACAGTAGATCTACCTCTAACATGGAATAATGAGTTGATTTCAACACAGTAGATCTACCTCTAACATGGAATAATGAGTTGATTTCAACACAGTAGATCTACCTCTAACATGGAATAATGAGTTGATTTCAACACAGTAGATCTACCTCTAACATGGAATAATGAGTTGATTTCAACACAGTAGATCTACCTCTAACATGGAATAATGAGTTGATTTCAACACAGTAGATCTACCTCTAACATGGAATAATGAGTTGATTTCAACACAGTAGATCTACCTCTAACATGGAATAATGGGTTGATTTCAACACAGTAGGTCTACCTCTAACATGGAATAATGAGCTGATTTCAACACAGTAGATCTACCTCTAACATGTAATAATGAGTTGATTTCAACACAGTAGATCTACCTCTAACATGGAATAATGAGTTGATTTCAACACAGTAGATCTACCTCTAACATGGAATAATGAGTTGATTTCAACACAGTAGGTCTACCTCTAACATGGAATAATGGGTTGATTTTAACACAGTAGGTCTACCTCTAACATGGAATAATGGGTTGATTTCAACACAGTAGATCTACCTCTAACATGGAATAATGAGTTGATTTCAACACAGTAGATCTACCTCTAACATGGAATAATGAGTTGATTTCAACACAGTAGGTGTACCTCTAACATGGAATAATGAGTTGATTTCAACACAGTAGTCTATCTCTAACATGGAATAATGAGTTGATTTCAACACAGGTCTACCTCTAACATGGAATAATGAGTTGATTTCAACACAGTAGGTCTACCTCTAACATGGAATAATGGGTTGATTTCAACACAGTAGGTCTACCTCTAACATGGAATAATGAGTTGATTTCAACACAGTAGGTCTACCTCTAACATGGAATAATGAGTTGATTTCAACACAGTAGTTCTACCTCTAACATGGAATAATGGGTTGATTTCAACACAGTAGGTCTACCTCTAGCATGGAATAATGAGTTGATTTCAACACAGTAGATCTACCTCTAACATGGAATAATGAGTAGATTTCAACACAGTAGATCTACCTCTAACATGGAATAATGAGTTGATTTCAACACAGTAGGTCTACCTCTAACATGGAATAATGAGCTGATTTTAACACAGTAGATCTACCTCTAACATGGAATAATGAGTTGATTTCAACACAGTAGATCTACCTCTAACATGGAATAATGAATTGATTTCAACACAGTAGGTCTACCTCTAACATGGAATAATGAGCTGATTTCAACACAGTAGATCTACCTCTAACATGGAATAATGAGTTGATTTCAACAAAGTAGATCTACCTCTAACATGGAGAATGGGTTGATTTCAACACAGTAGGTCTACCTCTAACATGGAATAATGAGTTGATTTCAACACAGTAGATCTACCTCTAACATGGAATAATGGGTTGATTTCAACACAGTTGGTCTACCTCTAACATGGAATAATGAGTTGATTTCAACACAGTAGGTCTACCTCTAACATGGAATAATGAGTTGATTTCAACACAGGTCTACCTCTAACATGGAATAATGAGTTGATTTCAACACAGTAGGTTTACCTCTAACATGGAATAATGGGTTGATTTCAACACAGTAGGTCTACCTCTAACATGGAATAATGAGTTGATTTCAACACAGTAGGTCTACCTCTAACATGGAATAATGAGTTGATTTCAACACAGTAGGTCTGCCTCTAACATGGAATAATGAGTTGATTTCAACACAGGTCTACCTCTAACATGGAATAATGAGTTGATTTCAACACAGTAGGTCTACCTCTAACATGGAATAATGGGTTGACTTTAACACAGTAGGTCTACCTCTAACATGGAATAATGGATTGATTTCAACACAGGACGTCTACCTCTAGCATGGAATAATGAGTTGATTTCAACACAGTAGATCTACCTCTAACATGGAATAATGAGTTGATTTCAACACAGTAGGTCTACTTCTAACATGGAATAATGGGTTGATTTCAACACAGTAGGTCTACCTCTAACATGGAATAATGAGTTGATTTCAACACAGTAGGTCTACCTCTAACATGGAATAATGAGCTGATTTCAACACAGTAGATCTACCTCTAACATGGAATAATGAGTTGATTTCAACACAGTAGATCTACCTCTAACATGGAATAATGAGTTGATTTCAACACAGTAGATCTACCTCTAACATGGAATAATGAGTTGATTTCAACACAGTAGATCTACCTCTAACATGGAATAATGAGTTGATTTCAACACAGTAGATCTACCTCTAACATGGAATAATGAGTTGATTTCAACACAGTAGATCTACCTCTAACATGGAATAATGAGTTGATTTCAACACAGTAGATCTACCTCTAACATGGAATAATGGGTTGATTTCAACACAGTAGGTCTACCTCTAACATGGAATAATGAGCTGATTTCAACACAGTAGATCTACCTCTAACATGTAATAATGAGTTGATTTCAACACAGTAGATCTACCTCTAACATGGAATAATGAGTTGATTTCAACACAGTAGATCTACCTCTAACATTGAATAATGAGTTGATTTCAACACAGTAGATCTACCTCTAACATTTAATAATGGGTTGATTTTAACACAGTAGGTCTACCTCTAACATGGAATAATGAGTTGATTTCAACACAGTAGATCTACCTCTAACATGGAATAATGAGTTGATTTCAACACAGTAGATCTACCTCTAACATGGAATAATGAGTTGATTTCAACACAGTAGATCTACCTCTAACATGGAATAATGAGTTGATTTCAACACAGGTCTACCTCTAACATGGAATAATGAGTTGATTTCAACACAGTAGGTCTACCTCTAACATGGAATAATGAGCTGATTTCAACACAGGAGGTCTACCTCTAACATGGAATAATGAGTTGATTTCAACACAGGTCTACCTCTAACATGGAATAATGAGTTTATTTCAACACAGTAGGTCTACCTCTAACATGGAATAATGAGTTGATTTCAACACAGTAGATCTACCCCTAACATGGAATAATGAGTTGATTTCAACACAGTAGATCTACCTCTAACATGGAATAATGAGTTGATTTCAACACAGGTCTACCTCTAACATGGAATAATGAGTTGATTTCAACACAGTAGGTCTATCTCTAACATGTAATAATGAGTTGATTTCA
Organism: Arion vulgaris; assembly: GCA_020796225.1. NCBI lineage: Eukaryota > Metazoa > Mollusca > Gastropoda > Stylommatophora > Arionidae > Arion > Arion vulgaris. The sequence goes on from CM036757.1 coordinate 1,699,333, forward strand.
ACACAGTAGATCTACCTCTAACATGGAATAATGAGTTGATTTCAACACAGGTCTACCTCTAACATGGAATAATGAGTTGATTTCAACACAGTAGGTCTACCTCTAACATGGAATAATGGGTTGATTTCAACACTGTAGATCTACCTCTAACATGGAATAATGAGTTGATTTCAACACAGGTCTACCTCTAACATGGAATAATGAGTTGATTTCAACACAGTAGGTCTACCTCTAACATGGAATAATGGGTTGATTTCAACATAGTAGGTCTACCTCTAACATGGAATAATGAGTTGATTTCAACACAGTAGGTCTACCTCTAACATGGAATAATGGGTTGATTTCAACATAGTAGGTCTACCTCTAACATGGAATAATGAGTTGATTTCAACACAGTAGGTCTACCTCTAACATGGAATAATGAGTGGATTTCCAGGATAAAAATAAAAAGGAACATGGTGGGTGGTCGTAGTAAAAACTTCAAACAACAAAAACGTGACTATAACATTTCTGTGTCACTTCAAACACAAATATCATGGAGATATTGATGGAGATGTTAAGTCAAGTCAATATTATTATAGATCAAGGATATTTAACATCTGAGAGCCGGGTTAGCCCAGTGGTTAGTGCACTTGCCCACAGCCAACTCTAACTTACACGAGATATTTGATAGAATGTTACATCTCATCAGGAATTTCTTGTTTATCCGTGATGTATTTGACAGTATTTATTTAGGGAACTACCAGTGCCAAACATGGGCAATATCAAAAGAACAAGAAAGGAAAATGACCACCTGTGAAATGAGATACTTGAGGAAAGCAGTAAATAAAACAAGAAGAGACCATATAAGAAATGAGATGCTTGAGGAAAGCGGTAAATAAAACAAGAAAAGATTATATAAGAAATAAGGAAATTAGAAGAATAGTCAGAACAACATATTTTGTTAGATTCATTGAAAAACAGAGACTCAAATGTTAAATGTGTTAGATTCATTGAAAAACAGAGATTCAAATGGTTTGGCCAGTTAGTGATAATGAACCCGAATACATCAGCTGCAAGAGCAAACAATTTGAAAAATGGAATCATCAAGAGGAAGGGTAGACTAAGAAAAAGATGGATTGATGTAGTTACAGATATCTTAAAACGCTATAATACCAAAGTATATCAAGCGACCGAGCGTGCACTATCTCGGAAACCGATCATTAATTAAACCAGCGACGACTAGCGGCAAAAACGCAGAGAAGGACACAAGAAAAAGAATGACTGGACACGGCAGACTTAACAGACATTTACATAGACTATGAATCAGTCTAACAGTTCTCTGTCAGTTTCAGCAGGTGGAACGGAACAAACACCGGATCATGTCTTACAAGACACTCCTCTCCTGGATGAGCTGAGATGCAACATGTGACCCCGCGAAGTCGACCTAAAAACTAAGCTTTGGTGAAACCTGACCAGAAAGAAGATGACTGTCCAGTTTATGGTCCACAGTAAACCAAGCGCATGACCGGAAATGGCTGCAGAAGAAGATATTCTCATCTCAAATGTGAGATGATGAGTTGTTTCTATGAAGCTGCTGGTCGGTGTTAGTTTCTCGAAGGTTCCCCCAAAGCTTACTCTGTAAGATTCGTTCATGAGACCATGTTTTATTTAGCTGATGTAGGTATAATGAACATGGTTACAAGATGTACTATGAAGTTCGTCTTTCATAATGTGCCAGATTTAAAACAAAAAATGTTTTTGTCAAGAAATTTAATGATCTCCGATCTGAAGATCTAACTAAACTTATCAACAAAACAATTGACAAAGAAGTAGGCAATATAACGACCACTTGATGAGATCTCCGATCTGAAGATCTAAACTTATCAACAAAACAATTGACAAAGAAGTAGACAATATAACGACCACTCGATGAGATCTGTATGTGATGATTGTTTTGTCAAGCAGCGAAGATTTTCCGTCAGCTTTAAGATGAGCTGTCAATCAAACTAACAAAAAATTGACATAAATATTCCAATTTTGACGTTTTTGATGTGTCTCTTAATGTCACTTTTGTTGAAGATTTTTCGGAGTTTACTGGCGTTAGTAATAATAATCGAAGTTGTCAGCCAGTTTTATCTGCGCCTCAGCTCATTTTCTCTGCGCCTCAGCTCATTTTCTCTGCGCCTCAGCTCGTTTTCTCTGCGCTTCAGCTCGTTTTCTCTGCGCCTTAGCTCGTTTTCTCTTCGACTCAGTAGGTTTTTTTACTCCTCGCCAGTTCTTGCCTCAGTCCGTTTTCTTTACGCCTCAGTCCGTTTTCGCCTCGCATCTTTACGCCTCAGCCAGTTCTTTACGCCCCAGCCAGTTTTCTTTAGCCTCAGTCGTTTCTTAGCCTCAGTCTGTTTTTACGCCCAGTCAGTTTTTTACGCCTCAGTCTGTTCTTACCTCATCTGTTTCTTTACGCCTCAGTCTGTTTGATCTGCACCAGCTCGTTTTCTCTATGCCTCATCCGATTTCTCTGCACCTCAGCACATTTTCTCTGCGTCCTCATCTCGTTTCCTATGCGCTTCAATTGGTTTTTTGTTATGCCTACAGCCCGTTTTGTCTACGCCTCAGCAATACGACGATTCTCAGCTACGCAGATGTCTTTAGTGTTGTAGTGCGATATTTTGCAATCTTTAGTGTTGTAGTGCCACATTTTGCAATCTTTAGTTTTGTAGTGTCACATTTTGCAATCTTTAGTGTTGCTGTAGTGTCACATTTTGCAATCTTTAGTGCTGTAGTGTCACATTTTGCAATCTTTAGTGTTGCTGTAGTGTCACATTTTGCAATCTTTAGTGTTGCTGTAGTGTCACATTTTGCAATCTTTAGTGCTTAGTGTCACATTTGCAATTTAGTGTTGCTGTAGTGTCACATTTTGCAATCTTTAGTGTTGCTGTAGTGTCACATTTTGCAAAATAGTTTAAAGTATTTCATACACATAATGTCTGTATCGAAGCATTTTATAGACATTTATAGAGTGTCGTTGAAGTGTTATTTCTGTCTAGTAACTGGTCATTTATAGAGTGTCGTTGAAGTGTTATTTCTGTCCAGTAACTGGTCATTTATAAAGTGTCGTTGAAGTGTTATTTCTGTCCATTAACTGGTCATTTATAGAGTGTCGTTGAAGTGTTATTTCTGTCCATTAACTGGTCATTTATAGAGTGTCGTTGAAGTGTTATTTCTGTCTAGTAACTGGACATTTATAGAGTGTCGTTGAAGTGTTATTTCTGTCCAGTAACTGGTCATTTATAGAGTGTCGTTGAAGTGTTATTTCTGTCCATTAATTGGTCATTTATAGAGTGTCGTTGAAGTGTTATTTCTGTCCATTAACTGGTCATTTATAGAGTGTCGTTGAAGTGTTATTTCTGTCTAGTAACTGGTCATTTATAGAGTGTCGTTGAAGTGTTATTTATGTCCAGTAACTGGTCATTTATAGAGTGTCGTTGAAGTGTTATTTCTGTCCAGTAACTGGTCATTTATAGAGTGTCGTTGAAGTGTTATTTCTGTTCAGTAACTGGTCATTTATAGAGTGTCGTTGAAGTGTTATTTCTGTCCAGTAATTGGTCATTTATAGAGTGTCGTTGAAGTGTTATTTCTGTCCAGTAACTGGTCATTTAAAGAGTGTCGTTGAAGTGTTATTTCTGTCCAGTAACTGGTCATTTAAAGAGTGTCGTTGAAGTGTTATTTCTGTCTAGTAACTGGTCATTTGTCGCCATCAACACCATCTGAAGAAATGGGTGACGTAGCGAGTGAGTAGCAAGCTGTAAAACATCGACAAAACCGAAGTAATGACATTCGCTAGAGAGAAAACGCTACCAATATCTCCATGGACTAATAAATAAAAAATAACTAACGGAATTCAACATAGATGCAATAAATCAAATCAAATCATAGGACAAATGGCACCAATTATACATCCCATAGACCCGGTACAACTACGGGATAACTTCCCTTAAGAACTTATATCATAATACTTACTTTCTCCTACCGTTATACGTTACATAGGGCCTGTAAATAATTTCTCCATATCTCTCTATCCTGAGCAACTCGCTCAATCTCCACCATGAAGCTGAGACTGGCATTTCTTGCTCTCTCAGCAAAGTTCGTTTCAGGGTCTCCTTAAGTCGTTCTCTCTTTTCTTGAACCATCTGCATCCCACTTCAATGCCTGCTTTGATATTCGTTGATCATTTCTCCTCAAGGTGTGTCCAACATATCTCCATCTTCACTTTCTTATAACAGTTGTCACTAGTGGTTGACCAGACATTTCTCTGATTTCATCACTTCTCCTGAATTCGTTTCATTTTATATTCATTATTCTTCGCAGACATCTATTTTCAAATGCATTCAACTTGATTTCTAGTCATTTTCCAACTCTCGCTGGCATATGATAGGATTGATACAGTTCTTGAGAACTTATACACAACAGACTAATCTCCCCTGATACCAGGTCTTACTTTGGGATAGCTTCCTAGAGACACGGTACACGTTTGAGGTAACCTTCACTAAGACCTAGTACAACTATGGGGAATATCTTCCCTGAGACCTAGTACAACTATGGAGATGATCTCCCCTGAGACTTACTACAACTATGGAGATGATCTCCCCTGAGACTTACAACTATGTAGATGATCTCCCCTGAGACTTACTATAACTATGGAGATGATCTCCCCTGAGACTTACTATAACTATGTAGATGATCTCCCCTGAGACTTGCAACTATGTAGATGATCTCCCTTGATACCCGATAGAATAATATGATAACCTCCCCTTAGATATAGCTTAAACAACAAACTAAAACCAGCTGATGACGTCGAGTAATGCAACACAAAAACATTGCTTATTCCAATTGTTACGTGTACACCAACAATATCTGGAACATCTATTACCCTCAGCCAGACTCTGACATGCAGCATACCACACAACAAGATGGGGGCTCGTAATGGTGGAGGGGCACATTTGGCAACCACACTCACAGAACGAAATTACGAAGAAGCAAAAAAAAAACAAAAAAACCGTGACCCCCCACAAACATTATGTCCGGACAAGGAGGATCAATATGGTTTTGTTTGGAAATAATGAGATCTGATCAAGCTGTGACACGTGATCAATGAATGGGTAATCTGAGGTAGCAGAGAGGATGTTAGGGTTACATATACAACGGGAACATACAGCAGGGGTACAGGTAATACCCATCCCTCCCCACACAGATACAAAAAAATGATGAATGCTTTTTGGTGGTAACGTCAATACCGTTTTTGTTTCCATTTCCAAAATTGTCATACATTTCTAGTTTTACCAGCTCAGACAGACACAGACAAAAATAGACAGACATATATTGATAAAGAGATACCAGAAACTCGGTAATAAAATTATATGTCTAGATTAAAATGAGGAAAAAATTGGTATTGGTAGATAGTTTGTTGATGTCTTCTCTCATTTAGTTTTACTATCACATGGAGATTGAAAGAAGAACATCTTCTGTTCTTTAAAATATAATGTAGAACAGGATAGATAGAACTAAAATATAATGTAGAACAGGATAGATAGAACTAAAATATAATGTAGAACAGGATAGATAGAACTAAAATATAATGGAGAACAGGATAGATAGAACTAAAATATAATGGAGAACAGGATAGATAGAACTAAAATATAATGTAGAACAGGATAGATAGAACTAAAATATAATGTAGAACAGGATAGATAGAACTAAAATATAATGGAGAACAGGATAGATAGAACTAAAATATAATGTAGAACAGGATAGATAGAACTAAAATATAATGTAGAACAGGATAGATAGAACTAAAATATAATGTAGAACAGGATAGATAGAACTAAAATATAATGTAGAACAGGATAGATAGAACTAAAATATAATATAGAACAGGATAGATAGAACTAAAATATAATGTAGAACAGGATATATAGAACTAAAATATAATGTAGAACAGGATAGATAAAACTAAAATATAATGGAGAACAGGATAGATAGAACTAAAATATAATGTAGAACAGGATAGATAGAACTAAAATATAATGTAGAACAGGATAGATAGAACTAAAATATAATGGAGAACAGGATAGATAGAACTAAAATATAATGGAGAACAGGATAGATAGAACTAAAATATAATGTAGAACAGGATAGATAGAACTAAAATATAATGTAGAACAGGATAGATAGAACTAAAATATAATGGAGAACAGGATAGATAGAACTAAAATATAATGTAGAACAGGATAGATAGAACTAAAATATAATGTAGAACAGGATAGATAGAACTAAAATATAATATAGAACAGGATAGATAGAACTAAAATATAATGTAGAACAGGATATATAGAACTAAAATATAATGTAGAACAGGATAGATAAAACTAAAATATAATGGAGAACAGGATAGATAGAACTAAAATATAATGTAGAACAGGATAGATAGAACTAAAATATAATGTAGAACAGGATAGATAGAACTAAAATATAATGGAGAACAGGATAGATAGAACTAAAATATAATGGAGAACAGGATAGATAGAACTAAAATATAATGTAGAACAGGATAGATAGAACTAAAATATAATGTAGAACAGGATAGATAGAACTAAAATATAATGGAGAACAGGATAGATAGAACTAAAATATAATGTAGAACAGGATAGATAGAACTAAAATATAATGTAGAACAGGATAGATAGAACTAAAATATAATGTAGAACAGGATAGATAGAACTAAAATATAATGTAGAACAGGATAGATAGAACTAAAATATAATGTAGAACAGGATAGATAGAACTAAAATATAATGTAGAACAGGATAGATAGAACTAAAATATAATGTAGAACAGGATAGATAAAACTAAAATATAATGGAGAACAGGATAGATAGAACTAAAATATAATGTAGAACAGGATAGATAAAACTAAAATATAATGGAGAACAGGATAGATAGAACTAAAATATAATGTAGAACAGGATAGATAGAACTAAAATATAATGTAGAACAGGATAGATAGAACTAAAATATAATGTAGAACAGGATAGATAGAACTAAAATATAATGTAGAACAGGATAGATAGAACTAAAATATAATGTAGAACAGGATAGATAGAACTAAAATATAATGTAGAACAGGATAGATAAAACTAAAATATAATGGAGAACAGGATAGATAGAACTAAAATATAATGTAGAACAGGATAGATAGAACTAAAATATAATGTAGAACAGGATAGATAAAACTAAAATATAATGGAGAACAGGATAGATAGAACTAAAATATAATGTAGAACAGGATAGATAGAACTAAAATATAATGTAGAACAGGATAGATAAAACTAAAATATAATGTAGAACAGGATAGATATAACTAAAATATAATGTAGAACAGGATAGATATAACTAAAACAAAATGTGCAGCAGGATAGATAGAACTAAAACAAAATGTGCAGCAGGATAGATAGAACTAAAACAAAATGTGCAGCAGGATAGATAGAACTAAAACAAAATGTGCAGCAGAATAGATAGAACTAAAACAAAATGTGCAGCAGGATAGATAGAACTAAAACAAAATGTGCAGCAGAATAGATAGAACTAAAACAAAATGTGCAGCAGGATAGATAGAACTAAAACAAAATGTGCAGCAGGATAGATAGAACTAAAACAAAATGACGTAAGACCGTATATTTGTTCTATCTCATCATATGCCTGTGAAACATGGACACTTCAAAATTCTACTGAGTAGTACACCAATGTCGCTGAACACTAATACTAGAGAGGAATCCGTCAAATGTAGTGGACACAGAAAATAGCAAATAAGTTCATCATCATCATCATTTACATCATCACCGTCATCATCTTCCTCATTTACATCATCACCGTCATCATCTTCTTTCAATAGCTTGTCCTAAGAAGAACTTTACAAAACTAAAAGTCATTCAACAATTATTTCTATCTCTCATACTCATATTGTGCCGCCTCTGTCATGTTCAAAACATTTCTCATATCCTGAACCCATCTTATCCATGATCTTCAACTTTATCAGAATGTCTCTTGTCATAATTGTGTTCTACAACTCTTCATGTAGTTTCTAGAATAATGTGTCCCCCAAACAACCCGTCAAATTGTCTCACTCTTATCTGTAGCATCAAACCATAGTTCTGCACAAATTGAACACTTTCTGTACAGATGTTTATTTGTTCTATTATTACTTCATGTATATCGATGTCTGGTCGAATGTCTATATCGATGTCTGGTCGAATGTCTATATCGATGTCTGGTCGAATGTCTATATCGATGTCTGGTCGAATGTCTATATCGGTGTCTGGTCGAATGTCTATATCGATGTCTGGTCGAATGTCTATATCGGTGTCTGGTCGAATGTCTATATCGATGTCTGGTCGAATGGATTACAGCGCGGGCTCTCATGCAGGAGACCTGGGTTCAATACCTAGTACGGGCAAGGACTTTTTTTCTGTCGGTGACATAAAGAGAAAATCCGAACGTGAACAGTACACTAGTCACGCGGGCATTAAATTTCACAGGCTCATGAACCCCCTCCCTTTCCTGTCGTACACCGCCCTAAAAAAGCGGTATTACAGTTGCAAATTATTTCGAGTGTATTTTTAACAAAAGGACGATGACGCCACCCGTTCAGAAAGCAATGTCAAACTATTGAACGTAATAATGTCTACAAAAATCACAAACAGCGTTACTAAGCTGGGGCTGATTCGCAAAGTCCCGTGAAGGATATGCAATTAACATTTTTTTAACGACAGTGTTTAGTGTGTGTTTTTAATATGTCAATTACACTGTTATAGTGCCTGCAAGCAATGTCTCCATTCCGCTCAATTCTTGACAACTCGTTAAATTGAGTCCAATATTTCTCGCCTCTCTCTCAGTCTTTTCAGTGTTTCCATAGGGTAGTGATTCTAAACCTGTGGGTGGCGACCCCTTTAGGATGGGGGTCGAACGACCATTTCACATGAGTCGCCTAAGACCATCGGAAAACATATATTTTGGATGGTCGTAGGAACAGAGATACCTCTCCTCAAATGCATCCAACATATCAGATATTTACATTATGATTTATAACATTAGCAAAATTACAATTATGAAGTAGCAACATTACACTTATGAAGTAGCAAAATTACAATTATGAAGTAGCAAAATTACAATTATGAAGTAGCAAAATTACAATTATGAAGTAGCAAAATTACAATTATGAAGTAGCAAAATTACAGTTATGAAGTAGCAAAATTACAATTATGAAGTAGCAAAATTACAGTTATGAAGTAGCAAAATTACAATTATGAAGTAGCAAAATTACAATTATGAAGTAACAAAATTACAATTATGAAGTAGCAAAATTACAATTATGAAGTAGCAAAATTACAATTATGAAGTAGCAAAATTACAATTATGAAGTAGCAAAGAAAATAATTTAATGATTGGGGGTCACCACAACATGAGGAACTGTATGACATGGTCGCGGCATTAGGAAAGTTGAGAACCACTGCCCTAAGGCGTTCTCTTTTTTCTAAGCCATGTGCCTCCCACTTCAGTGCCTGCTTTTGGATTCTTTGATCATTTCTTCCCAAGGAATGCCCAACATATCCCCTCTTCTCCTTCTTATAACAGTTGTTGCTACTGGTTGACCAGGTATTTCTATGATCTCCTTCTTATAACAGTTGTTACTACTGGTTGACCAGGTATTTCTATGATCTCCTTCTTATAACAGTTGTTACTACTGGTTGACCAGGTATTTCTATGATTTCAAAACTTCTCCTGAATTAATCGCATTATATGTTTATAATGTTTTTCGCAGAAATCTATTTTCAAACTTACTTTCTACATCTTTATCGATTTTCTCAATTCTTGCTGAAATATGTTTGAACTGATACAACATTGAAATTGACAATTCTATAATTGAGTTGTACAGGTGTGAAAATGGAATAATTGTCAATAAGTAAATCAGGTGTTGAGAACCTGGCATATGTTACATATCTATTTTTGTAACAGATTGATTCATTGGACCATCATCATTGCACTTCAGTGCGTAACACTAAGTGCTCTGATATCTTTCTTACACAGGAAAATCTCATCAGCAGTGCATGAACTTTGTAGCACCGGCGAGGGCCCCAGATGCAATTTAGAAAAATGGAACTGATCTATTCATGAATATGCTGGAACTTCCACCCTGATGACTACCATTACCTACAGAAAGACTAGTATCTCACTCCGATAGACTAGGAACTGATCTCACCTACACTGAGATAGACTAGAAACTGATCTCCCTACACTGAGATAGGACTAGAAACTGATCTCACCTACACTGAGATAGACTAGAACCGATCTCACCTACACTGAGATAGGACTAGAAACTGATCTCACCTACACTGAGATAGGACTCGAAACTCTGATCTCAGCCTCACTAATGATTGAACTCATCTTACTGCAACATGAGACAGCGTACCTACGTTATCGTCCACTCACGATAGGACTAGAACCGATCTCACCTACACTGAGATAGGACTAGGAACTCGATCTCACCTACACTGAGATAGGACTAGAAACTCGATCTCACCTACACTGAGATAGGACTAGAAACTCGATCTCACCTACACTGAGATAGGACTAGAAACTCGATCTCACCTACACTGGTTCAGGAATCTCTGAAAATATCCGATGGCTCAGCAAATGAACGAACCAAGTAACTTTGGAACAAGAGTCGAGCAGCTAACCTCTACGTCACTGTGACCCTCTACGTCACAGAGACCCTCTACGTCACAGAGACCCTCTTACGTCACAGAGACCTCTACGTCACAGAGACCCTCTACGTCACAGAGACCTCTACGTCACAGAGACCCTCTACGTCACGAGACCCTCGTACGTCACAAGACCTCTACGTCACGAGACCTCTACGTCACAGAGACCCTACTACGTCACAGAGACCCTACGTCACTGTGACACCCTAAAGTTTGATCGTGGAAGTGAAGTAGCCACTAGACAGATACTGAATTCAGAAAATATCAAAGAGATACTGATATACATTCTATCGTCTCTGTATGTAGTGTGTGTCTGTGTGTGTGTGTATGTAAAACTATTGTGCACAGCGTTAGTTTGATAACTTTTTAACAGAATAGACGTTCTCCACACACTGGCACACCAAGCACGTTCCAAACCCTGGCACGCCTACGACGTTCCCACACACTTGGCACACCTATTGACGTTCCCACACACTGGGCACATCCTATAGACGTTCCACACACTAGGCAGACATATAGACGTTCCCACACACTAGGCAGACATATAGACGTTCCCACACACTAGGCAGACATATAGACGTTCCCTCACACTGGGCACACCTATAGACGTTCCCACACACTGGGCACACATATAGACTTTCCCACACATTGGGCACACATATAGACGTTCCCTCACACTGGCACACCTATAGACGTTCCTCACACTGGGCACACTATAGACGTTCCTCACACTGGGCACACCTATAGACGTTCCCTCACACTGGGCACACCTATTGAAGTTCCCAAACCCTGGCACACATATAGACGTTCCCACACACTGGGCACGCCTATAGACGTATCACACACTGGGCACACATATAGGCGTTCCCACACACTGGGCACACCTATAGACGTTCAATATCGTTCAACAGATTGTGAAATGTCGCAGATAGATGGTTCCAGTAGCTCGCTGATTATATACACACATTTTATATATCCTCACAGTTGTACTGTCTACAAGTAGGGGGTGTGCTTCCAGTATGTGCTCACAGTTGTACTGTCACAGGTAGGGTTGTGCTTCCAATATGTGCTCACCCACGGATATTGTCTGTGAACGAGCTTGTGGTCGAGGGGGTACTTGCAGTTTCTGACAGCGTCATTGTGCATGATATGACACACATGTTAGAACACGGCACACAGGGTAGGTGTAGCTAGCGATAAGTTTAAGTTTACTTGCAGTCCCGAGATACATCTATCTTGCACTGGCTGTCTACTAGAGTTCAAAGTTGAACATTGACAGCGTCTATGAATGTGTCAATATGATGAAACCAAATACTTGCAGACATGTTTGAGTAAGAAATATAACCTTGGCCTTGAGATCTATGCAAGACGTGATAACACATGGATTGGGGGAGAGAAGGAGATATTGACGATAAATAAATCGAAGTTACTGATCGAGGGAGAACAGAGTACGATCACTAGGTTTCTAGGTTTTAGAAGGAAGAGCTACAGAAGGCGGTGCTAGGATCAAAGTAAGCGTGATGTATAAGAAGAAAGTATTGATAAAAGTATAAATATAGAATATAAATGTATAATAGTAAGAAAATGAGAATATAAATGTATAAATAGATAATATAAATGTATAAATATAGAATATAAATGTATAAATATAGAATATAAATGTATAAATATAGAATATAAATGTATAAATAGAGAATATAAATGTATAAATAGATAATATAAATGTATAAATAAATAATATAAATGTATAAATATAGAATATAAATGTATAAATATAGAATATAAATGTATAAATATAGAATATAAATGTATAAATAGAGAATATAAATGTATAAAAATAAACAAAAATGACGATACAAGTAATGTAAGATAAATGATATGAGTGGAACACAGACATATATATTTCTTTCTTTCTTTCTTGTCTCTAACCTTGTTTTGTCTCACAGTGCCAGGATAAGGAGATTTCTAGAACGGGCTTTTGTATGCGTTTCATAAACAGTGTTTTTTGTCTCCTCTGTAATCTCTGAGGTCTACCTTTTGCATGGACGGCCTTTTGATTTGTATCCCCTGTATCGGAGTAGCATTGCTCTTTGAGGTACACTGTCTGTTGGTAATCTGCTTATTTGACCCAACTATTTCATGTGTTGTTTCTTGATCATGGTCAGCACTGATGTTGCTGATGATGAATATATATATGTCTGTGTATGTATATGTGTGTATGTATGTGTGTGTGTATGTGTGTATGTGTGTGTGTGTATATGTGTGTATGTATGTGTGTGTATGTGTGTATGTATGTGTGTATGTATGTGTGTATGTATGTGTATGTGTGTGTATGTGTGTGTGTATGTATGTGTGTATGTATGTGTGTATGTATTGTGTATTATGTGTGTATGTATGTGTGTTGTATGTGTGTATGTATGTGTTTTATGTGTTGTATGTGTGTATGTATGTGTGTGTATGTATGTATGTGTGTATGTATGTGTGTATGTGTGTGTAGTGTGTTGTGTGTATGTATGTGTGTATGTATGTATGTGTGATAAATGCATATAGGTAGTAGTGTACACAATTGTAATACAAATGTATGTATGATGTTAATTGTGATGTCGTGTGATGTATGTTCCTGAAATTTTGATTAATTTTCTTGTACTTGTAGAAACTTATAAAGTGAATTAAAATAATGTTATTAATAGTGGTAGTGTTGTTTTTATCATTCTGTTTGCGTGGATCATCATAAATGATCATGAATAGAAAAGCAGTTTTCAACACACGTTACACATGATTGTATCACATCAATTATATCCGTTTCACATCGATTCACTCACAACTTTATCGTGCAGTCACATCGCACTATCACATGCACTATCACATCAGATTCTTGACTTACACATAGATTATCTGCAGTACTTGTAGAACTTATCACATTGTTAACATGAATTACAATAGCATTATTTGCTTTATCAATAGTTGGTGAGATGTTTTTACATCATTCCCGTTTCTGCAGGATCCATCAGCAGTTATCACTCAGTACTTTATCACATCATCCGTTATCCATCAGCACTTTATCACATCAGCACGTTATCAATCAGCACTTTTTCACATCAGCACTTTATCACATCAGCCTTATCCATCATCTTATCACATCAGCACGTTATCACATCAGCACTTTATCACATCAGCACTTTATCACATCAGCACTTTATCACATCAGCACTTTATCACATCAGCACGTTATCAATCAGCACGTTATCACATCAGCACGTTATCACATCAGCACTTTATCACATCAGCACTTTATCACATCAGCACTTTTATCCTACATCAGCACTTTATCACATCAGCCGTTATCCATCAGCACTTTATCACATCAGCACGTTATCACATCAGCACGTTATCACATCAGCACTTTATCACATCAGCACTTTATCACATCAGCACGTTATCACATCAGCACTTTATCATATCAGCACTTTATCACATCAGCACTTTATCACATCAGCACTTTATCACATCAGCACTTTATCACATCAGCACGTTATCACATCAGCACTTATCACATCAGCACTTTATCACATCAGCACTTTATCACATCAGCACGTTATCACATGCACTTTATCATCAGCACTTTATCACATCAGCACTTATCACATCAGCACTTTATCACATCAGCACGTTATCACATCAGCACTTTATCACATCAGCACTTTATCACATCAGCACTTATCACATCAGCACGTTATCACATCAGCACTTTATCACATCAGCACTTTATCACATCAGCACTTTATCACATCAGCACTTTATCACATCAGCCCTTTATCACATCAGCACTTTATCACATCAGCACGTTATCACATCAGCCCGTTATCACATCAGCACTTTATCACATCAGCACGTTATCACATCAGCACTTTATCATATAGCATTTTCACAAGCATTACAATCAGAGTTGATATCGCCTTTATCCATCATCGTTATCACATCACACTTTATCACATCAGCACGTTATCATATCACACTTTATACATCCACTTTTACATCATCCACCTGTTATCATCATCCACGTTATCACACTCAACTTATTACATCACCAACTTATATCATATCCCTCCACGTTATCATATCCACTTTTACATCACTTCAATCTCTGTTATATCAGCACTTTACATAGAGTTATCATATGCTTTATTCAGTATCTTATCCATCAGACTTTACACACATCCCGTTATCAGACCACGTTTAATCAGACACTCACACTTATATCAGCTTCTAAACAGACTTATCAACTTACATATCAGACGTACATTCAGCAGTTATCACATCAGACCTACAGCTTTATTAGACTTATCATAGACTTTACATCAGCATTTAGCACATCAGGACCTCAGCAGTATCACATCAGCATAGTACATCACACGTATCAATCAGCACTTTATCACATACATTAACATCAGCAGACCATCAGCACTTTATCATATCAGACTTACCATCAGCCTTATCACATAGCACTTTACACATAGACTACAGCATCAGCACGTTTTAGATCAGCACGTTTTAAGCATTTTCACACGCACTTATACATCAGCATTTTCAATCCACACTTTATCACATCAGACTTATACTCAGCACGTTACACATCAGACTTCTACACATCAGCATATCAACCTACATTATCACATCAGACCTATCAATCAGCACTTTTTCAATCAGCATTTATCATCAGCACTTATCCATCAGCACTTCATCATCAGACTTTACACATCAGCTTTATCACATCAGACCACATCAGCACTTACAATCAGGTTTCCATCAGCCTTTATCACATCAGACTTTTCCATCAGCAGTTCATCAACTTATAATAATTACCTCGACTTATCGATCAGCACTTTATCACATCAGAATACAGATTAGGCTTGACTCGAAGGGATCAAAAGCCTGACCTATGGGAGTACACCTTTCTAGGCGAGTCAGAAACCAGTTAGCCTTGAACCTCGGGGTCAAAGTTTCCCGGTCTTAAGCCCTGGACGGTAGTGCTGACTTGTGCAGCATTTTACGTTCATCAGCAGACTACTAATTTACATTTTACATTCATCAGCAGCTACTAATTTACATTTTCATTTCAAGCAGAGCTACTAATTACTTTGCATTCATCACAGGCTACTTAATTTACATTTTCCGACAAAAATATTTTACACAGACAGAAGAGACTTAGTTGCTTGATGCACTGCAGGCACAGAGCACACATTGTGAGACTATGAAATGCTTTGCACAACAAGATATATTTACAAGAATATAAGCATGTTGTGTCAGCACTCTTTCCAAGCTTTAAACATTTAGCACAATGAAATGTTTTGTCACAACAAGATAAGTTTGTTGGATATAATTCTGAGTAAAACACTGATGCTGTTGATTTATAAAGTCTGTCATGCTATTTATTGTTTCATCTGATATCTAGATATTTCATGTCTGTTCATCTGATCTCATCATAGTGCTCGTGTCCTCTGATAGCTGCTTATGAATAATCTATCTGCTAATTATAATTGCCCCTATATTTCTCGTTAATCTGTTCCTCTGATATCATCATCATAAGTGGGGCCAGGGAACGAAAGTTGGTGTAATTGAATAATGAAAACATTAAAATATAAATAGTCA
Organism: Arion vulgaris; assembly: GCA_020796225.1. NCBI lineage: Eukaryota > Metazoa > Mollusca > Gastropoda > Stylommatophora > Arionidae > Arion > Arion vulgaris. The sequence continues at coordinate 1,715,775 of CM036757.1, forward strand.
AAATAAATTTGCATACGATTAATCTAACATCAATATCTCTCCTTTTGACATCCACTATTGTGTCCACGAAAACTTAGTCCATGAGTGAACAATTGAGAAACATTCTCTAGAGCAGTGGTTCTAAGCACATAAAGGCAAGACTCACCTCTCCCTTTCCACTCCACCCTCGCTTCTGCCCACCCGAATAATGTTATTTCCATTGAGCAAAGAAAATGAAATATCTACTAACCGTTCTACACACTAAGGCTGGTAGGCTGCACTGAACACGTTAACAAACTATAGCACTAACACTCTACAACAAGGCTGGAAGTAGGCTGCCTACTGAACACGTTTTTCAAGAAATACAGCAACTACAAGGCTGGAAGTAGACTGCCTACTAAAACGTTCCTACACAACTACATAGGCTGAAGTATTCTGCCTCTAAACACGTTCTAACACAACTACAAGCTGGAAGTAGTGTACTAAACACAATAATATTTAAGAAATATAAACATTAAAAACGAATGTTTGACAAGAAATTTGAGACAAATGTCAACTGAGGACAATTAATGATGTTCTTGGTTATTCTTGACCAAATTTGACTTACAGTTGATTGAAAGAACATATTTGGACTTACAGTTTGATTGAAAGAACATATTTGAATTGGACAACTAAGTTAGTATCAATAAATGATTAAAACATAACTCAACTAATTTGTTATAACGTTTTACGACTTCTAGACTGTCTCACTCCTCGATGGGGGATACATGCCTCCCAGGATGAGAACCATCGCTCTAGAGGAAGGAAAAAAGAGAAGGAGAGGAAGGATATGTAAGAGGATGGAAATGGAGGAAATATAACACAAAAGGGATTTAGACAAATTAAGGATCAGAGGGAGATGTAATGTCAGCTATGGCTCAACAGTGACTGATGATGATTGATGACCGACGTAATGTCAGCTTTGGCTCAACAGTGACTGATGATGATTGATGATCGACGTAATGTCAGCTTTGGCTCAACAGTGACTGATGATGATTGATGATCGACGTAATGTCAGCTTTGGCTCAACAGTGACTGATGATGATTGATGATCGACGTAATGTCAGCTTTGGCTCAACAGTGACTGAGGATGATTGATGATCGACGTAATGTCAGCTTTGGCTCAACAGTGACTGATGATGATTGATGATCGACGTAATGTCATGTCAGCTTTGGCTTAACAGTGACTGATGATGATTGATGACCGACTCTTGTAGAGATTCATGATCGCCTACGACAGATGTTATAACACATGATGATGATGATGATAATGAAACATTTGAGAAAATTAACTGATTACTAGAAATGTAAACTCTTACTGGTCAAGGAAAGAAAATGGAGAGAAGAACATTAAATAAAATATCAAATAATAAATACTAAAGTATAAAACTCAGATAATTAATTAAAAAAATACAACCAACAATCTGGAGTGATAACCAAATAAAAAAATGTGTCTTTAAGTCGCCCCAAGCCGATCCAAGATGATGAATTTCTGCAGAGTTTTACTTTTTATCTAAATATTGATGAAGTGTGTGCTCAGATGATGTTGTTATCTTATGATGTTGGAAGAAATAACTCGTACATCGCCCGTACGTGATTATTTATACAAGCTACTGTTTTCTCCTGGTACGCTTTATATTAACAAGTTGCTTTACTCTGGACATCTAATGCGAAGAAAGAAGTTAGAAGAACACATTTTAACAGCGGAAAACATTACTGAACACAGAAATATATTACCACAGAGAGAGAGAGAGAAAGAGATTACCAGAGAGAGAAAGAGAGAGAGAGATTACCAGAGACGAGAGAAGAAGAGAAGAGAGAGAGAGAGAGAAACTACTGAACATTCTAAACTCATGAAATGAAAGAGTTCCAACAACTGGTGTAAACGCCAGGGCAAGGAACAGAGAGTTCTGGACATCCATCATCGCCAACGCCAGCAGACACAGCAATTGATCATGATAATAATATAAACATTGTCTGTTTCAGATATACCTTGCCGCACACTCAGACAATAGATCTATACACTCAGACATAAATCTATATACTCAGACAATAAATCTATATACACTCAGACAATAAATCTATATACACTCAGACATAAATCTATTCTCAGACAATAAATCTATATACACTAAGACAATAAATCTATATACACTCAGACAATAATCTATATACACTCAGACAATAAATCTATATACACTCAGACATAAATCTATACACTCAGACATAAATCTGAGTTTATAATTTTATATAAATCTATAAACTCAAGCATAGATTCACACTATCAAATAAACAGGAAAAAATTCACAAAACCTCACAATTACACCCCTACGCAAATTACAGCCGCGATGTAATATATACAATACACTATCTTCGCTCCCCCACCCTACAATGACTCCATCTCCACTCCACCACCCTTAAACCTACAATGACTCCACCTTCACTCCACCACCCTTAAACCTACAATGACTCCACCTTCACTCCACCACCCTTAAACCTACAATGACTCCACCTTCACTCCACCACCCTTAAACCTACAATGACTCCACCTTCACTCCACCACCCTTAAACCTACAATGACTCCACCTCACTCCACCACCCTTAAACCTACAATGACTCCCCACTCTCCACTCCACCACCCTTAAACCTACAATGACTCCTCCTCCACGGATCCACATCAACAAAAGTCTATACTGAAATGTAAAATTCGAAAACTACTCCAATTATCTTCTAATGAAATGATACGCCCATGTTATCTTCAACTAAACAAGACATCTATATCTCAGCCCTAAATGTAGATGTTCTGAATAGAGATATCACTAAAACTAGATGAAATCACAAAACATTATTCTCAACAAAAGCTTGATAGTGACCACTAATGGTCAATGTCGAGTTATAAAACTAATTTGAGGATGAACAAGAATGAAATGAAGTCCATACAGACACTTGCTACTGAATGAAGTAGACAGTTATATTACCCATAATTTGTAGATAGTATCGCAGTAAATATATGAAAGAGTTTTTCAAACTTGTGAAAATGTCTCCCTCCGGTGTAACAAAAATGGCTAGTTTATTGTGTGAGAAATGTCTCCGATAAACGTTGAATGTCTGGTGTGTTGTGTGAACGAGTATGTTGTTATCGGGCGAGCTCCCACGAGATTACCTGTGTAAGTGTAGGCAGTGTAAGCACCGTCACGCGCTGTATGCATGAGGGAATAAACAAGAAGAAATATACGAACAATTATAGAACATTTAGTTCGGGAATAACTAGAGAATTATTGAATATATGAGAAATAGACGAATGAAATATTGTCGATATATGAAGTGTGTTGTCGATATATGAAGTGTGTTGTCAATATATGAAGTGTGTTGTCGATATATGAAGTGTGTTGTCGATATATGAAGTGTGTTGTCGATATATGAAGTGTGTTGTTGATATGTGAAGTGTGTTGTCGATATATGAAGTTTGTTATCGATATATGCAGTGTGTTGTCGATATATGAAGTATGTTATCGATATATGAAGTGTGTTGTCGATATATGAAGTGTGTTGTCGATATATGAAGTGTGTTGTCGTTATATGAAGTGTGTTATCGATATATGAAGAGATAGATTCGTTTGTTAACATTTATATCAGGAGAGATTGAATGTAAAGAGACAGAAGTATCTCTGATATCAGTGTAGGTGAGATCGTGTTCCTAGTCATATCGGAGACGGACGATAAAACGTAGTTCCCGTATTCAAGTTGAGCGTGTAAAAGAACCTATAGCAGTTCTAGAGCAGGCTGGAAGAACCTATAGCAGTTCTAGAGCAGGCTGGAAGAACCTATAGCAGTTCTAGAGCAGGCTGGAAGAACCTATAGCAGTTCTAGAGCAGGCTGGAAGAACCTATAGCAGTTCTAGAGCAGGCTGGAAGAACCTATAGCAGTTCTAGAGCAGGCTGGAAGAACCTATAGCAGTTCTAGAGCAGGCTGGAAGAACCTATAGCAGTTCTAGAGCAGGCTGGAAGAACCTATAGCAGTTCTAGAGCAGGCTGGAAGAAACCTATACGCAGTTCTAGAAGCAAGTCGGAATAGACAGAAACCTATAGCAGTTCTAGAGCAGGCTGAAAGGAACTAGAGTTCTAGAAACAGGCTGGAAGAATGGTTCTTAATAGCTAGATATCATATGAAGCAGGCTGGAAGAACCTATAGCAGTTCTAGAGCAGGCTGGAAGAACCTATAGCAGTTCTAGAGCAGGCTGGAAGAACCTATAGCAGTTCTAGAGCAGGCTGGAAGAACCTATAGCAGTTCTAGAGCAGGCTGGAAGAACCTATAGCAGTTCTAGAGCAGGCTGGAAGAACCTATAGCAGTTCTAGAGCAGGCTGGAAGAACCTATAGCAGTTCTAGAGCAGGCTGGAAGAACCTATAGCAGTTCTAGAGCAGGCTGGAAGAACCCATAGCAGTTCTAGAGAGAGGCTGAGATATTGAACTATAAGCTAGTGTCTATAGAGAGGTGTGAAGAACTATGAGCAGTTCATAGAGCAGGCTGTGAATAGAACTTTCTATAAGTTCTAGAGAGGCTGGAAGAACCTATAGCAGTTTCAATAGAGCAGGCTGGAAGAACCTATAGCAGTTCTAGAGCAGGCTGAAGAACCTATAGCAGTTCTAGAAGCATGCGTAAGAATATGCAGTTCTAGAGCAGGTGGAAGAACCTATAGTCGTTCAAATAAGAGAGGCTGAGACCTATAGCAGTTCTAAAATCGAGAAGAGCAGGCTGGAAGAACCTATCAGTTCTAAAATCGAGAAGCAGGCTGGAAGAACCTATAGCAGTTCATAGAAGCAGGCTGGAAGAACGCTATTGTCAGTTCATAGAAGATTTTCGTTAAGAAGATGTGCTAAGAACTTATAGCAGTTTCTAAATGAGAGTTGTCGGTGATAGAACGTATGTTGACAGTTCTAAGATGAGAAGAAGATGCTTGGTTATAGAAGCTATGTCAGTTATATAATATTTTCGATAGAGAGATTTATGAAAGATGTGCAAGGTCATGTTCATTTATGAAGATGTTGTGTTAAAAATGTCTATCTATATTTTAATCTTTAAATGTTTGGATTTCACGTGAGTTGTTGCATATGAAGTGTTTCTGTTTAGAAAGTTGATTATGGTTACTCAATGAAGTGATGTTGTCATTATATCAATATGTTGTCGTCTACATGACATCAACAATGTTAGTTCGTTATTAAGTATGTTCTTATTGATGTGTTGTGTATGTATAACATTGTTGTGTTTGTTGTATGTATTCAACATTGTTGTGTTTGTGTATGTACTAACATTGTTGTGTTTGTTGTATGTATTCAATATTGTTGTGTTTGTTGGTATGTACTAACATTGTTGTTTGTTGGTATGTACTTAATATTAGTTGTGTTTGTTGTATGTACTAACATTGTATGTTTGTTAGTATATAATATTGTTGTGTTTGATGAATATGTGTGTTGTTGTGTCTTCAACATTGTTATGTTTGTTGGTATGTACTTCATATTGAAGTGTGTATGTCTTCAATATTGTTATGTTTGTTTATGACTTACATTGTTGTGTTTGTTGTATGTACTTCAAATTGTTATGTTTGTTAGTATGTATAAATTGTTGTGTTTGTTAGTATGTACTTCAATTGTTGTGTTTGTTGGGATTACTTCAATATTGTTATGTTTGTTGGTATGTATCAAATTGTTGTGTTTGTTGGTATGTACTTAACATTGTTATGTTTGTTATATGTACTTCAAATTGTTATGTTTGTTAGTATGTATAATTTGTGTTTGTGTGCTATTTGTTGTTGTTATATGCTAACATTTTATGTTTGTTGTATGTACTTCAACATTGTGTGTTTGTCGTATATCACATTGTGGTTGTTTGTATGTACTTATATTGTAGTTGTTGTTGTACTTCATATTGTTGTGTTTGTTATATGTACTTAACATTGTGTGTTTGTTTATGACTCAACATTGTTATGTTTGTTGGTATGTACTAAATTGTTGTGTTTGTTGTATGTACTCAATATGTTATGTTTGTTATATGACTATTGTTGTGATTAACATTGTTATGTTTGTTATATGTATAAATGTTTTGTTGTTGGTATGTACTTCAAAGTATGTTGTGTATGTACTAAATTGTTTGTTTGTTAGTATGTACTTAATATTGTTGTGTTTATAGTATGTACTCAATATTGTTAGTTTGTTGTCTTATATGAAGTGTGTTGTGTTATATAGTATGTTGTCGTTTACTGAAGTGTGTTGTCGTTAATGAAGTTTTGTCGTTATATGAAGTGTGTTGTCGTTATATGAAGTGTGTTGTCGTTATATGAAGTGTGTTGTCGTTATATGAAGTGTGTTGTCGTTATATGAAGTGTGTTGTCGTTATATGAAGTGTTTGGAGTGAGGTGCTGAAGGAGGAATGTGTTTATCAAGTATTTTTTCATATATAGAATGTTCCACTTTTCTCGTCGAGGTGAACAAACTGAAAGATATGAATACTCCTATTTCAAAGTGGACTGATCTCACATGTAAAAATAAACTCTGGTCAATCTTGATATTAAAAATTCTCAAATAACGTTGCACCGTGACTAGATATATAATCATATTCTAACTGTGGAGTTCATGTGATATTTATTAGGATTCGAACACTCAACCTTTAAAACGAGAGGCACACGTATAAACCATATCATATTGCAGGTGGCTGCAAGAATGTTGGTCCGTCTTCATCTTCAACACTACAATTTTATTCTTCTGTAGAATTTTGTTTGTTTTTTCAAGTACAACTTCTTATGTTTATCAATTTCTTTCTCATGGATCTCATGGACAGTAAAATTATCAATGACGTACATTCTACAACATATTAGAATGAAAGAGAAATGATTGATATATATATATAAGTAAGATAGATATATATAAGTAAGATACATATATATAAGTAAGATACAATATATAAGTAAGATACAAATATATAAGTAAATACAATATATAAGTAAGATACATATATAAGTAAGATACAAATATATAAGATATATATATATATATATATATATATATATATATATAATATAATATATATAAGTAATATATATATATATATATAAGAAGATACAATATATAAGTAATATAAAATATATAAGTAATCAAATATATAATATAAAATATATAATATATATATAAGTAAGATACAAATATATAAGTAAATATAAATATATAAGTAATATATAATATATATAAGTAATATAATATATATATATATATATATATATATAATAATATATAAGTAAATACATATATATAAGTAAGATACAAATATATAAGTAAGAAAATATATATATATATAAGTAAGATACATATATATAAGTAATATAATATATATAAGTATAATATATATATATATATATATATATATATATATATAAGAAAGATACATATGAATTATTTGGAACATATAAAAGGACATGATTTCCTGGAGAAGATTATTCTGGAAGGTGAGATACCGGGAAGATAACAGAAAGAAAGTTCAAGGAGAAGATGGGTGCAGATGTCATAGACAGGCTGAGTATAGCCACGGTAGATGTCTGACATCTCACACAGGACAGGGAGGTATATATATATATATATATATATAATTGTAGTCAAGGAAGCTAAGTTCCTACATGGACAATCTCTAGATGATAATGATGACATTCTTATACAGCGATCTGGTTTAATGTTGAAGTCATATACATCTCTTGTTCTCTTATTCTTGTCTCTTGTTCTCTCTTTCTTGTTCTCTCTGTCCTGTCTTATAGTTCTCTACCTCTGTCATCTATATGCTTCGGTTCTCATTGTTTGTAACTATTGGTTAGCTTTTTAACCCTCAAGGCAACTCCAGTTTTGTACCTGTGTACCATGTGACTGACCATGCAATTTGTACTGGGTGTCTGCGGCGTAGCAGTAGTGAGCTCGGTCCCAACCCAAGAGTCCCTGGTTCAAATCGCGTGGTGGCAGTTTCGAAGCACATTTGCTCCTGTATATTTGTACAAACGTAAGAATAGACTGCACCATTCAGAGAGCAATAGTAAACTACTGAACGGATCTGTCACGATGTTCATTCACCTGGTACCTGGTCATGTACTTTTCTATCTAGTATGTTCGATTCTCTGTCTAATCTTTTTTGATGTTGTAAAGTTTTACAACTTTCATATCTTTTGAATACTTGACTTTAGGGAAACTTGATAGAACTGAAGCTGGCTACCCAGTTTGTAGTTTACAGTAGATTAAGTGCACGACCAGAGATCGCAGCCGAAGAATAAAGCATACTTCAGATGTCTGCTCAGTTCAAATTGTCTGTGGGGACAAATAACCAGGTGGGTATTCTTCTATCCTGTGGTGGTGGGGGAGGAATACTTTGTTATGCCTCTATTACAACCTGCAGACGTGTAGAGCTGCAAACGTGTAGAGCTGCAGATGTGTAGACCTGCAGACGTGTAGACCTGCAGACGTGTAGAACTGTAAAAGATGAAATTATTAATTTCCTTCTAGCAGATACGATCACAGATCTCCGGTAAACTCTATCTTTGCAAAGATTATGTCTGTCCTTCCTTCTTTAATCAGAACAGAACCCTCCTAGCAGATACGCCTTCAGATCTCCAGTAAACTCCACATTAGCAGAGTTTGTGTCCATCCTTTCTTCATTAATCAGAACAAAATGTTATAAAAACGCTCCATGAGAAGTGGAAGCAAAATCTTGTTGAGCTTGTGTACTGGTCCAGGTTCTCCATGAGAAGTGGAAGCAAAATCTTGTTGAGCTTGTGTACTGGCCCAGGTTCCGTCAGCGATGAACATCTTGTTGAGCTTGTGTACTGGCCCAGGTTCCGTCAGCGATGAACATCTTGTTGAGCTTGTGTACTGGCCCAGGTTCCGTCAGCGATGAACATCTTGTTGAGCTTGTGTACTGGCCCAGGTTCCGTCAGCGATGAACATCTTGTTGAGCTTGTGTACTGGTCCAGGTTCCGTCAGCGATGAACATCTTGTTGAGCTTGTGTACTGGTCCAGGTTCCGTCAGCGATGAACATCTTGTTGAGCTTGTGTACTGGTCCAGGTTCCGTCAGCGATGAACATCTTGTTGAGCTTGTGTACTGGTCCAGGTTCCGTCAGCGATGAACATCTTGTTGAGCTTGTGTACTGGTCCAGGTTCCGTCAGCGATGAACATCTTGTTGAGCTTGTGTACTGGTCCAGGTTCCGTCAGCGATGAACATCTTGTTGAGCTTGTGTACTGGTCCAGGTTCCGTCAGCGATGAACATCTTGTTGAGCTTGTGTACTGGTCCAGGTTCCGTCAGCGATGAACATCTTGTTGAGCTTGTGTACTGGTCCAGGTTCCGTCAGCGATGAACATCTTGTTGAGCTTGTGTACTGGTCCAGGTTCCGTCAGCGATGAACATCTTGTTGAGCTTGTGTACTGGTCCAGGTTCCGTCAGCGATGAACATCTTGTTGAGCTTGTGTACTGGTCCAGGTTCCGTCAGCGATGAACATCTTGTTGAGCTTGTGTACTGGTCCAGGTTCCGTCAGCGATGAACATCTTGTTGAGCTTGTGTACTGGTCCAGGTTCCGTCAGCGATGAACATCTTGTTGAGCTTGTGTACTGGTCCAGGTTCCGTCAGCGATGAACATCTTGTTGAGCTTGTGTACTGGTCCAGGTTCCGTCAGCGATGAACATCTTGTTGAGCTTGTGTACTGGTCCAGGTTCCGTCAGCGATGAACATCTTGTTGAGCTTGTGTACTGGCCCAGGTTCCGTCAGCGATGAACATCTTGTTGAGCTTGTGTACTGGCCCAGGTTCCGTCAGCGATGAACATCTTGTTGAGCTTGTGTACTGGCCCAGGTTCCGTCAGCGATGAACATCTTGTTGAGCTTGTGTACTGGCCCAGGTTCCGTCAGCGATGAACATCTTGTTGAGCTTGTGTACTGGCCCAGGTTCCGTCAGCGATGAACATCTTGTTGAGCTTGTGTACTGGTCCAGGTTCCGTCAGCGATGAACATCTTGTTGAGCTTGTGTACTGGCCCAGGTTCCGTCAGCGATGAACATCTTGTTGAGCTTGTGTACTGGCCCAGGTTCCGTCAGCGATGAACATCTTGTTGAGCTTGTGTACTGGTCCAGGTTCCGTCAGCGATGAACATCTTGTTGAGCTTGTGTACTGGCCCAGGTTCCGTCAGCGATGAACATCTTGTTGAGCTTGTGTACTGGTCCAGGTTCCGTCAGCGATGAACATCTTGTTGAGCTTGTGTACTGGCCCAGGTTCCGTCAGCGATGAACATCTTGTTGAGCTTGTGTACTGGCCAGGTTCCGTCAGCGATGAACATCTTGTTGAGCTTGTACTGGCAGGTTCCGTCAGCGATGAACATCTTGTTGAGCTTGTGTACTGGTCCAGGTTCCGTCAGCGATGAACATCTTGTTGAGCTTGTGACTGGCCCAGTTCCGTCAGCGATGAACATCTTGTTGAGCTGTGTACTGGCCAGGTTCCGTCAGCGATGAACATCTTGTTGAGCTTGTGTACTGGTCCAGGTTCCGTCAGCGATGAACATCTTGTTGAGCTTGTGTACTGGCCCAGGTTCCGTCAGCGATGAACATCTTGTTGAGCTTGTGTACTGGCCCAGGTTCCGTCAGCGATGAACATCTTGTTGAGCTTGTGTACTGGCCCAGGTTCCGTCAGCGATGAACATCTTGTTGAGCTGTGTACTGGCCAGGTTCCGTCAGCGATGAACATCTTGTTGAGCTTGTGTACTGGTCCAGGTTCCGTCAGCGATGAACATCTTGTTGAGCTTGTGTACTGGTCCAGGTTCCGTCAGCGATGAACCAATCATCTGTTATTAATCAAATAAACTAGACGTCACTGCTGACGTCACTGCTGTCTTAAGTAGACACCGTCTGACGATTGAAAGGTCAATAAACATGGAAGATCTTTGAAAGCAGTGCCAGGTAATATCTAGATCAGATAACATAACCCCGCATGCACAGGTAAGATGGAAGCACACACACATCACTTGACATGGTTATTCTCTCAATCAGACAAAGGTAGAGCTATGCCATACATATGTATGCTTACATGGACGTACATGTAAACATAGACACCCTGAGCACATAGACACCGGGAGCACATAGACATCGGAGGTACATAGACACAATGAGTATTTAAATAACTGGAGTACATAGACAATGAGATAATATAGACATCTTGAGAACAAAGACAATAATAGAACATAGACAATGAAAGTACATAGACAATGAGAGAACATAGACAAGGAAAAACCCCTCCAACCAGGTTTATCAAATGTACATAACAAAGACTTCAATTCGTTGAAATAAAATGCAAATATCAACATGGCGACAACATTAACACACACATATATACATACACACATACACACACACACACACACACACACACACATATATATACAAAGGAGTACTCGACAGAGTTCATTTCCATATTTATTGACATTCCCTAGGGAGAACACAGTACGGTCAATAGAAAGACAATATATATATATCTCCTCCATAGTGAAGAACTACTGTCATACTTTTACCAGAGTGAAGTTCATTTCATTTCAATAAAACATACATGTGATGGGGGAAACAAATGGATAAGAAGAAATATGATGGAAGATGAGTATGGATGAAGAAGATGGAAGTATGGATGAAGAAGATGGGAGTATGGATGAAGAAAGAATGGAGGAAGGAGTATGGATGAAGAAGAGGGAGTATGGATAGAAGATAGATGAAAGTGGAGTATGGATGAAGAAGTGGAGTATGGATGAGAAGAGGGAGTATGGATGAAGAAGAAGGAGTATGGATGAAGAAGTATGGATGAAGAAGGGAGTATGGATGAATGAATGGGAGTATGGATGAAGAAGGAGTATGGATGAAGAAAGGAGTATGGATGAAAAGGAGTATGGATGAAGAAGGTATGGATGAAGAAGAAGGAGTATGGATGAAAAGAGGGAGTATGGATGAAGAAGTATGAATAGAAGAGAGTATGGATGAAGAAGAAGGAGTATGGATGAAGAAGAGAGTATGGATGAGAAGAGAGGGAGTATGGATGAAGAAGAGGAGTATGGATGAAGAAGAAGAGTATGGAATGAAGAAGGGAGTATGGATGAAGAAGAGGAGTATGGAAGAAGAAGAAGGAGTATGGATGAAAGAAGGGAGTATGGATGAAGAAGAAGGAGTATATGAATGAATTGAAGGAGTATGGATGAAGAAGAAGGGAGTATGGATGAAGAAGAGGAGTATGGATGAAGAAGAAGGGAGTATGAGAATGAAGATATTGAAGGAGTATGGATGAAGAAGGGAGTATGGATGAAGAAGAAGGAGTATGGAAGAAGAAGAAGGCAGTATGGATGAAGAAGAAGGAGTATGGATGAGAGAAGGTGGGGGTGGGGGAAGAAGGCCAGGATAGATTGATCGATAAAAGTGGTAGTGTAACAATAGTTTAGGATCGGATGGGGAGGAGAGATTGGAGATCTGCGACTTAATGGCGTTAAAGTTGCAGTATTGACATCATTGACCCAGTATTGACATCATTGACCAGTATTGACATCTTACCAATTGACATCTGCACCAGTATTGACATCATTGCACCCAGTATTGACATCATTGCACCCAGTATTGACATCATTGCAACCCAGTATTGACATCATTGCACCCAGTATTGACATCATTCACCCAGTATTGACATCATTGACCAGTATTGACATCATTGCACCCAGTATTGACATCATTGCAACCCAGTATTGACATCATTGCACCCAGTATTGACATCATTGCACCAGTATTGACATCATTGACCCATTATTGACATAATTGCACCCAGTATTTGACATATTCACCCAAGTATTGACATATGCCCAGTTTCATTTTTGTACCCAGTATTGACATCATTTCACCCAGTATTGACATCATTGCACCCAGTATTGACATCATTGCACCCAGTATTGACATCATTGCACCGTTTTATTACTCCATATGGCTCTGTCCCACTCCACAGAAATAGCACGCTCCACGCCGCAAGTATTTCACATAGCTCCACGCCGCAAGTATTTCACATAGCTCCACGCCGCAAGTATTACACATAGCTCCACGCCGCAAGTATTTCACATAGCTCCACGCCGCAAGTATTTCACATAGCTCCACGCCGCAAGTATTTCACATAGCTCCACGCCGCAAGTATTTCACATAGCTCCACGCCGCAAGTATTTCACATAGCTCCACGCCGCAAGTATTTCACATAGCTCCACGCCGCAAGTATTTCACATAGCTCCACGCCGCAAGTATTTCACATAGCTCCACGCCGCAAGTATTTCACATAGCTCCACGCCGCAAGTATTTCACATAGCTCCACGCCGCAAGTATTTCACATAGCTCCATAACTCCTGCAACAATCCATTCTAGGTATTTACAAAAATGGTATTCATGAACAGAACGGCGCATCTGGATTTGAACCCTGACCTTTGGAACACAGGACAACTGGCTTAATCAAGGAAGACCACTGACTACAACTCAAATACAACTCTCCCCTCTCCTTTTTAATTCTTTGCAAACTTCATCTTCATCTTCATCACCTCATGGAAGTATGTGATCAAATAGTGACAGACTTCAGCCATTTCTTCTGTAACAAGCCAAGATTCACAAGTGTTCTTTATAATATCGGGTCAGATTAAATGTCAATGTTGGGGTCAATGTTCTCCAGTTTCTATGACACGATATAGGGAAATCTACAGATCTGAGGTGGTCGGACTGGATCGTATCAGATGTAGAGAAAACCGTGCGGAGGCTGCAGTAATACTGAATACACGATCAATATGGACATAACCAAGTGTGAGACAGTATTATATGATCAAAAGGAAAACAAAATCAAACATTAAAAAATGCACCCTCGACGAGATGCTTCTGTGCAACAAACATATAAGAGTAGAATAATCGACTAGTGCTCGCCGATGCGACGCATGCACTGCTTACAAATAGACTCATGTACTCATAAACAAATTCATGTGGTTATAAATAGTCACGCACTCAAAAACAGGTTCATGTACTTCATTACAAAAATAGATTCAATCATTCAGAAATAGATTCATGCACTCATAATATATTGAAGCATTTATAAATAGATTCACGCACTCATAAATAGATTCACGTTCTTATAAATATATTAATTCACCCATAAATAGATTCACGCACCTCTACCTAACAGATCCACACACTGAAAGCTTCCATATGAAGATGGGAACAAAACAAAGAACAGTATAAACAAGACATTACTAACATATTGGAACATATTTTGTGTTTAGTATTCACAATTGTGATCATAGATTAGCAGATCATCCACACAGATAAAGAAGTGAATTGTAGATGAAGGTAAACTAAGCTTCATGTCAATATCATTTAGAAGATAAAGGGAAGAAATAGATATACTCGGAGGAAGAGATAAATGTGGCTTCTATGTAGTCGTTGCTGGAGGAGAATATGGAGATGTACACAGGGGGCTTTATCACTCATTCATTTACCCACTCGATTTCTCACTCACACCCTCACTCGCTCTATCACTCACTCACTCACTCACTTTCTCATTAACTCGATCACTAACTTCTTCACTCATGCACTCACTACCTTACTCGATTACTCAATCACTTTCTCACTCACTCACTCACTCACTCACTCCCTCGCTCGCTTTCTCACTCCCTCGCTCATTCCCTCACATGCTTGCAAACTCATTCCTTCACTCACTAGATTACTCACTAGATCACTCACTAGATCACTCACTAGATTACTCACTAGATTATTCACTAGATCACTTACTAGATCATTCACTAGATCACTCACTAGATCACTCACTAGATCACTAACTAGATCATTCACTAGATCATTCACTAGATCACTAACTAGATCATTCCCTAGATCACTCACTAGATCATTCACTAGATCACTCACTAGATCACTTACTAGATCACTCACTAGATCACTCACTAGATCACTCACTTCACTCACTGATCACTCACTAGATCACTCACTAGATCACTCACTAGATCACTCACTAGATCACTCACTAGATCACTCACTAGATCACTAACTAGATCACTCACTAGATCACTCACTAGATCACTCACTAGATCACTCACTAGATCACTCACTCAGTTATTTACCAACTGTCTACCTCATTTCTTTACCTACTTGCTCACTTAGACAGAGACAGAGAGCAGAGAGAGACAGAGAGAGAGACAGAGAGAGAAGAGAGAGACAGAGAGAGAGAAGAAGAGAAAGAGAGAGAGAACAGAGAGAAGAGAGAGAAAAGAGACGAGAGAGAGAGAGACAGAGACCGACAGAGAGAGATAGAGAGACAGAGAGAAAGAGAGACAGAGGGAGAGACAGAGGGAGAGAGAAAGAGAAAGAGAGAGAGAGACAGAGAGATACAGAGAGAGACGGAGGGAGAGACAGAGAGAGAGAGAGACAGAGACGACAGAACAGAGAGACAGAGAGACAGAGAGAGAGACAAGAGAGAGACAGAGAGAGACAAGAGAGAGAGAGAGAGAGAGAGAGATCCATGGTTTCCTAAATTCCCGATACACAATGTGATAATTTTTTCTATAATTGACTCATGCTAAATCTTCCTTCAGAAAGTTTTCTACATTTCCCAGATGATCCATAAAGTGTATTCAATATAAAAATAAGATAGATGTGGTTTAGAGATTGTTGTACCTAGATATTCTAGAATTGAAATCCTTAGTTTGGGGAATTGTTACCTAATAGTCAATATGTCGACGCAGTATTTTGTTACTAGAGAACCAGTGAGCAAAATCGATGGACGAGATGTTGACCCTAAGTGTCCAGTTGGCGACCGGCGAGATGTTGACCCTAAGTGTCCAGTTGGCGATGCGAGATGTTGACCCTAAGTGTCAGTTGGCGACCGCGAGATGTTGACCCTAAGTGTCCAGTTGGCGACCGCGAGATGTTGACCCTAAGTGTCCAGTTGGCGACGGCGAGATGTTGACCCTAAGTGTCCAGTTGGCGACCGGCGAGATGTTGACCCTAAGTGTCCAGTTGGCGACCGGCGAGATGTTGACCCTAAGTGTCCAGTTGAAGATTGACGAGATGTTTACCCTAAGTGTCCAGTTGACGAACGGCGAGATATTGACCCTAAGTGTCCAGTTGGCGATCGGCGAGATGTTGACCTAATGTCCAGTTGGCGACTGGCGAGATGTTGACCCTAAGTGTCCAATTGGGACTGACGAGATGTTGACCTAAGTGTCCAGTTGGTGACTGACGAGATGTTGACCTAAGTGTACAGTTGGTGACGATGAGATGTTGACCCTATGTCTCCAACTGGTGACTGACGAGATGTTGACCCTAAGTGTACAGTTGGTCATAGACAACTATCACCTCACTTATTAACAAACTACATGGTATGAACACTAGTTCTTACCTTTACAAATATGTGTTTCACTAAAATGAGTAGTTTTATAATGTACGGAGGTAGTGGCATGCGTGGTCGCCTTGACTGCTCGTGTATGCATATGAGAATATACTCGATAATAACTCGGTGTGAGATAAATATAGAAACATCTGGTCGTCTGTATCAGGTAAGTAGATTTAATTTCAGATCCTAAGTTCACCTTCCAACTTGACTTAATGACGGTGCATATAATTGAGATTTTTTGGAGTAACTAATGGTTCGGTGACCTATTTATATATTTTGCCAGGGAGCCATCTGTTTCATACACTGGAGTTGCATCTCAAATACTGATATCATATATGATATATAGTTAGACATATTATATCTCACGCAATGTGATCACAGGTTATCTATCGATATCATAGAAATCATACTACATGTCAAATTTGAATGCTGAAATACATTGACGTCTCGATATCAGGACACTGCAATGACATTCTTAATGCGTTGACGTCTAGATATCGGGACATGCAATGACATTCTTAATACGTTGACGTCTAGGATATCACAGGACACTGCAATGACATTCTTAATGCGTTGACGTCTCGATATCAAGGACACTGCAATGACATTCTTAATGCGTTGATACTCCTTTGTTTGTTTCCGAACAAAGAAGTTTCAGGGTTGTTAATCGCAGTCACTGACCAGACTGAGAGAGATGGGTGTTGATATTGGTGCAGCCCGAAAAGAACTACATACTAAATATGCTAAGAGATTGATTAATCAACATCGAACTGGCGTGTTGGGTCGTTGGACGCTGCTGAATTTGTTAAGGCGGAGATTGAATCAACTATGTGCATGTCTGAAGGGCCATGATGATAGTCCTCATATAACTGAGAACTGAATGGGGAAATTGAGAATTTATACAATACTCTAAAACGATGTAGTTATGATAATTATGGTCGATTTTAAAAGCGAAAATTGGTCTTGAATGAACAGAAGAAGAAGTAAAGACACTAGGAACCACTTAGTAAAGGATATAGAAACTTGAGAAGACACTAATTATTTAATTTTGTGCGTAAGAAAAAAACATCTCAATAATAAACATAGAATTGACAACACAATGTTGTAGAAGTTTCTATGCATGAACATGATATCACAATATTCTAAATATTCAGTATATATATATGGAACTGCAGTAAAACTATTTGATTGGCAAAACACGTAATTACAAAGTACTGTAGTTTTACAAATTACAAAAACAATGACAAAATACAGCAACGTTTCGACCAACAAGGCATTTATCGAGCAAACGAACAAACAGGAGTGACAAATTAAAATGAAACACAAATGGACGACCAAATACAAACGTATCTAAGGAAAATCTGGAATAAAAACGAATAACGAAATAAATGTAACACAAAAACACACATAAAAACTAGAAATAGAAAGGAAAAGAAACAATGAAACATCTAGTAAATATATAACTTGAATACATGCAACATATACCCATATAGATTACAAAGCAGGGAAGAGAAATTCAAAGAAGCATAAGAATGGAATATAACATAATCTATGCAACATATACCCATATAGATTACAAAGCATGGGAAGAGAATGTTCTAGAAGTTTCTATGCAGGAACATGACACTACAATATTCTAGAAGTTTCTATGCATGAACATGATACCACAATGTTCTAGAAGTTTCTATGCATGAACATAATCAGAAGGAAAGAACAGAATTACACTCTGTTATACAAACACAAAATAATGGAGATCATGATTATCTTCCATAAAGACACTTCTAGAAACAGACCGTGATTGAGATGCAGACACTTGTAGAAGCAGACAGTGATTGAGATGCAGACACTTGTAGAAGAAGAATATGAATCAGATCAATTATCTAGTAGATGTATATTTTAAAATAAAGCCTCCCGTGTTGGCCGTGGCTCGCAAGGAGCAAAACTAGTAAACTACGACCATCAAGGCATGTCGTAATAGACACTAGTAGGATCTAGGGAATCTACACTAGTAACACTACGACCATCAAGGCATGTCGTAATAGACGACTGATGTAGGATCTAGGGAATCTACACTAGTAAATAAAAAGCATCGCAGAAATCGGATGTGATGGCCTACTTGTAGGCGCATAACTGGCAAAACGTACAATCGCTCTTAGGCTCATATCACATACACATTACACGAGTAGTTTACAAGTAGTCGATATGGAGCGCTGGAAGAAGAAGAAATTAAAACTAAAGAAAAGGTTAGAAGTATCACAACTAATAGAGTTTGATGGAAGGAACATATCACATAACTATAACAACATGAGATGTATTGAACTAATTTGTTATACCGCTGGTTGAGCAATTATATATATATGACAAGTGATAAATTAACTACACCAACAAGAGATGTTCTTATCTCATTACTAGACAGATACGATCCCTACACACAAGATGTACAGCTACATTATGGAGGAAATATGCAGACTTATAGACGAGACAAGAACACATCCAAAATAGGAAATGGATAAATCGTAACAACGTGCATACAAATACTACACAAGAGAAATCAAGAGATAAAAGAGAAAGATAGAGAGAGAAGAGAGAGAGATAGAGACAGAGAGAGAAATAGAGAGAAATCAAGAGAGAAGATTGAAAAAGACAAAGAACAACATATAATGAATACTAGCAATACAATCAAAGATCTCAAATTAGAAGGAAAAAATGGAGAGAAGTTGAAAGAAATGAGAATATTAAACAAGTGAATTCAGACCACCATCTCTCTTTCTAATCTTTGTCAATGACATAGCAACATGCCTACCAAAGCGAGTACACTCTGCCATGTATGCCGACGATCTGGCAATATGGGCGAGAGAAGAGTCAATGCCCATAGAAACAAATCGACTGCAAGATACGCTAAATACTTGGAATTTGTTAAATAAAGTGGAATATGAACATAAACCCTTCTAAAACCACTTACACTGTCTTCTCGCAGAACAACCAGTATCACAAAATTATGCTTAAAGTCAATGGGAAAGATCTTCCAGAAAGCAAGACCCCAACTACCAGGAGTCACACTCGACCGAAAGCTGACTTGGTGCCCCCAAATTAAAAATGCTACGGCAAAAGCGAGACACAGACCCACCGCTATGCGCAAAATCGCAGGCTCCACGTGCTGAGCAAACACAAGAACTCTCAAAACACACTACTCTGGAAGAGTGCGACCGGTCCTGGAGTACGGCATTGCAGCGTGGAGTATTGCATCCAATAAGCAATTCGCCAAAGTGAGCAATAGTCAAAACCGTGCAGTACGCATTATCACAGGAGCCATGAAGTCCACGCCAATCAAGGCGATAGAAACAATCACAGGCATCCAACCAATGGCAGACCGAAAGGACAGAAAAGTCTTTGATATTGGCGGAAAAACTGAAACGGCCTCATTCCTACCCTATGCATGAAAGAATGAACGGACTCGGAAGGGGCAGGATAAAGAGAACCAGCGTATCAAAAAATGATAAAGTACTGACCGCAGACCATGTGGTCCTAGCAAAATGTAAAGTCAAATCAATCCTGACAACCGATAAGTGCCCGCCGTGGAAAACCAAAATGCCGGAACTAAGGAATCAATCCCAGGCATACTAAAGAAAGGGCAGCAGAAAACTTCGAAAAAAGAGCGGCCACGAAAATACATAGCGACCGAGTAACCTGTAAATAAGTGGATACACATGTATCCTGATGGATCGGCAAGGAACGCAATCAGCGATGGCGGAGGAGGAATAGTGCTAAACTCTCAAAGAAAGTGACGGTCACAAAAGCGATTGTCACAGGTAAGTACTCGAATAACTATCGGACAGAGGCAGAGGCAATAAGAACAGCGGCTGAAATGATCATAGAGAAGATGCACCTCCGCAACAAAGTCGTGATATTCACCGATGCTCTATCGGTCATCACGGCACTCAAAAGTGTAGGCAAAACAGAGCTCAATAGGCTGAAAGCGACTCTCGATGCACTAGTGTACACACTAAACGCACCGTCATTCAGTGGATCCCATCACACTGCACATAAGCGAAATGAACACGCCGACAAGCTAGCTAAAGAAGGCTGGCGACTACCTCAGACTGATCTCGAGATCAGTTGTGAGAAGCCAGAACAACCATCGGCTGGCACTATGAGACAAATGGACAAAGACCATCCGCAGTACAACAACGAGCGACGGTACTATAGTTTTATCTCGTAGTGAAGTTGCTATTTCCACCTCCGTACCAGCCACAACAAGCTTGCGCCCACTGTTTAACACATTTAAAATTGGCACAACTAGTCTGTGCCCTGCGAAAAAGGCAGATATGACGGCAGAGCACATCGCAAGATTGCAAATTGATAGCAGGCCTAAGAAAAGAAACCTGGCCCATAAACACAGAGTTTCGCGAGAAGCGGTACGGAGGAACGGAGTCCCTTAAAACCACGGTAGCATTCATGATAAATGTTGGTTCATCAGTCTAGGCGGGGATCGAGAGAGAGAGAGAGACCAGCATCATTAGATGCAATAAATGAGAGAAGAAATGGTAACACATTCACGTAAGACAATGAAATAATAGAAATATGAGATTCCTTTTTGTAGAAATGTAGACAGCATTCAGAATTTAGACATGTTGATGGAACATGAAGGATTTAGACATGTTGATGGAACATGAAGGATTTAGACATGTTGATGGAACATGAAGGATTTAGACATGTTGATGGAACATGAAGGATTTAGACATGTTGATGGAACATGAAGGAATAGACATGTTGATGGAACATGAAGAAATAGACATGTTGATGGAACATGAAGGAATAGACATGTTGATGGAACATGAAGGAATAGACATGTTGATGGAACATGAAGAATATAGACATGTTGATGGAACATGAAGGAATAGACATGTTGATGGAACATGAAGAATATAGACATGTTGATGGAACATGAAGGAATAGACATGTTGATGGAACATGAAGAAATAGACATGTTGATGGAACATGAAGAATATAGACATGTTGATGGAACATGAAGAATAGACATGTTGATGGAACATGGAAGGATTAGACATGTTGATGGAACATGAAGAAATAGACATGTTGCGGGAACAGGGAAGAAATAGACATGTTGATGGAACATGAAGGATTTAGACATGTTGATGGAACATGAAGAATATAGACATGTTGATGGAACATGAAGGAATAGACAGAATATATGTTGAGATAATCTGAGAAATAACATCCTTCGTAGAAGGTACTGGAATGGATAAGTTAGCAAATAAATTAATTCCAGCAGAAAGGAAGACCAGCGTTGACATTTATCACAGAATATATTTGTGTGAAGATCTTGAGTAGTTTCATCCCAAGGCATGGGAACAATCAGTATACATTCTAATCCCCCCCCTATCAACAGCCAACAACGGTGGTACTATTACTTGAATAACTCATGTCAATATTATCTGATTGTGAATTATTGTGAAATAAAATCGAAAGCAAGTTAGAATATAAAATACATGAAGTTCAAGGCTGCAGCATTTAGATATGGCATGGAGATCGGCTATCATATTTTGAATAATGTTAAGTGTCGTCGAGAAGTGTAGAGAATATATGGCTGCCCTTAGAAGTCTAGAGAATATATGGCTACCTTAGAAGTCTAGAGAATATATGGCTACCCTGAAATATTAGAAAAAGTCTAGAGAATATATGGCTACCTAAGTCTAGAATATGTGCTATAGAAGTGTAATATATTATAGAAGTCTAGAATATTGGCTCCCTTAGAAGTGTAGATTGTGCCTTAGAAGTCAAGAATATTGGCTGTCCTTAGAGAGCCATTTCTACATGCAAGTAACTATCAACAAGTCTAGAATGGCATCAGCTGGTTGAGAATCTATGTCTCAAACAGGGTATGTCTCAAACGGGGTATGTTTCAATCACAAAGAGAGAGAGAGAGAGAGAGAAAGAGAGAGAAATGAAGAAGAGAATGCGAGAGAGAGAATGCGAGAGAAAAGGAGAATGAGAGAGAGAGATGCAGAGAGAGAGAATGCGATAGAGAGATGAGAGAGAGAGAGAATGCGAGAGACAGAATGCGAGAGAGAGAGAATGCGGAGAGAGAGAATGAGAGGAGAGACAGAGAATGCGAGGAGAGAATGCGAGAGAGAGAGAAAGCGAGTGAGAGAGAGGGAGAGAGAGATTGTGAAGATGCAAGACATTGCCGTATGTTGTGGACAGACACAAGACATATCTTATTTGTCTGTAAATTAGTTTAAAGCCGAAGGATTGACATAATTGCCCCGGGTTTATCCCCAAATGGCTTGGTCCCTCTCCGCAGAAACAGCATACGACCTACCGAGAGTATTGCACAAAGCACGAATTTGTAGGTCCGGCAACAATCTTAGAGATCTCTTGAACAAATGCACTGACAAAGAGAACCACGCGGTTCGGATTCAAACATATGACCTTCGGATAGCAAGGCAATGGTTTAATCACTTAGTAACAGAGACCACCTCCCCACTCTCTCTCCGGTCTGTCACAATAAATGTTAGACATCCTTCATTGTTCTACTGTCTGTGTGTATGTATGTATGTGTGTTTGTTTGATTGTTATATTGTACACATAATGTATATGAGTATATGTGTGTGTGTGTGTTTGATTTCTAAGTCTCTTCTCATACTAACATAATATATGTGTGTATATGTGTGTGTGTGTGTGTCTATGTATGTGTGTGTGTGTGTGTGTGTGTGTGTGTGTGTGTGCGTTTGATTATTATTGTTTCGTCTTATTTTACCAATGTCTAGTTTTTCATACTTATTTCGTTTGTCATATATTTTCATTTTACTACAATTAGGGATTTCTAGTCTGATTTCTAGTCTGATTTCTAGTCTGATTTTCTAGTTTGTTTCTAGTCTGACCTGGAACCTTTGACATTAAATGAAGAAGAAAAACTAGTCACATACAGAGATGGAAGTGTCTACACAGAATTTCAGGAGTATCAAGAAGAACAGTGAGAAATAGAAGACATCAAGAAACAAGTGAGTATAATATCAGTACTGAACTTGATCAAGAAACAAGTGAGTATAATATCAGTACTGAACTTGATCAGAAAAACAAATTAACTGGTTTTAAGCAGATTACCAAACAGACAGGGCACCGCAGAGAGCAATGTTTCTGCGATACAATGGATACAAAGCAAAAGATGGATCTCAGAGATAACAGAGGCAACGAAAGACACTATTTATGAAGCGCACACAAAAACCCATTCTAGAAATCTCTTCTTATCCTGACGATGTGAGGCAAAATAAGATTGGAGAGAAGAAAAAAAAAAGAAATTCTGACTTTGTCTGTGATGTCTCGTCTGTAGAAACACACTCAATTTCTACGTTAGTTTTGTATTCATTGCTTGATAAAGACCTTTTGATCGAAACGTTGCTGTATCTTATATTTTGTATTTTTAACACTACTTTACTTCGCTTTAACGTGTTTTGTTTTTAAATTGTAAGAGAAGATTAGTACAAGAGATTCGTTATATTGTTATACTGTCAGGAAAATTATACCATATTTGCTATTTTTGTGTTTAATACATAATATTATGCAGACAGTTACAAGAAATGTCTGTTATACGTTATACAGATAATTACCAGACATTACTTACTTGTATATTGTGAAGACAAAACCAAACTTGAGTCACTAAAATTCCATTAAATTTATGAAATCCGTTTAGGTAATATTACAACACGATCCGTGACTTGAACACGTGTAGAAAGCTGGTATCAAAATGGCTTCTATATATACATGATGACATTCAAGTCTACACAAACCATTTAACTACTGCTAACCTATTCTTGTCTGAAATCACAGTAAGAACTCACTCCAACAGCCGCGTATCAGCAGGAGGTGCTCACGATCAACTGTAGAATAGTTCAAGACATGGTATCTATTGACTGGTGGTTCCATCTCTCTCGCAGACATTACCGCCTGCTTCCAAGCGTTGGCAGACGCACGCATGCGTTACATAAAATGGCAGAAGCAGGCAGTGAATCGTCTGGAGGAAAAGTTAGATTACGTGGGGACATCTAGACAGGAAAAAATGAAGTGGGGAGTCTGCATCTAGGTTGTTTGTTTCTGAATCAGAACAAGCAACATAACAACACTCAATGTTTATATGTCTGCTATTGTATGTTCGTACAAGATTATAACTTATTTAACTTAGTTGATGTATGGCGAGCTTGAAGGGCAGACGTTTGCTGGTGGACAGAAAAACGCTTTAAAGACACTCTTAAAGTGTTTCTGAAATGCTTCGATATTGACAATACGTGCTGGGAATCCCTTGCGCAAGATGCCAAATGTGGCGCTGTAACAACAAAAGAAAACCCGAATAGCTGAGAATCATCTTATGTTAAGTCACAGAAAACAAGCAGCCGAAAAGACAGACACAAACGTAATGTAACTTGCATCATGTCATGCCACCTGTGGTCAATTCTGTTCAAGTTGACTCACAGTCACCTCCCAACCCACAGAGGTGCAACAGTCACGTCTGAGTTTGTATCATCGCTTGCGATGGACAGCTTATCAATTAATTAGTCTTATTCTCCTCAGTCCTTACAGTCCCACACAGTCCTACACATCACCACAGGCCAAAATACCACACAGTCATACAAGTCCCACAAGTCTTAGCGCAGTCCCATACAGTACCAACAGTCCCATACAGTCCACACAGTTATACAATCACCAACAATCCCAAATAGTCACAACAACAGTCACAATCACACAATAAAAATAGTCCGCAATACATAGTCTATCATCACACAGTCCTATACAATCACAGTCTATACAATCACACAGTCTATACAATCGCACACAGTCTATACAATCACACACAGCCCTACAATCTCACAGTCCATACAATCACCACAGCCCTATACAATCACACAGTCCTATACAATCGCACACAGTCCTATACAATCACACACAGTCCTATACAATCACACACAGTCCTATACAATCACACACAGTCCTATACAATCACACAGTCTATACAATCCGTCCTATACAATCACATAGTCCTATACAATCACACAGTCTATACAATCACACATAGTCCTATACAACCACACATAGTCCTATACAATCACACAGTCCTATACAATCACACATAGTCCTATACAATCACACAGTCCTATACAATCACATAGTCTATACAACCAAAATAGTCCTATACAATCACAACAGTCTATAATCCACAGTCCTATACAATCACACAGTCTATACAATCTTTTAGCCCTATACAATCACACAGTCTATATAATCACACAGCCCTATACAATCACACAGTCTATACAATCACAAGTCTTACACCACAGTCCTAACAACCACACAGTCTATACAATCACACAGTCTAACAATCACACAATCCTACACCACACACAGTCTATACATCCACAGTCTATACATCACAAGTCCTACAATCCTACGTCTATACAATCACACAGTCTATAATCACACACAGTCTGTACAATACACAATCTATACAACACACACAGTCCTATACAATGCTATTAGCCCTATACAATCACCATCTATACAATCAACAGTCTATACAATCACAAGTCTATCATCAACAATCACACGCAATATACACACACAAACGTTTACACAAACCAACCACGAATAAATGAAAAAATGGAAATCGTGGCATATTCTTTACAGGACGCATCCATCAACAACAGTAAAATGAGTCGTGGATTTACTAGGCACTACTTATACGTTCAGTAGTCTGCCATTGTTTTCTGAACAGCGAGGTCTATTTTTACCTTTTTGAAACATGTTCTTCAAACTGGCCCACAGTGGGGTTTGAACCAGGTACGCTTGGGTTTGTGATTCAGCTCACTACCGCCAGCTACAGACGCTCACACGAATAAATGCTGATATACAAACACATATGCATACATTCACCCATATACAAACACATATGCATGCATTCACCCACATACAAACGACATAGCATAAAAGCACACAGAGTGACAGTGTGAAAGAGAGAGAGATTGTTAGAGAGAGTAGAGAGTAACGAGAGAGGAGATAGAGTGAGTGTGAGGAAGTGAGTGAGAGAGAGTGAGAGAGTGCCAATGACAGAGAGTGATAGAGAGTGAGAGAGAATGAGTGAGATAGAGAGTGGGAGAGAGTGAGTGAGAGTGAGAGAGTGCCAATGACAGAGAGTGATGAGAGTGGCGAAGGTGAGAAGTGGGAGAGAGAGAGAGTCAATGAGAGTCAATGAGAGAGTGAGAGTCAATGAGAGAGAGAGAGTGGGAGAGTGAGAGAGAGAGTGAAAGTCAATGAGAGAGAGAGAATGGGAGAGTGAGAGTCAATGAGAGAGAGAGTGTCAATGAGAGAGAGTGAGATAGAGAGTGAGAGTCAATGAGAGAGAGAGAGAGTGAGAGTCAATGAGAGAGAGTGATTGTCAAAGAGAGAGAGAGTGCGTGGGAGAGAGAGAGTCAATAAGAGAGAGTGAGAGAGTGAAAGTCAATGAGAGAGAGAGAGTGTGGGAGAGAGAGAGTGAGAGTCAATGAGAGCGAGTGAGAGAGAGTGAGAGTCAATGAGAGTAAGATAGAGAGTGAGAGTCAATGAGAGTGAGATTGGAGAGAGAAAGTCAATGAGAGAGAGTGAGAGTCAATGGAGAGAGAGTGAGAGTCAATGAGAGAGAGAAGTCAATGAGAGAGTGAGAGTCAATGAGAGAGAAGAGAGTCAATGAGAGAGAGAGTAAATGAGAGAGAGTCAATGAGAGAGAGTCAATGAGAGAGAGAGAGAGTTAGAGTCAATGAGAGAGAGAGTCAATGAGAGAGAGAGTCCATGTGCGAGAGAGAAAGCGAGAGAGTGAGAGAGAGAGAGTAAAACAGAAAAATGTGATTAAGCAACAGGTGAATTTGATGAAATGAAATATCTAATTGTAGCACGCGATAAAGACACGCCCATCATCAATTATGCATGAGAAACTGACATTCAACACTGTGTATGTATGTGAGTGGATATGTGTGTGTGGGTGTGTGCGTGTGTGTGCGTGTGAGCAGTAAGTCAATAAAACCACAGGTAAGGTATCGGTGAACACTGAGACTCCAGGAAGGGAGGAGGGTGGAGTGTTACATAAATGACTGCAAGAGAATAAATGTGAGACATGAAATGTTGAACATTTCAAATAAACATACATATTTGGGAGTGGGGAAGGGTGTCGTTAGGTGTGAAAGGTGGAAATATAGGTATTCGGAAAAGTGGGGAGTGATGATTGACAAATCTGGCATCCATGACAGTTTGTGTAGACCCTGTTTCCCAACGTGGGCGTACGCCCCACTGGGCATTTTCATAGTTTAGGGGGCAATGGACTCGTTCAAGTTTAACTAATGTTCATGATGTTGCAAAACCGATATACTGACTTTTGGATGTCTGTTGACAAAAACGACTGTTGCTTCATAATCACTTTACTGAAGTTTAAAAAAATCTTCAATGAATGGAAAGTACTTATATCTAGGTACATTTTTATCTCCTTTTAACAAAGCTTTGAAAGAGGAAAAGCATGTGTTATTGTGTTAAAATCGAGTCATATAAAAAAACTGTAATGTGTCCGTCATTTGCCAACCTTGTCATGAAGGCCAAAATGAGTTTATATAGTACAATCTTGAGTATGTAATAGTATTGGACAGAGCCACGCATTTCATATTTCCGTCATAGAAAGCAGGTCTGAAGTTTGATTTGACTTGGAATGTTAGGTACGATGGGAAAAGGAACCAAGAAACATCAAGGTGGTTTGACTCAAATACAAGTTATGGGCCATTAGTTTGATTACCAGAGTAATGGATACTCACTGTGCAGCTGGATTATACAGGTGTCCTTAGAGTACCATTTTGTAGTTGTATAGTTAACGAAGAAGCATTTATTTATGGATTACAGTAGAATGTCATGAGATCTTTTTTTTCCATGTTTAGCGACAGATTGAGAAGGCATGGTTGGGACATACATTTTTAGACAATGACAGAAGAATATCGATAGTCAAAGTAAAATGAGTCTTTTCCAAGAGAGTAGCAGATGTATGTGGGAAATCGCAGTCCTGAGAACAAAATTTTGGAATAGTAAAGTAATAGAATATTCACCCATATATATACACGATGGACTTTAAGAAGAGGGAATAATAGTGCAGATAGAGAGCCAAGTACAGAACAGCTTTGAGGTAGCTAGAATAAAAATAGAGAACTAGACACAGAACAGCTAAAGTACAGGACTGTAAGGCCAGATTATACGAGAAAAACAGAAGAGAACCGAAGAGCTTCACGTAGAAGATATAACTATTGGAGGTTAGAATTTATCAGAGTTAATTAGAAGAGAACATCGCATACTTTTTCAGAAGAGCAGATTTGATCACATAAATGTGAGTATAAATATTGTTAATGATTTGGTTTTTCTTCTTCAAATAGTCATGCTATAATAATCGAATTTGCTCAAACATATATCACCTGATGGGAAATATTACTATATTAATGTATTCCACATTAATGTCTTTTACGCCAACAATGCTTGACCAACGAATCAATGAAACGAGGTCGTCTTGATGAACAAGGCCTTTATCAAGCAACGAACAACAGGAGTGACAAATTTAAAAAAACAAATGGACGACCAAAAACAAACGTTTGTAATGAAAATCTGGAAAATCAAATTTTCCAGATTTTCATAAAGCTGTTTCTTTGGTCTTCCATTGTTTTTTTTAAATTTGTCACTCCTGTTGTTCTTTGCTTGATAAAGGCCTGTGTCGAAAACGTTGTTGTATTTTGTCATTGTTTTTGTAATTTGTAAAACTACAGTACTTTGTGATTACGTGTTTGCCAATCAAATAGTTTTACTGCAGCTTCATCTGTTTTGTGAATATTTCGTCTTGAAGAGCATTTGAAGGTGAAACATAGTGCTCATATTATGTCAGATTTGAATTACTCAAACTTTAAAGACAAATTTTGAAAAAAGAGCAACATTAAAAAGTCCCTGTTACTGCTCATACTGCAACTGTCAATCATACTCTTGAGGCTAGTTATCAAATTTCCTTACTCATTGCTAAATGTGGAAAAAATCATGCTATAGGAGAGAATTTAATCAAACCATCAATATCATCATTTCTTAAAACGGTTCTGGAAAAAAGACGACCAAGAGATGAAAGCTGTGCCACTCATTAACAATACTGTTAGCAATAGAATAGACAAAATGAATGGAGATATTGAAATACAACCTGTTGAAAAGCTGAAAACAAGAAAATTATCAGTGCAAATTGATGAATCAAATTTGAGAGACATTGTTGATAAGTAGTATTGATAACTTACACAAGATATATTGATAATGGGGATTTTGCTGAAGAAATATTGTTCTGTAAATCATTAGAAAGCACCCCTATCTCCAAAGATATATATAATAAGCTAAAAAAATTACTTATTTGTCACAAATATACCAATGAAAAATATAACATCTTATACCGCAGATGGTACTAATAATATGATAAGCAAGAAATTGGTTGCTTAAAATTGCTGAAAGATGAGAATCCAGAAATGCTTTTGTGCATTGTGTTATTAACAGGAAAATTTGGTAGTAAAATATTTCACCTGTTCTAAACGAAGTTCTAAATTCAGTTATAAAGTGTATCAATGCTATTAAATCTAATGCCACATGTGAGCGTCTCTTCATGCTATTTTGTGAAGAACAAAATACAGATCATGTGAGACTTTTACTTCACACTGAAGTAAGATGGCTCTTGAAATGGAACTGCTTGACAATATTTATGGAACTATTTGATACTCTTTAGCGATTTGATACTCTTTAAGTGATTTTTAAGCGACAAACCTGAAATAAAGTATCTGTTAACGGTCGATAGTAAAGCATTTGTGAGTTAAGCTGATATCTTTGAATGAAAAACAAAATATATTAAATAACCACCTTCAAGGAAGAATAAAAAGCTAAGATAATTGGTTTTATTACCTTTATTGAACTATGTCAGAAATATATTTGCAACAAACATTTTGAAGAGTTTCATTGGCTCCAGAAATGTGAAGTGACTGATACCGCTATACTGATACTTGTTATTGTCGATCATTTGAAAATTCTATCGGCTGATTTAAAAGAAAGATTTTCTGATTTGAAACAAATTGATTGCAGTCAATGTAAGTGGATTTGTCTGATATTTCAAATATGCAGTATCAAGAAGAACTCTCAGATATGCAAAATGATGAGTCAGTTAAAACTTCATTTAATATAAAAGGAGCGATGGCATGGCTTTGTGAGGAAACAGAAATCAAATATACAAATTCAACCAAGTATGCAAGAAAACTTATTACCATTTCTATCTTCATATTTAACTGAATGTGGATTTAGTGCCATAACTGATTTGCTGCTAAAAAAAGAAATTGGTTGAATATAACACAATGGGAGACTTGAGACTGAAGCTAACTAAATTGGAACCTAACATAAAATTTCTTTGCAGCATCTATCAATCGCAAGGATCTCACTAAGTGTAAGTAATAAATAGTTACTAATAATTAAAATAATATAGAAAAATATAGCATTAAAATGATATCGTACTTGAATTTCTGTTCTCTATTTTATGTTTTGAAAATTTACTTACTGTGTTTCCTCAACAATTTCCTAGTGATCTCTTCCTAAAACCTATCATTTAAGTTTCTTCAGTGAACAATTCAATTTTAGAAAATACATTTTTTGTATATGTTACATAGGAGGAGGCATACGAATTTTGAAAGGCTTTGGTGGGGCATGGCACAAAAAAGGTTGAGAAACACTGTTCTAGGATGTAGACCTACTCAACCAGTAGTTTTCAAACTTGTTAAAGTCGGGACATACTTGAAGTTCTACAATTAATCATAGGCGGACACACTATACACAAAAACTGAATCATAGGCGGACACACTATACACAATAACTGAATCATAGGCGTACACTATACACAAAAACTGAATCAATAAAATGTAACAAGTAAAGAGATAGTAGAAATAATTGGAAAATGTTACTTACCTTTATTATCATTTAATTTCTGTCTATGACTTGCATATGGGTATAACGTGTTAACACGTCTTTAGCCCAAAGAAAAGAGATAATAATAGACGAGTAAATACGTCTTTAGCAGTGACCGAAAGAACAACTTAACACGTCTTTAGCAGCGAAAAGTTTAAAAAGTGAACTATTCCGTCAAAAACATAGGAAAAATGTAAGAATATTCGATATCTGCCAAAAATGTCTTCAGAGACATCACACCCCGGTTTCGCTAGTATAGCGTTGCCAACCCCAGACTGGGATTTCCTAGGGCCCACCAGCGAATGTCATCGAGCACACTGGTGCGCTTGGGCACACCCTTTGAGAACCACTATATTAGACAGTATATGTGAACTTACATACGGAATATTTCCGACAATGTCCATGTTTGTTGACATATCAATGTCTAACGACGGATTTCTTGATATTTCTGTCTGTCCATGTTTGTTTGTTATCATAATATTATCAAATAATTGCATGTTTGTGTGTCACAGAAACAAACTTCAGAATACCAAACTCTGAAATCATTAAATCTAATCAGCTTATAACGTCACAAATGTGTTATTCAATGCGACCATATACAACTATTTACATCCTTTCTTTACCGAGTTATGAATTAGTTCAGTTAGTTTTAACAATAGATATACAATATATATTTAATACCATGTTTAGTCCATCCTTATACTAGGTCATTACACTATGTTACCAGTGTCAAATTTGGTCTCTGACAGCAACACAGCACAGAAAGCTCACCCCATGTTACCAGTGTCAAATTTGGTCTCTGACAGCAACACATCACAGAAAGCTCACCAACACTTTGTTACCAGTGTTAAACTTGGTCTCTGACAACAAAACACCACAGAAAGCTCACCCCATGTTACCAGTGTCAAACTTGGTCTCTGACAGCAACACATCACAAAAAGCTCACCCCATGTTACCAGTGTCAAACTTGGTCTCTGACAGCAACACATCACAAAAAGCTCACCCCATGTTCCCAGTGTCAAACTTGGTCTCTGACAGCAACACATCACAAAAAGCTCACCACATGTTACCAGTGTCAAACTTGGTCTCTGACAGCAACACATCACAGAAAGCTCACCCCATGTTACCAGTGTCAAATTTGGTCTCTGACAGCAACACATCACAAAAAGCTCACCCCATGTTCCCAGTGTCAAACTTGGTCTCTGACACAACACATCACAAAGCTCACCCCATGTTCCCAGTGTCAAACTTGGTCTCTGACAGCAACACATCACAAAAAGCTCACCCCATGTTCCCAGTGTCAAACTTGGTCTCTGACAGCAACACATCACAAAAAGCTCACCACATGTTACCAGTGTCAAATTTGGTCTCTGACAGCAACACATCACAGAAAGCTCACCCCATGTTACCAGTGTCAAATTTGGTCTCTTACAGCAGCACAGCACAGAACGCTCACCCCATGTTACCAGTGTCAAATTTGGACTCTGAAAGCAACCCATTACAGAGAGCTCACCGCATGTGAAATGAAATGCTTGAGGAAGGCAGTGGGAGTCACCAGGAAAGATAGACTACGAAATGAGGACATCAGAAGCAGAGTGGGCATAACTTCATCACCGAATACATCGAAAGACAAAAATGCAGTGATTTGGACATTTAATGAGAAGAAATACAACCAACCACCAATAACAGCATACAATAAAAAGAGATCGGTACTAGAGCTAAGGGAAGACCAAGAAAAAGATGGATAAACAATATCAAGCCCACACTACATAAACACGGATATAACACAACAAGGGCGACTTATCTGGCCCTAGAACACAAAGTAAAGCTCCCACCCCTACGCTTAACGGCAAGAGTGGGCAATCAATTCCATCATTCACCTGAGGAAAGACAACAGACAATATACTAGATCATTTATCATGCGCAGCTATAACGGGGGAAATCATAGTTGCACTAATTGTGAACGAGGAATATCACTTAATAAAATCGGATCTTCTTCTTCTTTGCGTTCGTTCTTTACGACCAATTTTAATCACTCTTTATGATATGTTTGATCTTTGCCAGAACGTGTATACGTTGCACATTGGTTTGTAGGCCCCTAAACGCATAGACTTCTACACGTTTAGGACACATGCATCGATTTCAGCCAAACCTCCTTAGTCGCCTCTTACGACATGCGTGGCAGGTAACAGTGGTTCTATTCTTTACACCCCAAATTTAGGCCCCGGTAACCACTCGGGCGACAATCGGATCAAAATGACTTTGCTTACAAAAACACACGAGATAAATTTAGCTTTTCCGTTGTTTCTTCGATCAATCAAACATTCATTTCCTTCTGTGAT
The DNA here is from genome assembly GCA_020796225.1 of Arion vulgaris. Lineage (NCBI taxonomy): Eukaryota > Metazoa > Mollusca > Gastropoda > Stylommatophora > Arionidae > Arion > Arion vulgaris. The sequence continues at coordinate 1,749,627 of CM036757.1, forward strand.
TTGTTTCTGCAAAATAAAATGGAATACATAATTTGTCCACAAAAAAATAAAGATAGGAAATTCTATTCATACCATGAAGTGTATTGGTAAATACTTTATTTTGTCTGTTCTTTTCATTAACCTACAGCACAGCTGTGGTGATGTGTTAACATCATACTGGTAATCTTTACTTTCCTACAGCACACTGTGAGTGTGTGTTAACATCATACTGGTCATTTTACTTTCCTACAGCACTGTGAGTAGTGGTTAACATCATACTGGTCATTTTTACTTTCCTACAGCACAACTGTGAGTGATGTGGTTAACATCATACTGGTCATTTTTACTTTCCTACAGCACACTGTGAGTGATGTGGTTAACATCATACTGGTCATTTTTACTTTCCTACAGCACAACTGTGAGTGATGTGGTTAACATCATACTGGTCATCTTTACTTTCCTACAGCACACTGTGAGTAGTGTGGTTAACATCATACTGGTCATCTTTACGGTCAACATCATACTGGCCATCTTTACTTTCCTACAGCACAACTGTGAGTGATGTGGTCAACATCATACTGGTCATCTTTACGGTCAACATCATACTGGCCATCTTTACTTTCCTACAGCACAACTGTGAGTGATGTGGTCAACATCATACTGGTCATCTTTACGGTCAACATCATACTGGCCATCTTTACTTTCCTACAGCACAACTGTGAGTGATGTGGTCAACATCCTGCCTGACATCTTTACTTCTCAGTGTACCTCTAGGAGCAATTGAAGCTGGGTCGACCCACAGCCACATAGTTGGCTCTGGTCGACCTGACAGCACAGTTAAGATCGGAAAAACAATTCTACACGTAAAATGCATACAAAACTGGATAGTAACGCCATATTTCTATATCAGTAAAATGTGTTTATTTCCTATAGTTCCAAACGATTAAATTGATTGCATGCACGAGTATGTAATGAACATACTAATGTATAGTTATAACAGCACGTGAACAGGAATAATGTGAACATAACGTGAACCGCTTTAGTGAAGCAAGTCGAATAGATTGCTGGGTAAGAGCGTAATGGAAAGTTGCCAGATGTTTAGAAATGCTTACACGAAACTCGATGACCGAATCTCTGTCTCTCGCATGTGTTAAGATACAGTAGCTACATACTTAACGTGGTTCAAATTACGTATCCATTTCAAGTCAAATTGAAATGTTCTTTCAAATATGCTATATAATTTGTGCTTGAGTGTAATTATGTTTACTATTTACAGTCAGTCTCATTGAATAATGTGTTATTAAACCAATTATGGTATACGAATTTTATTATTTTATATGTGATCTTTAGTTATATCATCATCATCATCATCATCACAATCATCGTCTTTATCATCTTAATCATAATCATTATCATCATCACGAACATCCTTTATCTTGTCCATGTTGAATCCTGGCACCCGTGTCAGCAACTCTAAATACTTCCCTGTCCTGTGTGAGGTGCCGGTGTCTTCCTAGTCATACTCAACTAGTGTATGGCATATTGTACCCAGCTTTCATTTGATCTTCATCTCACTCGTCTACCTGTATCATGCCTGTGATCTACCTCTTACTTGTCTACCTGTATCATACCTGTGATCTTCCTCTTACTTGTCTACCTGTATCATACCTGTGATCGTCCTCTTACTTGTCTACCTGTATCATGCCTGTGATCTACCTCTTACTTGTCTACCTGTATCATACCTGTGATCTTCCTCTTACTTGTCTACCTGTATCATACCTGTGATCGTCCTCTTACTTGTCTACCTGTATCATGCCTGTGATCTACCTCTTACTTGTCTACCTGTATCATGCCTGTGATCTACCTCTTACTTGTCTACCTGTATCATGCCTGTGATCTACCTCTTACTTGTCTACCTGTATCATGCCTGTGATCTACCTCTTACTTGTCTACCTGTATCATGCCTGTGATCTACCTCTTACTTGTCTACCTGTATCATACCTGTGATCTACCTCTTACTTGTCTACCTGTATCATTCCTGTGATCTACCTCTTACTTGTCTACCTGTATCATACCTGTGATCGTCCTCTTACTTGTCTACCTGTATCATACCTGTGATCTTCCTCTTACTTGTCTACCTGTATCATGCCTGTGATCTACCTCTTACTTGTCTACCTGTATCATGCCTGTGATCTACCTCTTACTTGTCTACCTGTATCATGCCTGTGATCTTCCTCTTACTTGTCTACCTGTATCATGCCTGTGATCTTCCTCTTACTTGTCTACCTGTATCATGCCTGTGATCTACCTCTTACTTGTCTACCTGTATCATGCCTGTGATCTACCTCTTACTTGTCTACCTGTATCATGCCTGTGATCTACCTCTTACTTGTCTACCTGTATCATGCCTGTGATCTTCCTCTTACTTGTCTACCTGTATCATGCCTGTGATCTTCCTCTTACTTGTCTACCTGTATCATACCTGTGATCTACCTCTTACTTGTCTACCTGTATCATGCCTGTGATCTTCCTCTTACTTGTCTACCTGTATAATACCCTCCAGAATGATCTCCAGAGAATCATGTCCGTTTAAATGCCAACAATAGAGCAGGGCGTTCTCAACTTTGCTACGGACGACCCATTTCTGCAAATAAATGATAAATATTAATACTTTTCTGGTATATCTACTTCTGTGATCACATACAGACTTAATCCTGAATATGTTCACAGTCAACAACTGTCATATCTCAATGACTTCTCCTTTGGAAAGTTGGAGATATATTTGACAGTGAACAATTGTGATGTCTCAAAGATTTCTCTTGTGGAAAGTTGGAGACATATTTGATAGATAGAACCATCATCATTACACTTTGGTAAATAACAATGTATGCTACGATCGATTTCCATAATAAACAAATCGATATCGCAGTGCATGAGCTGCGTATCACCGGCAACGATACCGATGTGATCAGTGGATGTGATGGTGAAAATATTTATAAGAATTTTATTTTAATCTCACAAATCTGATATGAATAAAATCAACATCTTTGTTTTCTCACAATGTCTACATGTTTCCTCACAATGTCTACATGTTTCCTCACAATGTCTACATGTTTCCTCACAATGTCTACATGTTTCCTCACAATGTCTACATGTTTCCTCACAATGTCTACATGTTTCCTCACAATGTCTACATGTTTAAAGAACTTTACATCAGAGACAACTCCGAAGTAGATGACTGTTCAGCTCTTGTTATTACCATTATCTTTACTTGAAGTTACTCAACTCTCTCTAGAATTTGATATTACAAAGTTGTGGAAGGAAATCTACATTATCAGAACATCAGAGAGTCTCTGTGGTGTAGAGGTTAGATGCTGGCTCTACGTTGAAAAGGTACTCGTTTGACTCCCTCGTGGAACCATCGGAATATTTTCCCAGAGATCTCTAATCTCAGGTATAGGCGAGATCGAGATCCTAATTCTATCGGAGATGGATGATGAAACTTAGGTCCTGTTAGCAATTTCAGCACTTAAAAGAACCGTTGGCAGTTCAAAATCGAGAAGATCAAGATGGGAAACCGGGAAAAATTTATTATAAAATATTTAAAATACATTTCTATAACATATCTTAACAATCTTCAAAATTACATCAGGGGTCTTCGCCGGTACTGTGAGTTCGTGCACTGCAGCTGAGATCTTTCTGTGTAAGAAAAAGATCGGAGCACACATAGTTACTCACCAAAGTGCAATGATGATGGTCATATCAATCGTCAGAACGAGCAGGCAGAAGAAACACCAACAGGAGACTAAAATAAAACGTGATTGTCTGACACAAGCAAAGATAAGAACAATGAGTTTGTTTAAGAACCCCAAAGGGGAAGCAACGAAAGCAATGCATATGATCAATAAATATATACAATGTACAAGTATTAGGAGATTCCGGAAACAAAATTACCAAACACAGAATTCGAACCACAAATCCTTATTACTACAGCACCCATTACCCAGCCCAGCAATACAAGCGTTTTTACTACAGCACCCATTACCCAGCCCAGCAATACAAGCGTTTTACGCACACAACTACTCAGCCCAGCAATACAAGCGTTTTACTACAGCACCATTACCAGCCCAGCAATACAAGCGTTTTTACGCACACAACTAGCCAGCCCAGCAATACAAGCGTTTTTACTACAGCACCCATTACCCAGCCCAGCAATACAAGCGTTTTTACGCACACAACTAGCCAGCCCAGCAATACAAGCGTTTTTACGCACACAACTAGCCAGCCCAGCAATACAAGCGTTTTTACGACACAACTAGCCAGCCCAGCAATACAAGCGTTTTACGCACACAACTAGCCAACAATACAAGCGTTTTACGCACACAACTAGCCAGCTATTCTGACACAAGAAACACGAGAGAAAACTCTAATGTTATTGTGTATGAAGAGAACAGAACTGCAACAGTAGAATATTGTCCCAGAACATGTTATTGTAGAACTGCAACAGTAGAATATTGTACAGAACATGTTATTGTAGAACTGCAGCAGTAGAATATTGTACAGAACATGTTATTGTGGAGACTGCAGCAGTAGAATATTGTGCAGAACATGTTATTGTAGAACTGCAACAGTAGAATATTGTACAGAACATGTTATTGTAGAACTGCAGCAGTAGAATATTGTACAGAACATGTTATTGTAGAATTGCAACAGTAGAATATTGTACAGAACATGTTATTGTAGAATTGCAACAGTAGAATATTGTACAGAACATGTTATTGTAGAACTGCAGCAGTAGAATATTGTACAGAACATGTTATTGTAGAACTGCAGCAGTAGAATATTGTACAGAACATGTTATTGTAGAACTGCAGCAGTAGAATATTGTACAGAACATGTTATTGTAGAACTGCAACAGTAGAATATTGTACAGAACATGTTATTGTGGGAACTGCAGCAGTAGAATATTCTACAGAACATGTTATTGTAGAACTGCAGCAGTAGAATATTGTACAGAACATGTTATTGTAGAACTGCAACAGTAGAATATTGTGCAGAACATGTTATTGTAGAACTGCAACAGTAGAATATTGTACAGAACATGTTATTGTAGAACTGCAACAGTAGAATATTGTACAGAACATGTTATTGTAGAACTGCAACAGTAGAATATTCTACAGAACATGTTATTGTAGAACTGCAACAGTAGAATATTGTACAGAACATGTTATTGTAGAACTGCAACAGTAGAATATTGTACAGAACATGTTATTGTAGAACTGCAGCAGTAGAATATTGTACAGAACATGTTATTGTAGAACTGCAGCAGTAGAATATTGTACAGAACATGTTATTGTGGGAACTGCAGCAGTAGAATATTGTACAGAACATGTTATTGTAGAACTGCAACAGTAGAATATTCTACAGAACATGTTATTGTAGAACTGCAACAGTAGAATATTGTACAGAACATGTTATTGTAGAACTGCAACAGTAGAATATTGTACAGAACATGTTATTGTAGAACTGCAACAGTAGAATATTGTACAGAACATGTTATTGTAGAACTGCAGCAGTAGAATATTGTACAGAACATGTTATTGTGGGAACTGCAGCAGTAGAATATTGTACAGAACATGTTATTGTAGAACTGCAGCAGTAGAATATTGTGCAGAACATGTTTTGAGAACTGCAACAGTAGAATATTGTACAGAACATGTTATTGTAGAACTGCAGCAGTAGAATATTGTACAGAACATGTTATTGTAGAACTGCAGCAGTAGAATATTGTACAGAACATGTTATTGTAGAACTGCAGCAGTAGAATATTGTACAGAACATGTTATTGTAGAACTGCAGCAGTAGAATATTCTACAGAACATGTTATTGTAGAACTGCAGCAGTAGAATATTGTACAGAACATGTTATTGTAGAACTGCAGCAGTAGAATATTGTACAAAACATGTTATTGTAGAACTGCAACAGTAGAATATTGTACAGAACATGTTATTGTAGAACTGCAACAGTAGAATATTGTACAGAACATGTTATTGTAGAACTGCAGCAGTAGAATATTGTACAAAACATGTTATTGTAGAACTGCAACAGTAGAATATTGTACAGAACATGTTATTGTAGAACTGCAACAGTAGAATATTGTACAAAACATGTTATTGTAGAACTGCAACAGTAGAATATTGTACAGAACATGTTATTGTAGAACTGCAACAGTAGAATATTGTACAGAACATGTTATTGTAGAACTGCTCTCTCTCTCTCTTTAGCCTTTTACGCCCCTGGCGTTTAGGGCAGCAACAAACGTACACCATTTTTCCCTGTTCATGACCTTCCTCTGTATTGTGTTCCAGCTATGATTCATTTCCTTCAGCTCTTGCTCTATCGTTCTCCTCCAGGTTGTCTTGGGTCTTCACGCTTTCGCCTACCCTCTGGAGTCCATCTCAGTGCAGTTTTCGTGTGGAGCCAGTCTCCATGCGCATCACATGTCAATCCATCTCCAGCGTCGTCTTCGGATGATAGTGCCCATATTCTCTTGTTGGCATCGTGCAAGCAATTCTTGATTCGAGATAGTAGTCAGCCAGTACACGCGTAAGATTTTTCGCAGACAAGTTGTATGAAGGCGGAGAGTCTGGACATATCCTGTTCTGTCATTCTCAGCATTCCGATCGTACAGCAAAGTTGACCTTCACAGCTGTTATAGATGCTAGTCTTGGTTCTGATGCTGTATTGGGCAGATTTCCAGGCTGTCTGAAGGGTCATGAATGCACTGCGTGCTTTACTCAGTCTGTTTTAATGTCAGATCCAGCGCCTCCTTCATTGCTGTACACTTCCAAGGTATGTGAAGCGGTTGTATCTCGGAGGGTTTTACCTTCTAGTTTGACTGGTGCTGGGGTTGCTATGTTCAAAGTCATTACTTCAGTTTTCTTCTGATTTATTTTCAGCCCAACCATCTCACTATATTGGTTAAGGCGGCAGGTCTTTTCCTGGATATCTCTATGTGTATGAGATAGGAGTGCGATGTCATCTGCAAAATCTAGGTCTTCCAGAGTGGTTGTGAGCGTCCATCTAATACCTCTTGCCTTATCTTCCGTTGTTTTACGCATCACCCAATATATGACAGTGTTGAATAATAGGGCTGACATAACACATCCTTGTCGCACGCCTGTTTTGACTTCAAACTTTAGTTCTGAGGTTTCAACACTACTACAAACTGCTGTAGCAGCTTTTATAATATTTATAAAACACAGTGGGATTCCATACCATCTTAAGATACGCCATAGACTTTCGCGGTGTATGCTATCAAAAGCCTTTTCAAAATCTACAAAGTTGATATAGAGTTTGCTTTGCCATTCTGTGCATTGTTCTATGATATTTCTAAGAGCAAATATTTGGCCTATACAGCTCCGTCCTCTGCGAAATCCTGCTTGTTCCTTTCTCAGTTTCTTATCCACAGCGTCAGTAATACGTTGTACGATGATTTTGCTTAAGATTTTACTTGGGACGAAAGCAGTGTTATTCCACTAATTATTACAATCGGCAAGGAGCCTTTTGGGTATCTTGATGATGACTCCTCTGTTCCATGCATCAGGTATTATTTGGGCATTCCATATAGTAGTAAACAAGGGTTGCAATATATTAGCTGCAAGTTCTGGGTCTATTTTGAATAGTTCTGCGTTTAAGTTATCATTCCCTGGTGCCTTGTTATTCTTAAGAGATTTAATTGCTGTAATGATCTCATCCTGGCTGGGTGTTTCAATGTCAATTTCTAACTCCTCTGTTGGTTCTGGTATGTCTGCTACTACCGTTGGAGTGGTCTGTTTGCAATTCTTTAAAATGCTCTGTCCATCGTATTTCTTGTTCCTTTCCGTTGTCAATATATTCCATTCTTATCCTTTGAGAGTATTTGATCTTCTGTAATGTTTCCCGCTTATTAGCTTTGTAATTTTGTACACTGTTCCCTGATCACACTTTTGCTGCTTCTTCTGCCTGTACTGCCAGGTCTTCAACATACATTTTTTTGTCGGCTCTCACAGCCCGTTTGATTTCTTTACTTGCGCTTTTGTACTGTTCTTGGTATCTTGCTTTCAGTCTTTCGGACTTTGCTTCTAACAATTTCTTTTTAATATTCTTCGGCTGTCTATTATTTTCCATGTTGTTGGTGTTATCCATTCTTTTCTTTTCTTTGTGCGGTACCCTAGACATGTTTCACTGCTCTTGCTATATATAGATGCTATGTTGTCCCATGTTCTATCTATGTTGTCAGTTTCATCCGTAGTTTCATTACTTTCTAGGGCTTGGAATCTGTTCTTTATCTGCATTATAAACTTATCCCTTACTTCCGTGTCTTTTAGTCTATCCACATCGAACCTCTTTTGGAAGTTTTCTGTTGTCCTGTTTTCTTAGTTTAAGTTTGACATAAGCTGTGACTAGGTGGTGGTCACTACCAACATCTGCACCTCTCTTGACTACAACATCTAGCAGCGAAGCGTCTCAGGGTCCATTGATCATTATATGGTCTATTTGGTTTTTATCTCTGCCATTAGGGAATACCATGTTAATTTGTGGATATCTAAATGTTGAAATAGGGTTCCTCCTATAGAATTGTTCATGCTGCAGAAGTTTACTAAACATTCCCCATTTTCGTTCATCATACCACATCCATATTTTCCCATAGTTCTATAACTATGCGTGTTGTCTTGTCCGACCTTCGCATTTAGATCTCCCATAACAATGATAACCTCATGGGATGGTGACTTGTCTAATTCTGCTTGTAGGTTTTCGTAGTACGAGTCTTTCTTTGTATCTTCGCTATCATTAGTTGGCGCATAGCATTGTAGGATTGTGATGTTTGTATGCTTCCCCTTTAGTCTGATCTTAATCAAGCGGCTGCTGATAGGTTTCCATTCTAACAGACACTTTTCCACGTCCTTTCTTGGGATTACTGCTACTCCTTCATGGTGTAGGTCATCGTCTCGTCCAGAAAAAGGACTGTTTCACCTGTTGCAGTGGTACTTCTTCCATTTCCTGTCCATCTGCTCTCGTTAACCCCTAGGATATGTAGATTATATCTTCTCATTTCTGCTGTTATTTGTGATAGTTTTCCGGTTTCGTACATTGTTCTTACATTCCAGCATCCAATTCTGGTCTTGGTTTTGGCATTCAGGACTTCCGTCCTCATGAAGTAGCTTCCTTTCGGCTTTCACCACTTTCAGTCATGTGAGTCAATGACTCTGGTAGCCCTTCATGCCCGTAGATAGGTTGTATGTTTGTTGTTGTTTCCGTAACTTTAATTTTTTTTTTTAAGGATGGGATCGTTAGTCCCAAGCCCAACCCCCAACCTGGAGGACCAGGAGACCATGCTTCGTCTGTCCCCTCCCCCAGTGACCTTTCCGGCTTGGGTAACCCTTCCGGGAACATAAGTTCCCGCCGTCATAGCTCACTGTATCATTGGAGCACGCAAGCCTCCCCACCACTACAAGGTAATGGCCTCATGGATTGTAGAACTGCAGCAGTAGAATTTTACAGAACTTTTGTTTTGGGGGGGAACTGAAACAGTAGAATATTGTACAGAACATGTTATTGTAGAACTGCAACAGTAGAATATTGTACAGAACATGTTATTGTAGAACTGCAACAGTAGAATATTCTACGAACATTATTGAAATCTTGCAATGTTTATCGGCTGTTCAAAAAAGTACCAACACAGAATAATAAAACTTTCTCGATCGTGTAAATGCAAAGACCTATACAATTTCCCCTAAAAACCAATGTCGCTAATCAAGCATACTGCATCCAATTACAGAATCAGACCCTCCGGCATTCAATGCCTTTGTCATAATTTATGATTCGCATATTCTTTCAGGGGAAATCGATGGCAATAAAAAAGCTGATATTCCCTTTCATCAACTGCTTGGGAGCACGTGTCTAGAATATTTTCCGTAGCCTGTCTGTGTCATGTGTCAGTTATGAGTCGAACATATTCATGGGCGTCGTTTGTGTATGAATAATGTAGGTGCTCCCGAACAGTAGTGACATTAAATGTGTGGCTATTGGGATCCATAGCTATAGGAGGGCTCCGCAAGCACGTACATGCGCACATAGCTACACACGAACACATGTGCGTACACACATACACGCACGCACGTGCACACACAAACACACACACACCACACACACGCATACACACGCACACAGACATTAACGCACTCGCATGCATGTACAGAAATATCTTCACTCCTTTCACAAACATGCTCAGGACATACTCAAGCACGAGGACACATTCACCCAAACTTTTCTTCTTCCCATTTCTTCCTCAAATGTTCCATATCAACCATTTGTTAACCACTCTTTGTGCTTTGTATGTCATCCTAGCCTAAGAGCGATTGTGCGTTGTGCCAGTTATGCGCCTACAAGTAGGCCAGAATATCCGATTTATGCAACGCTTTTATTTAAATGGGTATCTTCCTACGTCAACATCAGTATCCTCTTACGACATGCCTTGTAGGTCGCAGTGGTACTATTCTTTCCCTACTCGAGCCCCGGCACCACAGGTGGCATTCACACACACAAACACTCTACACATTACTCACACATTTCATACTCACACATACTACACTAAACATAAACATCTATATTCTCACACATACATACTCATACATAAACAAAAACACTCTCACCATACTCACACCATTCTCAACACACACTATACTCATCTACACACTCATGAGCATACACATACTCACACACACTCATGACATACAAAGAAATTCAGAACGGATTAATAAAAGTTTGATTTCCAAATTCAGTTTGTATTGTTTACTTTGTACTTTCTCATTGAAGCTAGTTCTGTCACTTCTGTTTACTTTGTACTTTCTCATTGAACTATGACTTGTGTCATCCCACTCTTCATCAACATCATCTAGTGTTTCTTTCTGCCCATTCTTCATAGAAGTCAGTTTGGGACATCCACGTTCGATGAATGATGATGTACTGGTCGAAGGTCAACTGACGTGACAGAGCGAAGATATGACTCTGGTAATAGATCAGCTGTTCCATATGTATGTAATTATTCATGTCTTAGTGATTATTTTTCTGCTGGTGTCTTCAATCTCATGTTTGCTGCATTCTAATGTTTTCTAACAATGTCATACGTAATGTCTAAGTGCAGTATCGTCCTATGTCATCAGACATCATCTCTCTCATATCATCTCTCACATGTCATTCCACATGCCATCCCACATGTCTCCCACATCCATCCCACATGTCATCCACATGCCATCCTCATGCATCTTCATGCCATCCCCAATGTCATCCACATGCCATCCCCATGCCATCACACTGACATCCTCTTATGTCATCCCTGTAGTCCTACATGTCATCGACTTTATGTCATCCACATCTCATCCCCATACATCCCACATCTCATCACATATCATCCCATTGTCCACCACATGTAGTTCACACGTTATCCGACGTCATCCACATTTGACCCCAAAACATCTCCCCAATATTTTCACATGGGAGAAACTTATGGTCTCTAACCATACCTTATCGCCTCCTAACACATAAATATTATCATAACGCGGTATTTATTTTTACTTCCTACTCCATCCCCATCCTCCACCCCCAACACCGTATTTTCAATATTTTATCTAATTCTTATTGAGATTTTCCATTTTTCGATATTTACTCCATTATAACTTTTATTACATTTACTTTTCATTACTTATAACTTTTATTACATTGTAACTTTTATTCATTATAACTTTATTACATTATAACTTTTATTCATTATAACTTCTATTACATTATAATTCTATTACATTATAACTTTATTACATTATACTTCTATTACATTATAACTTTTATTACATTATAATTTTCTATTCATTAGTAACTTTTATGTACATTATACTTTTATTACATTATAACGTCTATTACATTATAATTTCTATTACATTAAACTTCTATTTTCTATAACTTCTATTTCTTATAACTTCTATTTTTCTATAACTTCTATTTCTTATAAGCTTCTATGTTTTCTATAACTTCTATTTCTTATAACTTCTATTTTTTCTTTCTATTTCTTATAACTTCTATTTTTCTTACTTCTGATTTCTCATAACTTCTATTACAAGCTTCTATTTCATAAATGTAATTTCTAGGAACGTCTATTTCTAAACGATAAGTTTCTTCAGTGAAGCGGTTTATGTGTTTGTCTTGTGTTCTGAAGTTTCTTCAGTGAAGCGGTTTATGTGTTTGTCTTGTGTTCTGAAGTTCGTTGGTTCGTATCCGGAATGCGTCATTCTGTTCGCAATTAAATTTTTTTTTTTCTAAGAGTTCCTCAAGATTATTTTCAGAACTAAGGTGTTCGTGTTTTGTACAACAGGTGATGTACTATTTCTGTGGGGAGTCATACAGGTGATGTACTATTTCTGTGGAGAGTCATACAGGTGATGTACTATTTCTGTGGAGAGTCATACAGGTGATGTACTATTTCTGTGAGAGTCATACAGGTGATGTACTATTTCTGTGGAGAGTCATACAGGTGATGTACTATTTCTGTGAGAGTCATACAGGTGATGTACTATTTCTGTGGAGAGTCATACAGGTGATGTACTATTTCTGTGTGAGTCATACAGGTGATGTACTATTTCTGTGGAGAGAGAGATCAAGCCATGTGGTGAAACCTAGTGAAATGAAGTCATACAGGTGATGTACTATTTCTGTGGAAAGAGAGATCAAGCCATGTGGTGAAACCTAGTGAAATGAAGTCATACAGGTGATGTACTATTTCTGTGGAGAGAGAGCCCAAGCCATGTGGTGAAACCTAGTGAAATGAAGTCATACAGGTGATGTACTATTTCTGTGGAGAGAGAGCCCAAGCCATGTGGTGAAACCTAGTGAAATGAAGTCATACAGGTGATGTACTATTTCTGTGGAGAGAGAGCGCAAGCCACGTGGTGAAACCTGGTGAAATGAAGCCATTACTGTGACGTTAGACTCCGGTTCTCTATAATTTCTATGTCTCTACAAATTCTAATTTCCTGCTAGAAGATTTGACAATGTAAATCAATTAATTAGAAAACACTGCACACACGATATGCTATTATCGATACTTGCTAGAGTTCAATACTCTTATGTATTCGATACCATCATTATTTTACACCTTTGGAAGTCACATGTGAAACATTAACATTCATAGTGAAAATCGACAGTTCGATTACCAGGTGTGTGCTTGGTATCGAATAACAAAGCTGAGGCCCCGTGAGAGCGTAAGTCTGTATGAGCCAAAGCTTGCTGTGCGTGCAGAGAAACAAATCTACTTCCAGAGAGACACAGATCGCGTGCATTAAGATAGTTGTATGAACTTGTTGCAAGTACAACAGCAGTTACAGGTATTGTTGCTTTTATTACAATCACAGTTAGTTGTTAGAGATTTCTTAGAGGTTCTGTGTGATGTAGAGGTAACGTTCTATCCTCTCGTTATTACAATCACAGTTAGTTGTTAGAGATTTCTTAGAGGTTCTGTGTGATGTAGAGGTAACGTTCTATCCTCTCGTTATTACAATCACAGTTAGTTGTTAGAGATTTCTTAGAGGTTCTGTGTGGTGTAGAGGTAACGTTCTATCCTCTCGTTATTGCAATCACAGTTAGTTGTTAGAGATTTCTTAGAGGTTCTGTGTGATGTAGAGGTAACAGTTCTATCCTCATCGTTATTACAATCACAGTTAGTTGTTAGAGATTTCTTAGAGGTTCTGTGTGATGTAGAGGTAACGTTCTATCCTTTTTACAGTTATTCAATGCACAGTTAGTTGTTGAGAAGAGTTTTCGTTAGAGTGTGTCTGTGAGACTGAAATTGTAGAGTTCCAGTGTTGGTTGTAGAGAAAGTTCTGTGTTCGTTGTAGAAGGTTCTGTAGACGAGTTGTATGTTAGTAACGAGTCTATCGTGCTTGTTCCAATGGTACTAGAGTTCGAATGAGCCTTGTACTAGTCCATCGAGTATTTTTGAACAAAGATCCTGTATGTCAGTTGAGTACGGAAAAGATTCGTATTGTTCAAGTTGAGTACGGAAAAGTTGTATGTTCAAGTTGAGTACGGAAAAGTTGTATGTTCAAGTTGAGTACGGAAAAGTTGTATGTTCAAGTTGAGTATGAACAAGTTGTATGTTCAAGTTGAGTACGGAAAAGTTGTATGTTCAAGTTGAGTACGGAAAAGTTGTATGTTCAAGTTGAGAACGGAAAAGTTGTATGTTCAAGTTTGGAAAAGTACGGACAAGTTGTATGTTCAAGTTGTGTTCGGAAAAGAACCCTTGGCAGCTCAAAATTGACAAGAGCAGGTTGGAAAATCCCTGCCCAGGCAAAACTCATTAAAAAGATTTTAAAGCAATTTCTACAAAACTTTTACCGTCTTCTAAATTGACTTCGCCGGTGCTACTGAGTTAGTGCACTGCCGCTGAAATATTCCTTTGCTGCAAGAAAGAGATCGAAGCACACATAATTACTGACCAAATTGAATGATTTGTTTCCATTAATCAATCAATCTTACTTGCAACAGGTCTCCCAATTATGGACTTGGTTTCCTCTCACAGTAAGCATAGATAGATTCTTCCAATAATTTACTTGGTTTCCTCTCACAGTAAGCATAGATATATTCTTCCAATCATTGACTTGTTTTCCTCTCACAGTAAGCATAGATAGATTCTTCCAATCATTGACTTGGTTTCCTCACACAGTAAGCATAGATAGATTCTCTCTTTTCCAATCTGATCTTATCTTTGGATTTCTGTTAGAGTAAACATGGACGGTATGCATTTACTAACTGACGATAATGTGAGTAAATAACTCACCGACCACTAACTCACCGACCACTAAGTCACCGACCACTAACACATCAACCACTAACTCTTCGATAATGTGAGTAACTAACTTACTGACCACTAACTCACGATAATGTTAAAAAGTAACTCACCGACCAGTAACTAACCGACCAGTAACTCACCGACCAGTAACTCACCGACCAGTAACTCAATCTTTCAATGTTCAAATCATGGATTAAAAGAAATGTCCTTTAGCGTTGTCAGATATTAGTATTTGAATTACCTGTCACTTCCCATGTCTAGACCCAAGTGTGCAGAAGGTAGGAGGATCAATTACTAATCGCCGTCTTCCCTATCACAGATACTTGACAGAGGAGATACAGCCACAGTCAAATAAAACTAACACAATAGTCACTAGACAAATAAAACTAACACACTAGTCACTAGACAAATAAAACTAACACAATAGTCACTAGAAAAATAAAACTAACACACTAGTCACTAGACAAACAAAACTAACACAATAGTCACTAGACAAATAAAACTAACACACTAGTCACTAGACAAATAAAACTAACTCACTAGTCACTAGACAAATAAAACTAACACACTAGTCACTAGACAAATAAAACTAACACACTAGTCACTAGACAAACAAAACTAACTCACTAGTCACTAGACAAATAAAACTAATACAATAGTCACTAGACAAACAAAACAACCACTAGTCACTAGACAAATAAAATATTGCTGAAAGGAAGGTGAAACAGTTGTTGAACTAGTTGACAATTTATTGTAAAGGTTATTGGATAACTTGTTATTGATCTGCTAATCTCAAGATTGATTTATCGATTTAATCAGTTGGGGAAAAAAGCAATGATTGTTAATATCGTCTAGATTATATTGCTGAAATTGTTTGTCGTGTTTTATACATTCATCTCATTATGTTGTTGATTTCTTATTTTTTTCCGATCTAGAAACACTTGAGCTTTTCAGCTCTTCGACTCAGTGCCATGGACATCGTAACCCTTCGGTTCGGTGCCACGAACACCGTAAATCTGGGAATCTGTGGCTTTTTCTGCCATCCGCGGAATTGAACCCACACACACAGAGGGATAGTCACCCGTAGTCCAACGCGCTACGAACACGTGGACAGACGGCTTGTTGATTTCTAAATGTTGTTATTTATTTCTCGTATTTGTGAAAGTGTTCTCATCTTGTTGTGACTAGTTACATCAGAGATGAAGTGTCTACACACAATGCTGGAAGTATCAGTAAGAGACCGGTTGACAAATGAAGATATCAGAAACAAAGTGGTACAACATTAGTACTGAACTATCAGAAAGTAAACAAGACTGAATAATCAAATTAAATAGTTCGACCACATAACAGATTACCAACAGACAGTGCGCCTCAAGAGCAATGCTACTACGATACAGTGAGTACTACATACAAGGAACATACGATACAGTGAGTACAAGCAAAGGATGCACTACGATACAGGAGTACAAAGAAAGTGAGTTACTACGATACAGTGAGTACAACAAGACAGTGCTACTACGATACAGTGAGTACAAAGCAAATGCTACTACGATACAGTGAGTACAAAGCAAAATGCTACGATACAGTGAGTACAAGCAAAGGCAATGCTACTACGATACAGTGAGTACAGCATGAGATGACTAGTGAGTGAGTACAAAGCAAAGACAATAGTACTACGATACAGTGAGTAACAGCAAAGAGAATGCTACTGATACAGTGAGTACAAGCAAGACAATGCTACTACGATACAGTGAGTACAAAGCAGACAATGCTACTACGATACAGTGAGTACAAGCAAAGACAATGCTACTACGATACAGTGAGTGAGTGAGTGAGTGAGTGAGTGAGTGAGTACAAAGCAAAAGACCATCCACGCAAAAGGTGGACCTCGGAAATAACAGAGGCAGTAAAAACACTATTTATGAGGCGCACACAAAAGTTCGTTCTAGAAATCTCTTCTTATCCTGACGCTGTGAGACAAAACGAGAATGAGAGAACAGAAGAAAGAAAGAAGAATTCTCTCTCATTCTCATTACTTTTATATCTCTATTACATTCTCTCTCATTCTCATTACTTTTATATCTCTATTACATTCTCTCTCATTCTATTACTTTTATATCTCTATTACATTCTCTCTTCTCATTACTTTTATATCTCTATTACATTTCTCATTTTCATTACTTTATATCTCTATTACACTTCTTCTCATTACTTTATATCTCTATTACATTCTCTCTCATTCTCATTACTTTTATATCTCTATTACATTCTCTCTCATTCTCATTACTTTTATATCTCTATTACATTCTCTCTCATTCTCATTACTTTTTATATCTCTATTACATTGTCTCTCATTCTCATTATTTTATATATCTTTATTACATTCTCTCTCATTACTTTTTATATCTCTATTACATTCTCTCTCATTTTTATTAATTTTTATATCTCTATTACATTGTCTCTCATTATTTATATCTCTATTACATTCTCTCTCATTTTATTACTTTTTATATCTTATTACATTTCTCTCATTCTCATTATTTTATATCTCTATTACATTGTCTCTCATTACTTTATATCTCTATTACATTCTCTCTCATTCACATTATTCTTTTATATCTTTATTACATTCTCTTCATTCTCATTACTTTTATATCTTATTACATTTCTCTCATTTATTACTTTTTATATCTCTATTACATTCTCATTCTCATTACTTTTTATATCTCTATTACATTCTCTCTCATTACTTTTATATCTCTATTACATTTCTCTCATTCTTTTATTTCTTATTCTATATTCTCTCTCATTTATTACTTTTTATATCTCTATTACATTTCTCTCATTTTCATAACTTTTATATCTTATTACATTCTCTCATTTTCATAATTTTATATCTATATTACATTGTCTCTCATTTCATTATTTATATCTCTATTACATTCGCTCTCATTATTTTATATCTCTATTACATTCTCTCTCATTATTTTATATCTCTATTACATTCTCTCTCATTATTTTATATCTCTATTACATTATCACTCATTATTTTATATCTCTATTACATTCTCTTTCTTCCTTATTATTTTATCCCAACGTTATAAACCACATCTTCAACATTCTATTATTCTATTTGCGTCTGTAAAGTTTCTTTCTGATATTCTTTTATTGATCATTTTCTAAAATTGTTAATCCCAAATGTATTCAGAGAATTTCGCAAACATTTTATTTTCAAAGCAAATCATCATCATCAAGTAGCTTGTCCTGTGCAGAATTTTGCCACCCCAACAGACCTTCGGAATTTCTCTCTCTCATATGTTAGATGTCCTGCCTCTGCAGCTCTCATGTTCAAACCATCAGTTACATCCTGAATCCATCTTCTCCGTGGTCTTCCTCTTCTTTCTTTGCCGGTATGCCTCCTTCCATGATGGTCTTCTCCAGCCCTTCATGTCTTTTATATGTCCAAAATATCTCAATTGTCTCTTTCTTATTTGTAGCATTTTTCCAAATTAAAGATCTCCTTAATGTGTCGTCTCGATTGTTGTAAACTCTGCTGTGTGCAGAAACACCCTCTGCATTGTTTGAGAAACCACATACTGATTTATTAATAATCAAAACGCTTTCATTAATAGATTCAATAGCAGATGAGTTACAAGAGCTAAACATGGAAATGAGCTAAGCGCAGTCACAAAAATAGCTACATGTGAAATGCGTTGCCTGCGAAAAGTTACCAACAACACAAGAAAAGACAGATCACCAACATCAGCATAAGAAAGAAAGTTGGCACAAAACAGTGCTTGAATTACATCGAGAAACAAAGAATGAAGTGGTTTGGCCACTTAATAAGAATGCATCCAAACTCCACAGTATACAGAGTCTTCTACAACAGAACATCAGGAAAGAAGGCAAGAGGAAGACCACGAAAAAGATGGTTAGATACATAGCAGAATCCTGTCAAAGAGCAAAAATAACAATCACCCAAGCCACCAGAACAGCGCAAGACAAAACAGAAAACCACGACACTGGGCACAACAGAACAACACTGGTCAACCGGTAGAGTGTGACAACACTGGTCAACAACCCGGTAGCAGTGTGACAACACTGGTCAACAACACGGTAGGAGTGTGACAACACTGGTCAACAACCCGGTAGAGTGTGAACGCAACACGGTCAACAACACGGTAGGAGTGTGACAACACTGGTCAACAACCGGTAGAGTGTGACGACACTGGTCAACAACACGGTAGCAGTGCGACAACACTGGTCAACAACCCGGTAGGAGTGTGACAACACTGGTCAACAACACGGTAGGAGTGTGACGACACTGGTCAACAACACGGTAGCAGTGCGACAACACTGGTCAACAACCCGGTAGGAGTGCGACAACACTGGTCAACAACCCGGTAGGAGTGTGACAACACTGGTCAACAACCCGGAGAGAGTAGTTGACAAGGTACTGGTCAACAACCCGGTAATGTGACAACACTGGTCAACAACTCTGGTAGCAGTTATGCACACTGGTCAACAACCCTGTGTGAAGTGCGACGAAACGCTGGTCAACAACGTAGCATGTGACACTGGTCAACAACAGTAGCAGTGTGACGACACAAGAAGAAGAAGAAGATACCCAGTTGAGAGAAGGTTTACTATATACTTGTAGAACACACATACATATATGAAAATGCGACTGATTCAAGAATCGCGTCACACACAACAAAACATTACAACGCAATCAACACAATACAACAACACAACAATACAAATTTACAATCACAACATCACACAGTTTCAATAACATTCAACACCTTTACAAATTACAAAAGCCTTTTTGTGACTTGTCTGTATCTAGAATAGCTGTCATTAAATAATATTGTTTGAATAATATTAATGTACACGAACTTGTAATATTGATAGTAATCAGGCAACAGTACAGTAAACACGCTTAATCAACTAATATGATAGTAATCATGACAACATACAGTAAACACTACTTTAATCAACTTGATATATTGATAGTAATCAGCAACATTACAGTAAACATGACTTTAATCAACATAATTGATAGTAATCAGCAAAGTACAGTAAACTGACTTTAATCAACTTGTATATATTGATAGTAATCAGGCAACAGTACAGTAAACACTGACTTTAATCAACTTGTATATATTGATAGTAATCAGGCAACAGTACAGTAAACACTGACTTTAATCAACTTGTATATATTGATAGTAATCAGGCAACAGTACAGTAAACACTGACTTTAATCAACTTGTATATATTGATAGTAATCAGGCAACAGTACAGTAAACACTGACTTTAATCAACTTGTATATATTGATAGTAATCAGGCAACAGTACAGTAAACACTGACTTTAATCAACTTGTATATATTGATAGTAATCAGGCAACAGTACAGTAAACACTGACTTTAATCAACTTGTATATATTTATAGTAATCAGGCAACAGTACAGTAAACACTGACTTTAATCAACTTGTATATATTGATAGTAATCAGGCAACAGTACAGTAAACACTGACTTTAATCAACTTGTATATATTGATAGTAATCAGGCAACAGTACAGTAAACACTGACTTTAATCAACTTGTATATATTGATAGTAATCAGGCAACAGTACAGTAAACACTGACTTTAATCAACTTGTATATAATAAATATCGGTCATGACGGATTAGACAAATATTAATACAGTCAAAGATAGACATTGTTCTTTTCTCAACTAACAACAACAAAAAACTTAAACATTTTACATGTGACATTACATTATATTATATTACATTATATTACATTATATTATATTATATTATATTATATTATATTATATTATATTATATTATATTATATTATATTATATTATATTATATTATATTATATTATATTATATTATATTATATTATATTATATTATATTATATTATATTATATTCATTACATTATATTATATTATATTATATTACATTATATTATATTATAATTATATTACATTACATTATATTATATTACATTACATTATATTATATTACATTACATTATATTATATTATATTACATTACATCACTATATTATATTTCATTACATTATATTATATTATATTATATTACTTTTACATTACATTATATATTATATTACATTACATTATATTACATTACATTACATTATATTATATTACATTATATTATATTATACTATACTATATTATTTTATATTACATTATATTATATTACATTATATTATACTATATTATATTACATTATATTATATTATACTATATTATATTATGGGTAACCAAAATATAATATAAGGAACTACCATGTGGGTAAAACCTGTGCAATGAACTCAATACTTCGGCTTAAACACTTTTTAATTATATTATATTATATTTATTATATTATATTATATTATATTATATTATATTATATTATATTATATTATATTTATATTATATTATATTATATATATATCCTTCTAACTCTGAACTTTTCAATCTAGTGTATAGAACTAAGCTTAATATTTCTCACTTCTCTCTGTAAACTTAATATTTCTCACTTCTCTCTGTAAACTTAATATTTTTCACTTCTCTCTGTAAACAATATTTCTCACTTCTCTCTGTAAACTTAATATTTCGCACTTCTCTCTGTAAACTTAATATTTCTCACTTCTCTGTGTAAACTTAATATTTCTCACTTCTCTCTGTAAACTTAATATTTCTCACTTCTCTCTGTAAACTTAATATTTCTCACTTCTCTCTGTAAACTTAATATTTCTCACTTCTCTCTGTGTAAACTTAATATTTCTCACTTCTCTCTGTAAACTTAATATTTCTCACTTCTCTCTGTGTAAACTTAATATTTCTCACTTCTCTCTGTAAACTTAATATTTCTCACTTCTCTGTGTAAAATAATATTTCTCACTTCTCTGTGTAAACTTAATATTTCTCACTTCTCTCTGTAAACTTAATATTTCTCACTTCTCTCTGTAAACTTAATATTTCTCACTTCTCTGTGTAAACTTAATATTTCTCACTTCTCTCTGTAAACTTAATATTTCTCACTTCTCTCTGTAAACTTAATATTTCTCACTTCTCTCTGTAAACTTAATATTTCTCACTTCTCTCTGTGTAAACTTAATATTTCTCACTTCTCTGTGTAAACTTAATATTTCTCACTTCTCTCTGTAAACTTTGCTTCAGGATTTCATGTTGATATCTTTTCTTTCTTTAACGCTTTACATTTTCTCTTCAATGTCAGTTTGTTATTCTTTGATCATATCTTCTCACAGTGTGTCCAACATATCTCCATCTTCTCTTTCTTATAACAGTTTTGACTAGTAGTTGATTTGATATTTCTCAGATTTAATAAATTCACATGAATTCATCTCATTCTGTGATCATTATTTTTGGCAGACATCTATGTTCAAATACATTCAACTTACTGTCCACATCTTTAGTCATGTTCCAACTCTTGCTGTCATGTTAGAATTAATCATCAAGGTTCTATCCTTTAAGGACGTTGTTCTCTTTGCAGCACATCTGAAATTCACTCTGTCTCTTGCCAGTTCACCCACTTCGCCGATGGTCATGAAATTCACTCTGTCTCTTGCCAGTTCACCCACTTCGTCGATGTTGATATTCATACGACATTATAATTGAAAATTGGTAATTTTAATTTTCAAATTAGAAACATATTGTGTATTAAATATCTTGTATACTTTATTTATAATTTAACAATTTGTTTATTTTACAGCACTGGTTAATCAGTTTCTCAACTAACATATCAGTACTCCAGGTAGACCCATAGGTGCACAGTCTCTCCAGTCATAGGTGCACAGTCTCTACAGCCATAGGTGCACAGTCTCTACAGCCATAGGTGTACAGTCTCTCCAGCCATAGGTGCACAGTCTCTCCAGCAGATGTTGGAGTGTATGCATACTGGTGGTTCCTGTGACTCGCTGGTTAAAGAAACTCATCACTTTACCGCTTAAGCATTGAGTTCTGCTTGTACATCGTCTAATCTCCAACTTCCTCAACCAATGGATGAATATCAATATCAAATTTAAATGTCTTCATCTAAACAAACGATCAATGAGACATTGAAGAATATCTATCCCTTATCCATTCTTTTACCATTCGAAGAGGGGTGGCGGAGGAGACATACTGGATACCATATTAACTGTCATTTGATCTCTCTCTCTCACTCTTTCTCTCTCACCCTCTATCCATCTCTCTTTCCATCTCTCACTCTCTCCCTCTCTCTCTCACTCTTTCTCTTTCACGCTCTCTTTCCATCTCTTGCTCTCTCCCTCTCACTCTTTCTCTACTTTCTCTCCCTCTCCCTCTCCCACTCTCTCCCTCTCTCTCTCCCTCTCTCACTCTGACTCTGACTCTGACTCTCTCACTCTCTCCTCTCTCTCGTCCTCTCTCTCTCACAATTCTCTCTCTTCTCTCTTCCTCTCTAGCTTGTACATTAAATGTAACAGTAGCTTGTATTCGATTGTAACAAATATCGTTTTTTAAGTGTCTTCACTTGGCTTCTATTAGTCTGTTAAATGGAAGGTTTACTGTACTTGGATAGTTATATTAGTCTGTTAAATGGAAGGTTTACTGTACCAGGATAGTTATATTAGTCTGTTAAATGGAAGGTTTACTGTACTTGGATAGAATCAGGAGCCTTGGCTCTCATCTATAGTTAGCATTATTTGAGTTAATGTAAGCAAACATCACTTAACGTCGTCTTGGAGGGTTCTTTCCCTGCCACGCTTGATATCACAAAAACAATCCCTAGCTCTACCTCCCCACACAAGCAACTTTCATTTAATCGTTGACTTGCCTGTATTTGTTTCTAGATTGTGTGAGTGTATTGTGTTTCTCACTATCTACCACCAACCACATATGTTGTTTCACATGTCTACATCAGTAAGAAATTGTTTTGTTGCTGTCCAAAATCTTTATCTAGACTTCTTCTGTTCACTTCTACCTGTCTTCATTTCCAACTGTTACAGTAACAGCACATTCACCCACACAACAGCTACAGTAACAGCACATTCACCCACACACCAGCTACAGTAACAGCACATTCACACACACACACACACCACCAACAGTAACAGCACATTCGCCCTCACACATCTGTTACTGCAGCTACACAAACCCATACACATCTGTTACTGCAGCTACACAAACCCATACACATCTGTTACTGCAACTACACAAACCAATACACATCTGTTACTGCGACTACACTCTACCTCTCCTCTTCTGCCTGTAGTCATATATCATTCTTAACCATTCAAACAGCCGCTGTCCAGCTCGGCGCTAGTCTTGCACATTCCCGGTTCTCTATCAAACAGGCGCTGTCAGCTCGTGCTAGTCTTGCATATTCCTGGTTCTCTATCAAACAGTGCACTGTCAGCTCAGTGCTAGTCTTGTACCTTCCTGGTTCTCTATCAAACAACGCGCTGTCCAGCTCGGCGCTAGTCTTGTACCTTCCTGGTTCTCTATCAAACAACGCGCTGTCCAGCTCGGTGCTAGTCTTGTACCTTCCTGGAACTCTATCAAACAGTGCACTGTCCAGCTCGGTGCTAGTCTTGTACTTCCTGGTTCTCTATCAAACAGTGCACTGTCCAGTTCGGTGCTAGTCTTGCACTTCCTGGTTCTCTATCAAACAACGCGCTGTCCAGCTCGGTGCTAGTCTTGTACCTTCCTGGTTCTCTATCAAACAACGCGCTGTCCAGCTCGGTGCTAGTCTTGTACCTTCCTGGTTCTCTATCAAACAACGCGCTGTCCAGCTCGGCGCTAGTCTTGTACATTCCTGGTTCTCTATCAAACAACGCACTGTCCAGCTCGGTGCTAGTCTTGTACCTTCCTGGTTCTCTATCAAACAACGCGCTGTCCAGCTCGGTGCTAGTCTTGTACCTTCCTGGTTCTCTATCAAACAACGCGCTGTCCAGCTCGGCGCTAGTCTTGTACCTTCCTGGTTCTCTATCAAACAACGCGCTGTCCAGCTCGGCGCTAGTCTTGAATTCCTGGTTCTCTATCAAACAATGAGTAGTTACAGTTCTCTGATGTGGGGGTGAGACTTTGTCTTTCTGTGTGAGTAGTTACAGTTCTCTGATGTGGGTGTGAGACTTTGTCTTTCTGTGTGAGTAGTTACAGTTCTCTGATGTAGGGGTGAGACGTTGTCTTTCTGTGTGAGTAGTTACAGTTCTCTGATGTAGGGGTGAGACGTTGTCTTTCTGTGTGAGTAGTTACAGTTCTCTGATGTGAGTGTGAGACGTTGTCTTTCTGTGTGAGTAGTTACAGTTCTCTGATGTGGGTGTGAGACGTTGTCTTTCTGTGTGAGTAGTTACAGTTCTCTGATGTAGGGGTGAGACGTTGTCTTTCTGTGTGAGTAGTTACAGTTCTCTGATGTGGGTGTGAGAAGTTGTCTTTCTGTGTGAGTAGTTACAGTTTTCTGATGTGGGGGTGAGACTTTGTCTTTCTGTGTGAGTAGTTACAGTTCTCTGATGTGGGTGTGAGACGTTGTCTTTCTGTGTGAGTAGTTACAGTTCTCTGATGTGGGTGTGAGACGTTGTCTTTCTGTGTGAGTAGTTACAGTTCTCTGATGTGGGTGTGAGACGTTGTCTTTCTGTGTGAGTAGTTACAGTTCTCTGATGTGGGTGTGAAAAGTTGTCTTTCTGTGTGAGTAGTTACAGTTCTCTGATGTAGGGGTGAGACTTTGTCTTTCTGTGTGAGTAGTTACAGTTCTCTGATGTAGGGGTGAGACTTTGTCTTTCTGTGTGAGTAGTTACAGTTCTCTGATGTGGGTGTGAGACGTTGTCTTTCTGTGTGAGTAGTTACAGTTATCTGATGTGGGTGTGAGACGTTGTCTTTCTGTGTGAGTAGTTACAGTTCTCTGATGTGGGTGTGAGAAGTTGTCTTTCTGTGTGAGTAGTTACAGTTCTCTGATGTAGGGGTGAGACTTTGTCTTTCTGTGTGAGTAGTTACAGTTCTCTGATGTGGGTGTGAGACTTTGTCTTTCTCTGTGAGCAGTTATAGTTCTCTGATGTGGTGAGACTTGTCTTCTGTTTGTTCTCTGATGTGGGGGTGAGACTTTGTCTTTCTGTGTTGTTCTCTGATGTGGGGTGAGACTTTGTCTTTCTGTGTATTACGTTCTCTGATGTGGGTGTGAACTTGTCTTTCTGTGTGAGTAGTTACAGTTCTCTGTTTAGTCTTTCATTTTTCTATTTACAATTTTATTTTCATGTGGTTAGTTTAGTTTATCTATCTATGGTTTCATTTGTTTTATTTATATTTTCATTTCTCTGTTTATATTTTCATTTCTCTGTTTGGATATTTATGTAAACAGTTAATGTTTAAACATGACCAGCCTAGTATATCTTAGAGACGTGAGTGGACAGTCTCTTGGACAACATATTTGATATTATCTATTACAAACGTGATTAACATTTAGATATGACTGGATTCATAAGAAAGATCTGACCAGCAGAAATCATGTAATTAAAATGTGCGAGTTAAGCTGCCCTCATTTCTCAACTTGTTTACATGAAGATTAGAGACATGCTGGAGGCCATCTGTCACCATTTTTCCTACTCTGGTGTCGGGAATTATACGATTTTATAGGCTCTTTAACTGACCCAACAGAGATGAGAGCAAATCTCTAACGTTAGACTTCAAGACAAGCTCTCGCTAATCTCCGTTCAAATAGGAACCTTTTCACATTGTGTAGCTGGCGACGGATTGGCTAACATATTGATTTTCTGTCGTCAGTCACATGATGGAGAGTCTTAGATTTCTAATTTTGCTGACAGCTGGAAAATGAGTGCTAGCTTTGATCGTCGAGTTATTTTGTAGATAACATATCATGTAATTCCACTATTAACTCCATCACGCCTCCGCCGCAGTATCCGTCTCAGATTAGTTAACGATCCTTACACGTGAAATTAGGGTGGTCTCTGTGGCTTAGGGGTAACATGTTTGCCTCTCGCTTTACAGGTACTCGGTTCGTTCTCTGCGGAAAGCGATTGGGACATTTTCCCAGAGATATCTGATCTCAATGTAGGTGAGATAGAGTCTATAGTCCTATCGGAGACGGGCGAATAAATGTAGGTTGCATGTTCGAGTTTAGCGAGTCAAAGAACTCTGAGCAGTTGAAAATCGATACGAATAGGCTGAAAAGCGGCAGCCTGTGCAAAATTCATTACAAACGTTTAAAATAAAATTCATGAAAAATTTTAATTCTCATCAAAGTTACAACTTTCTTATTGCATGCATTGATTGATTGATTGATTGATTGATTGAATCATTCTCATTACTGCACTTCGGTGAATAAAAATGTGTGTCCCCATCTCTTTCGTACACAACGAGGTCTCAGCACCAGTGCGCGAGCTCTATAGCACCGGCGAAGGTTGTCAATGTAATTGTGAAGATCCTGGAAATATTATTAGAATTTTATTTGAAACTTTATTTGTTTTAATTATAAAATGTGCTCAGGGAGCAACATTGCGGAATACTCTGATCAAATTTCAAGTGTTCGTTTACCTGCTTAACTGAACAGACAACCTTCGTTTTTACCTGCTTGAACGACTTAACCTTCGTTTACTTGCTTAACTTGAACAGACAACCTTCGTTTACTTGCTTAACTTGAACAGACAACCTTCGTTTACCTGCTTAACTTGAACAGACAACCTTCGTTTACCTGCTTAACTGAACAGACAACCTTCGTTTACTTGCTTACGAACAACAACCTTCGTTTACTTGCTTGAACAGACAACCTTCGTTTACTTGCCTTAGGCTTGAACAGACAACCTTCGTTTACCTGCTTGCTTGAACAGACATCGATCGGTCTTTGATATAACTAAGACATCGTCGGTCTTTGATATAACTAAGACATCGTCGGTCTTTGATATAACTAAGACATCGTCGGTCTTGATATAACTAAGACATCGTTAATATAACTAAGACATCGTCGTCCGATATAACTAAGACATGTGCAAACTAAAATTATAATTATAAAAATTATATAAACTGAATGTGTCTCATGGTTAGATTAGAAAAGTCAATGATGTTGCAACTAAATATTTTCATGAAATTATGAAATGTGAAACTATGTGAATGGCAAGTTTGTTCAAGGTTGTCCCGTCAGAGGAAAGTGTTCGTTGCTTCTTATTGAAAGCATCCTGACGAGAGATGTTCGAATCCCGATGCTGAATAAGAAGACATGTGAACATCTATCAACCATCTTGTGAGATCTATACTCTCATTATACTCTGTGGTATGCAGGTAAGGTACTCGCCTCAAGCTCCAGAGATACTCGCTTCGTTCCAATGTAGGTGGGATCGAGTTTCTAGTCCTGCCGGAGACGGACGATAAAACGTGCTTCCCATATTCAAGTTGAACACCTAGAAGAACACATGACAGATGTAAATTGGTAAGAGTAGGCTGCAAAACCGCTGCCCGAGCAAACAAATACTGAAGATTTTCTTAAAAAAGGCGTCTACTATCTTTAAAAATGACATCGGGTTCCCTCGCCGGTACTAAGATGTTTGTGTTCTGTTGCTTAATTGTTTCTGTGTAAAGTAGAGATCAAACACAAATGATTATTCTCCGAAGTGAAATGTTGATGATCTAATCAAATCAGCCTGTTGTATCGCAATAATAACACACATGAATGAGAGAAGAGAGAGAGAGAGAAAAGAGAAAGAGAGAGATGATAGTTCTGTTATGTTACTTATCTGTATAGCAAATGTAGAAACAAGAAATTAGAGAGAAAAAAGAAATTATATATATATAGATAGAGATAGAGATAGATAGAGATAGAGAGATAGAGAAAGAGATAGAGATAGAGATAGAGATATATAGACAGAGATAGAGAGAGAGAGAGAGAGAGAGATAGAGACAGAGAGAGATAGAGAGATAGAGACAAGAGAGAAGAGAGAGATAGAGAGATAGAGATATAGAGACAGAGATAGAGAGAAGATAGAGATAGAGATAGAGACAGAGAGAGAGATAGAGATGAGAGAGAGATAGAAAATAGAGAGATAGAGACAGAGAGAGAGATTGAGAGATAGAGAGATAGAGACGAGAGAGATAGAGAGAGATAGCTACGAACTCGATCATCTGAAGACAAACGAATAGACTGGCTTATTATTGATACTCAAGCTGAGACAAATATTGAAATTAATATCTTGGCAACGGTAAAAAGAGCTCTTTCCGTAGGCGTCCCAAGTCGATATTGGTGGTCCCATTGGTCCCATCAGCTTAGTTGGATGAGTCTGATGATGTCTGGAGGTCATGCTACAGGCACTGGCAGCAGCCAATCTTCGAACTTAGTCTCTGGTAGCTCATCAACATTCACTTTGTCTAAGTGTCTGTCTAGTGTGTTTGAATATCTGTTCTTGTTTGTCTTTCTATCTCTTACTTTTGTCTTGTGTCTGTCTGTTCATTGTATGGTTTGTATACTGTGATCAATTCGTCGTTCTGTTTCGTACATATCAACAATGTTTTGTCTGTACTATATGCACTTTCTGTTATTTTATGAGTTTTTATTTCTAAATCTTTCTCTCTTGTCTGTCTTAAATGTCTTATTTGTCTTTCTGTAAAATGTGTGTGTCTTGTTTGTCTGCTAGTTGTTCAAACGGTCTTCTTCTTCTTCCGCTCCATATCGACCACTTGTTAAACCACTTTGTGATTTGTATGTGATCTGAGCATAAGAGCGATTGTTACGTTGTGCCAGTTATGCACCTACAAGTAGGTCAACACATCTGATTTCTGCGACGCTTTTTATTTACAAGCTAGCTTCCTTATGATCTATCTCATTCGTCTCTTATGACATGCCTTGTAGATCACAGTTGTACTATTCTTTGCTCCCCTTGTGAGCACCGACAACACAAGGGAGTCAAACGGTCTAACTGTCCATGTTGCTTTTCCTAATAAATGATGTTTATTATATCTTCAGTTGTTCAAAATCAGTTCTAAAATATATTTAGTTTTTCAATCTCAGTGTCCGTGTCATGACATCTTATTGTATACATTGCGTGTGCGTAGGTGTGTGTGTGTGTGTCTGTGTGACTGGATAGATGGGTGTGAGAGCCGTGATTGCCTAGCTGTTAGTGAACTCGCTTCATAGGTACGGCAGACACACATATCAAAGAGTAGTCTAGGCAGACACACATGTCAAAGAGTAGTCTAGGCAGACAAACATGTCATATAGTAGTCTAGACAGACAAACATGTCACAGAGTAGTCTAGACAAACATGTCACAGAGTAGTCTAGACAGACAAACATGTCAAAGAGTAGTCTAGGCAGTCAAACATGTCACAGAGTAGTCTAGACAGACAAACATGTCACAGAGTAGTCTAGACAGACAAACATGTCACAGAGTAGTCTAGACAGACAAACATGTCCCAGAGTAGTCTAGGCAGACAAACATGTCAAAAAGTAGTCTAGGCAGACAAACATGTCAAAGAGTAGCCTAGGCAGACAAACATGTCACATAGTAGTCTAGGCAGACAAACATGTCACATAGTAGTCTAGGCAGACAAACATGTCACATAGTAGCCTAGGCAGACAAACATGTCACATAGTAGTCTAAGCAGACAAACATGTCAAAGAGTAGTCTAGGCAGACAAACATGTCAAAGAGTAGTCTAGGCAGACAAACATGTCACAAAGTAGTATAGGCAGACAAACATGTCAAAAAGTAGTCTAGGCAGACAAACATGGTCACATAGTAGTCTAGGCAGACAAACATGTCACATAGTAAGTCTAGGCAGACAAACATGTCACAGAGTAGTCTAGACAGACAAACATGTCACATAGTAGTCTAGGCAGACAAACATGTCACATAGTAGTCTAGGCAGACACACATGTCCCATAGTAGTCTAGGCAGACCAACATGTCACATAGTAGTCTAGGCAGACAAACATGTCACAGAGTAGTCTAGGCAGACAAACATGTCACAGAGTAGTCTAGACAGACAAACATGTCACAGAGTAGTCTAGGCAGACAAACATGTCAAAGAGTAGTCTAGACAGACACACATGTCAAAGAGTAGCCTAGGCAGACAAACATGTCACATAGTAGTCTAGACAGACAAACATGTCACAGAGTAGTCTAGACAGACAAACATGTCACATAGTAGTCTAGACAGACAAACATGTCACATAGTAGTCTAGACAGACAAACATACAACGTGTATGTGTCATTTTTCTTCTGACGATTCGTAGGTTGACCAAGCCTCAATTAAGTAACAGGAAAACTATTGGGAAATAAAGGTGGACGGCGTATTGTTGACCACATCATCCACCGTGTGCCGTAGTATAGTAGTAGTAGTAGTAGTAGTGGTAGTAGTAGTAGTAGTAGTAGGTAGTGGTGAGTAGTGTAGCAGTAGTGGTGGTGACGGTAGCAGTAGTAGTATCAACATTAAACACCAGCGTCTCCAGTCAACGGACAACTTTGCTTATCTTGGCAGTCTCCTATCCAGATCGGCAAACATAGATTCTGAGGTAACAATAGGATATCCAAAGATAGTGCTACGTTCGGAAGGTTACGTGTCACTGTGTGGGAACGGAAGGGGATAAGCATAGTCACAAAGCTGAAAGTTTACCAGGCCATAGTGCTAACCACGCTGCTGTACGCAAGAGAGACATGGACAGTGTATAGCAGACACGCAAGAAAATTAAACCATTTCCACACAAGCTGTCTACGCAGAATACTAAAAATAAACTGGCAGGACAAAATTCCAGACAGCGAAGTCCTCACAAGAGCAAAGATCCCAAGCGTCAACACCCTGTTGCAGAAGGCCCAACTGAGATGGGTCGGTCACGTTGCTCGAATGCCTGATAAGCGCATCTCAAAACAGTTGATGTATGGCGAGCTTGAAGGGGCAGACGTTTAGCTGGTGGACAGAAAAACGCTTTAAAGACACTCTTAAAGTGTCTCTGAAATGCTTCGATATAGACAATACGTGCTGGGAATCCCTTGCGCAAGATCGCCAAATGTGGCGCTGTAACAAAAGAGGAACCCAAATAGCTGAGAATCATCGTATTGTTGAGTCACAGAGAAAACGAGCAGCGCGAAAAGACAGAGCACACAACACGCACATGTCTAACCTTGATCATGTATGCCCCACCCTTTGGTCGGGGATTCTGTTCTAGGATTGGACTCTACAGTCCCTCCGCACACACCAGAGAGGTGCAACAGTACACGTCTGAGATTGTTGTCATCATCGCTTGCGATGGACGGCGGCTATTAGCAGTAGTAGTAGTAGTAGTAGTAGTAGTAGCAGTAGTGGTGGTGGTAGCAGTAGTAGTAGTAGTAGTAGTAGCAGTAGTGGTGGTAGTAGTAGTAGTAGTAGTAGCAGTAGTGGTGGTAGTAGTAGTAGTAGCAGTAGTGGTGGTAGTAGTAGTAGTAGTAGTTGTAGTGGTGGTAGCAGTAGTAGTAGTAGTAGTAGCAGTAGTGGTGGTAGTAGTAGTAGTAGTAGTTGTAGTGGTGGTGGTAGTAGTAGTAGTAGTAGTAGTAGCTGACTGGTTTACTGAAGCGTTCATGGTTCCCCCCTAGCTCACCGCAAGGCAAAGCCCGGATGGGGCCAAGTGAATATGTCAGTGTTGTATTAAATAATTCTATAAAATAAATATTCCAACTTGAAAAACTTATTCATCAAATGAATACATCACTTGGACCAGCTCGAAACCATTTAACCAGCCATATTGGGTTTTTTTCCTTCAGTTTTTTCCAGCAATGAGAATGTTTAAACGTCCTAAATTGCCAACACAATTTAATGCTTAGTTTGTCTTGCCTTGGTCATTACATGGTTGCTTCCAGCCGCTCATTAAATCTATTCATAGGTCCAGCCAATCTACGCTTAATGAAAGGATATGGCTTGAGTTTAATTGGATGTCTGCTGTTGAGAATGTTCTAATCATATGCGATACACCACTGGAGCAAGTGGTCACTCGGTATCATGCTCGTTAGATTGACGTTGTCTCGTTATGTTCGCAACTGTTCATGCAAGGAAGGGGGGAGGGCTGAGTTGTTGAGGTTTCTAAATTAATATTCATCGGTGTGTGTGTGTGTTTATTTGTCTGTATATGTGGATATGTTAGTGTGTGTGTAGGTATGTTACTGTGTGAGTCTGGCTAAACAGTTATTTAAGCTGCCCCCTTCTAACGTTCTGAGAATGTAGCAACATTTGAAATTGTTATAAAAAGTTGATCTGTAATCAGAATAGATGAAGCATGTCGTCTTCCAATGCAAGGTTAACTATTGCTGATTGTAGGCAATCTCTCTCAGAGACTTGATTCAAGCATATTTAGATCATAGTTCTTGGATGAAACCTCATTTGTGAGACATGATATTTGATAGATGATATAGATGATATTTGATACATGATATTTGATACATGATATTTGATGATGATTTGACAGATGATATTTGATACATGGTATTTGATAGATGATATTTGATAGATGATATTTGACAGATGGTATTTGATAGATGGTATTTGATAGATGATATTTGATAGATGATATTTGACAGATTATTGATGATGTATTTGATAGATGATATTTGATAGATGATATTTGATAGATGATATTTGAAAGATGATATTTGATAGATGATATAGATGATATTTGATACATGATATTTGATACATGATATTTGATAGATGATATTTGATAGATGATATTTAAAGATGAATTGATAGATGATATTAAAGATGATATTTGATAATGATATTGAAGATGATATTTGAAGGATGATATTTGATAGATGATAGTGATGATGTTTAATGATACTAAGTGATGACACGTGTTAAGACAGTGTAGTTTGACATTGACATAACATGTATGTCTAGAGATATTACAGATAGTAGTACTGTTATGTATGTCTAGAGATATTACAGATAGTAGTACTGTTATGTATGTCTAGAGATATTACAGATAGTAGTACTTAGTAACTGAAAGAACATGATCACAGAAACTAATACAATGTAAAATCAACAAATAACTACAACAAGTAACTACATACAAGTAACTACATACAAGTAACTACAATAAATACAGTAACTACAAGTAACTACATACAAGTAGCTACATACAAGTAACTACAAGTAACTACATACATGTAACTAAATAGAAGTAACTACAAGTAACTACATACAAGTAGCTACAAGTAACTACATACACGTAACTACATAGAAGTGAGGACAACAAAGATAAACATAAGAAAAAGGAAATCAATAAATAAAAAAAAAATCCAAGCGTAAGTTGATTGAATTAACAAACACATCAGATCGATTTTATTGTTTTATTTTGTTGTTTGATGAAACAATGGAACAAATGATGTCCTGTCTGATACAGTCGACATGGGAATAAATAACATGTCTTGTGTTCGCCGCTGCTGCTGCTGCTGACAAGTGTCACCATTGTGTGATTGTGTAGGCGCCTGCCACACGCAGATCAGACGCTGCTGACAAGTGTCACCATTGTGTGGTTGTGTAGGCGCCTGCCACACGCAGATCAGACGCTGCTGACAAGTGTCACCATTGTGTGATTGTGTAGGCCCTGCCACACGCAGATCAGACCTGTTGAAATGTCACCAGTTGTTGTTTTCCGCTAGGCGCTTGTCCAGTCATATCAGACGCTGCTTTTACCAATCATCACCATTTTGATGATTGTTGAGGCACCTGCCACACGCAGATCAGACGCTGCTGACAAGTGTCACCATTGTGTGATTGTGTAGGCGCCTGCCACAGCAGATCGAACGCTGCTGACAAGTGTCACCATTGTGTGATTGTGTAGGCCCTGCCCACGCAGATCAGACGCTGCGACAAGGTCAGGCATTGTTCGTGAATTGTCAGGTGCTGCCAAAGCAATCGAGCTGCTGACAATGTCACCATTGTGTATCTAATGTAGCCTCACACCAGTTCAGACCATTGAATTGAATACTCATATTGTTTGTTCGCTATTCATTTGTCAGTTTAGCATTTGAATTGTTACATATTCTCATATTTCTAATGTATCTCATTCATACTTGATAGTTAGAACTGATTGTTGTTCATTTCTCATACAATGACTCATTCTATTACTTGATAGTTAGAAACTTGCATTGGACATCTCTCTATTTCAATTATCTCATTCATAGCGTGAAGTTAAACTGATTTATTTCATTTACAATACCACGGATTGACTATGATATATATAAAACTGATGCTGTCTATTCAGAATGTTCTTCAATCATATCTTACAAATGCAGTGTTACATGGTACTTCATGCTGATTTTGATTGATTCTTTACAATCAAGTGTTTTACTGTGATATCTTTCAAATGCAAGTGTTTACTGGATATCTTTACAAATGCAAGTGTTTTACTGTGATATCTTTACAAATGCAAGTGTTTTACTGTGATATCTTTACAAATGCAAGTGTTTTACTGTGATATCTTTACAAATGCAAGTGTTTTACTGTGATATCTTTACAAATGCAAGTGTTTTACTGTGATATCTTTACAAATGCAAGTGTTTTACTGTGATATCTTTACAAATGCAAGTGTTTTACTGTGATATCTTTACAAATGCAAGTGTTTTACTGTGATATCTTTACAAATGCAAGTGTTTTACTGTGATATCTTTACAAATGCAAGTGTTTTACTGTGATATCTTTACAAATGCAAGTGTTTTACTGTGATATCTTTACAAATGCAAGTGTTTTACTGTGATATCTTTACAAATGCAAGTGTTTTACTGTGATATCTTTACAAATGCAAGTGTTTTACTGTGATATCTTTACAAATGCAAGTGTTTTACTGTGATATCTTTACAAATGCAAGTGTTTTACTGTGATATCTTTACAAATGCAAGTGTTTTACTGTGATATCTTTACAAATGCAAGTGTTTTACTGTGATATCTTTACAAATGCAAGTGTTTACTGTGATATCTTTACAAATGCAAGTGTTTATGATACTTCAATACAAGTGTTTTTGGATATCTTTACAAATGCAAGTGTTTTACTGTGATATCTTTACAAATGCAAGTGTTTTACTGTGATATCTTTACAAATGCAAGTGTTTTACTGTGATATCTTTACAAATGCAAGTGTTTTACTGTGATATCTTTACAAATGCAAGTGTTTTACTGTGATATCTTTACAAATGCAAGTGTTTTACTGTGATATCTTTACAAATGCAAGTGTTTTACTGTGATATCTTTACAAATGCAAGTGTTTTACTGTGATATCTTTACAAATGCAAGTGTTTTACTGTGATATCTTTACAAATGCAAGTGTTTTACTGTGATATCTTTACAAATGCAAGTGTTTTACTGTGATATCTTTACAAATGCAAGTGTTTTACTGTGATATCTTTACAAATGCAAGTGTTTTACTGTGATATCTTTACAAATGCAAGTGTTTTACTGTGATATCTTTACAAATGCAAGTGTTTTACTGTGATATCTTTACAAATGCAAGTGTTTTACTGTGATATCTTTACAAATGCAAGTGTTTTACTGTGATATCTTTACAAATGCAAGTGTTTTACTGTGATATCTTTACAAATGCAAGTGTTTTACTGTGATATCTTTACAAATGCAAGTGTTTACTGTGATATCTTTACAAATCAGATGTTTATGTGATATCTTCAAATGCAGTGTTTACTGTGATATCTTTACAAATAAGTAGTTTTATGTGATATCTTAAAATGAAGTTTTTACTGGATATCTTACAAATCAAGTGTTTACTGTGATATCTTTCAAATGCAAGTGACTTGAATCTTACAATCAAGTTTACATGGATATCTTACAATGCAAGTGTTACTGTGATACTTTACAAATGCAAGTGACTGATACATTACAAATAAGTGTACAGTAACTACATACATGTAAACTAAATGAAGTAACTACAAGTAACTAATACAAGTAGCTAAAGTAATTCTACACGTAACTACAAATGAAGTGAGGAAACAAAGAATAAACATGAAAAAGAAATCAATAAATAAAAAATCAAGCGTTTATTGAATTAACAAACATCAATCAGATCGATTTTATTGTTTTATTTTGTTTATGTTATTGAAACAATGGAACAAATGATGTCTTTGATATCTATTACAGTCGACATGGGGAATAAATAAATGTCTTTGTGTTCCGCTGCTGTGACTACTGACAAGTGTTACCATTGTCGCGTGTTGTGTAGCAGCATGCCACCGCAGATCATACGCTGTTTGACAGATGTCACATTGTGTGTTGTGTAGGCGCCTGACACGCAGATCAAGCTGTTTGACAAGTATCTACCATTGTGTGATTGTGTAGCGCCTGCCACACGCAGATGTTACTGGTATGAATTGCAAATCAGGTTTTTGTTTTTTCAATAAGGTTTCATTGTCAGTTTATTTAGTCATTTTATCAGACTTCTGTTACTTTATCATTTTCATATTTCTAAATGTTTTCTCATTCATGTACTTGATATTAGAACTTGATTGTGTTTATCTATATTTCTAAATGTATCTCATTCATACTTGATATTTAAAACTTGATTGTTGTTATTTCTCATAAGATGAATCATTCTGTTATTCTACTAAAGATGTGCATATAAAACTGCTGGCATCTCTCATCTTTCAAAATTACTCCATTCAATACCCGTGTACTTGATATTTAGATAGATATACAATGCAATCACTGTGAGTCTATGCGATTATGATAGATATACAAATGCAGGTGACTGTGGATATTAGAATGAGATATACAATGCCCAGGTTAGGCTATGCGATTATATGATATTTATACAATGACCGCGGTGAGCTATGCATATATAAGTTTATACAAGTACCCGTGAGTCTCATGCATTCATAAGCTATTATATCAATCCTCATCCTAAGTTTTCATTAGTATTATATATAAGTTTCTCGTCCTTTACAAATGCAAGTGTTTTACTGTATATCTTTCAAAATGCAAGTTTTTACTGTGATATCTATCTAGCGTTTTATGTTGTCTCTATTGTCTTTCAGCTCTCATCCCTAAGTCTCTTTTCATCCCTAAGTCTCTTTTCATCCCTAAGTCTCTTTTCAAAAGATTCTAGACCTTTGCGTAATGTTGTTTTCCACATAATTGACTCATCAGCTGATTTCCCCATTTTTGGAACTGATAGACAAGTTCTTCATTAAGTTAGAACCTTACTAGACATCCTTATATCCTTACAGACATCCTTATATCCTTACAGACATCCTTATATCCTCTACATTATGATCATTGCCTTATATCGAGCATGGTCTGCCTTTGAATCTCTTACCTTCCAAAAATTCACAGAACAACACCTTTTGGTATACGGCCATTGCCCATTCTTCTCACATGCCCCAACCATCTCAGTCTTCTGCTGCTGAGCATGCTCATAATGAAAGGTAAGTTTTCATGTTGCAGTACTTCAGAGTAAGTTATCCTGTCGTACTATCTGATGTTGATAATCGTGCGAGGACATCAACGGTGAAAGATGTCAAGTCTCCTTTCATGCCTTTAAGTAGGCTGTCCATGTTTCTGAGCCATATAGTAAAGAACTAATTGTACAAACTCGATACATTTGTATATTTGTCTGCAGTGTTACTTTTGTTGCTGTCCCACGCTCTCTTTGATAGTTTGCCGAATGTAGTATCCGCACTCCCTATTCGAGTGTTGATTTCTTCATCAAGAAAGAGACTGGCAGTGACTATGGACCCAAGATGGCAACATTTTTGAACTGGTCTTAGATGGTTACCATTTAAAGTGATATTTGTTGATGTATTATTTCCCTGACATAAAACCACTGTTTTGGTGACATTTATAGTCAGAGACAATAGATTGCTTGTCCTGACCAAATTATAATTAGGGATTGCAGCGAATCCTACTGTATGTGACTTGGGCAGCATCGTCAGAGACAAAACTTATTTCATTATTGTCGGATCAAATTACTAATTATAGTTGTATTACTTTCTGATCAAATTACTAATTATAGTTGTATTACTTTCTGATCAAATTACTAATTATAGTTGTATTACTTTCTAATCAAATTACTAATTATAGTTGTATTACTTTCTGATCAAATTACTAATTATAGTTGTATTACTTTCTAATCAAATTACTAATTATAGTTGTATTACTTTCTAATCAAATGACTAATTATAATTGTATTACTTTCTAATCAAATGACTAATTATAGTTGTATTACTTTCTAATAAAATTACTAATTATAGTTGTATTACTTTCTAATCAAATTACTGATTGCTACAACTAGAGCTCTATACTTACTAACAGAACCAAAGATAAAAAGTTCTTTATTCCTGACACAGTCAACAGAACATCCTGATTATTTGATTGACATAACCTTACACTGAGTGCCTGCCAGTACTGTCAAAGTGTTTGATTACAACTAACGTGACGACGTATTCTGTAACCAATTCTGGAATATTGATTACTTGCAAAAGTGCTGGTTTGATTGAAGATGTCTCAAATAACACAACAATTGATTTCAGAAGCAGGCTTTTCTTGTCATAACAATCAGGAACGTTAACCACCTAAGTATTGTGAAAGTAGTATTGCATTATGTCTGTTTATGTAAGTATGAGCGATGACAGTAACTGTGTGTGTGTGTGTGTGTGTGTGTGGTATATTATGATTCTAATACCTCATGACTTAATCTGGAGGAGACTTGTATATAACAGTGTTAGATAGCATGGAGTGGGTGGTCTCCTGACAAGTAATACACTCACATTACTTCTGTGATACATTCAATTCAGTCAGTCATAGACTTATATATTATCATATTATATATCAATCATATTAAAGAGGAAGAATAGAAGCAGATCAACTTTACAATTATATTCAACAACAGCTGCAACAGATTCAACAACAGCTGCAACAGATTCAACAACAGCTGTAACAGATTCAACAACAGCTGTAACAGATTCAACAACAGCTGCAACAGATTCAACAAGCTGCAACAAATCAGCAACAGCTGCAACAATTCAACAACAGCTGCACAAATTCAAACAGCTGCACAAATTCAACAGCTGCAACAGATGATGAGGTATTTCACACAACTTTTACAACAGTAGGAAATATTATTGTAAAATAAATAATATTTTTAACACCCGGAAAAAGACATAATAATAATAATGGGAAATTTGAACGGCAAGATTGGAAATGAAAGAAGGAAAAAGAAAAGAAAGAAAAACTACAAAGACCATATTCGTTTAGGACATAGAAACACTGAGATTAGAATACAACAACAATGCCTGTGTGTTGCTAATGCTCTCGAAGGGAGCAAAGAATAGTAGCACTGCAACCTACAAGGCATGTCATAAGAGGCGATGGAGGTAGGGGCCTATCGAACCTACCCTAGTAAATAAAAAGCATTGCAGAAATCGGATGTGCTGACCGAAATCGGATGTGCTTATGTGCTGAAATCAGTAGCACCGGCGAGGGTCCCCGGTGTAATTTTGAAGATGGTGAAGATATTTTTGTAGGAATTTTATTTTTAATCTTTTAAAATGAATTTTGCCCTGGCAGCGGCTTTCCAGCCTGCTCGTCTCGATTTTGAACTGCCAAGGGTTCTTTTACGCGCTCAAATTGAACACATAACCTACGTTTTATCATTCGTCTCCGATATGACTAGGAACTCGATCTCACCTACACTGAGATCAGGAATCTCTGGGAAAATATCTAGATGGCTTCACGAGGGAGCGAACCTGGTACCGTTGGAACGAGAGACGAGTAGCTAACATCTACACCACAAACAACATTCACAGTAGAATCCTTAGGAGAAAGTTCTTCTATAGGGGAAAGAGAGATGTTATCTTCAAAGCAACACTGAACTGTGTGTGTGTGTGTGTGTGTTCTACATGTAATATACAGGTGTATTAGACAGGTAATAGAGAGGTATAATGTACAGGTAATAGAGCGGTATGTCTTGGATATGTTTAAACAAGAGATATGTGTTATATGCGAGAAATGTAGATTTGTCTTGCAGGTGTAACAAAGAGATATTTCTGATATCATTTAATGAGATAATTAGTTGTCTCTTGAGCCCATGTTTACATTTTCTTCTACTACTACTAATGTGTCTGTTACTACTAATGTGTCTGTTACTACTAATGTGTCTGTTACTACTGATGTGTATGTTACTACTAATGTGTCTGTTACTACTAATGTGTCTGTTACTACTGATGTGTATGTTACTACTAATGTGTCTGTTACTACTAATGTGTCTGTTACTACTAATGTGTCTGTTACTACTATGCTGTACTACTGATTATGTTACTACTAATGTGTCTGTTACTACTAATGTGTCTGTTACTACTAATGTGTATGTTACTACTAATGTGTCTGTTACTACTGATGTGTCTGTTACTACTAATGTGTCTGTTACTACTAATGTGTCTGTTATTACTAATGTGTCTGTTACTACTAATGTGTCTGTTACTACTAATGTGTCTGTTACTACTAATGTGTATGTTACTACTAATGTGTCTGTTACTACTAATGTGTCTGTTACTACTAATGTGTCTGTTACTACTAATGTGTCTGTTACTACTAATGTGTCTGTTACTACTAATGTGTATGTTACTACTAATGTGTCTGTTACTACTAATGTGTCTGTTACTACTAATGTGTCTGTGATATGGACAAGTTAGACGATGATTGACAAGGACAAATCTAGAACACATATCTCGTGCCCCAAACTGTCATGTTCTATTCATCTATCATTCATCAAATGTTCTATTCATGTTGATAAATGTTCTATTTATGTTGCTAAATGTTCTATTCATGTTGATAAATGTTCTATTCATGTTGATAAATGTTCTATTCATGTTGATAAATGTTCTATTCATGTTGATAAATGGACAACTTGTGTAAGCAATTACAATTACCTCTCGTGTAAGCAATCACGTGACGAGATGACGTCAACATCTTGAAGTTGTCTGAAAAAAGGTAAATAACTCTGCTTGATGTCTTGTTCTAGTGGGTGCTGTTTGATGTGAACTGTTAAAGGGGCGCTGTTCAACGGATAATGATTTAAGCAACATATTTCAAAGAAAAGCTCATCATTAGTCCTAGATTTGAGGAATTAATTTACAACAAGACTCTCAGAGTTGTCTCCTGTATTGTGTCAAATAACACTCTTATTTCCACGTCTTCATCTACTAAAAAAACAACATATTCTCCTATAGAATTTTCTCATCACAAACTCGTGTGCAAGTTTGATGGAGAGAGAGAGAATTAGTTCTGTCTACAGACCACAGACTCAACATTCCCAAGCGGCTGATATACATTGTATTTTTATTGGCCCTCGTCATCCACTCGTACACGGTTGAAGTGCGCTCTATTCTAAAAGTGGATAACGGGAACTCCCGATGTGGACGTTTTTACATCTCCAAAGGGTTATATTGCTGCTTCAAATTTCTATATTGATAAGAAGAAAAAGAAGGTGAGACGATTCGTTCTACGGCGGACGATCATGTAGAAATGTCATTAGAAAAATAAACAGTTTATAATGTTTAGAATGTCATTAGAAAAATAAACAGTTTATAATGTTTAGAATGTCATTAGAAAAATAAACAGTTTATAATGTTTAGAATGTCATTAGAAAAATAAACAGTTTATAATGTTTAGAATGTCATTAGAAAAATAAACAGTTTATAATGTTTAGAATGTATTCATTTGTTGACATTTATTTTTATTTTGAAATAAAATTTAATTGAAAAAAAACAATTTTAATGAAGCTCTAAGATCTATATTAATTTTATTAATTGAAAAACAAGAACGAAAATTCAGTCCTTCAAAACTAAATGCTACAGAAAGATCTTAGAATAATGGACAGAAACTAGAATGCTACAGAAAGATATTACAGATACCATGGACAGAAAAACATAAAGAACACTGGATGTCTGAAAGAACTAAATGTTAAAGAGAATGGCTGATAAAAACATATAATA
This sequence comes from Arion vulgaris, assembly GCA_020796225.1. Classification (NCBI taxonomy): domain Eukaryota; kingdom Metazoa; phylum Mollusca; class Gastropoda; order Stylommatophora; family Arionidae; genus Arion; species Arion vulgaris. The sequence goes on from CM036757.1 coordinate 1,792,451, forward strand.
CAGAAAAATTACATACTTTGGTACATTAGAAAAGTCACGATTGCCTGGTTTTAATAATATTAGATGGCAGGTCCAGGACATAGAAGGCAGGGCAGATAAGAAGAAGAAGCTACAAAGATAGTTAGAAGAAACCATGAACATTTTTCCATCGACGAAGTGGTTAACTGGCAAGAGACAGATGAATTTTCAGATGTCTGAAAAAAACGTCCTATAAAGGATACGCACTTGATGATGATGATGATTGTTAATTCATTGATGTTCTTATCAACAAGTTAACCACTTTGTAATTGGTTTATATGAGTACGAATATGAGTATGTTGCGCCACGGTTAAGCCTCTAGAGCATGTAGGCCAGGCATATCAACATTTCGGTAAAAGCATGTATATAGATTATCCAACAGGTCACACCCAACAATTCCGCTTCTCTCAAAATGATTGATGGGTAGAAATTCAAATTCCTTGGAGAAGACCAAACTTACACAGTTACCATACCGGTTGGAAATGTTCCTTATCCGGAACAACCCTCACAAAGTGAGAAAAATGTGTCAAATTATAAACATGCTCTTCGGATTAGATCATATACAGACATCACTGAGTGGCTGAAAAGTGATCAAATAAGATTATCACACTCCTCTCCCCTCCCCCACACACACACATCATCTTCTACTACTATTACAATTTCAACTACATCTTACATCTTACAATCTTCATGCTACATCTTACATTTCCCAAAACTGACTTTGTAAAGACAGTACCAGAAAACACATCAACAATTATGCTCAGGGGCATCTCCCTAATTCGCGGCAAAGAAAGAGAGAATACTTTCTGGTAACTACCCCGACAGCTAAATCGTTACATTCACTCCAGCTTTAGTCATGAACATCCCCTGTAGGGTTAGGTAGTATGTACGTTATCAGTTAGTTCTTGGCATGAGATTTCCAGATTTTCTCATAGGAACAGATAAAACCGTCATTAACCTGAGGCTGGATAATTAGTTAACAGAGTTGTAATTGTTGACAGAATTCTGATAATTGCAATAGTTGACAGAATTGTAATAATTGTAATAGTTGACAGAATTGTAATAATTGCAATAGTTTGACAGAGTTATAATAATTGCAATAGTTGACAGAATTGTAATAATTGTAATAGTTGACAGAATTGTAATAATTGTAATAGTTTGACAGAGTAATAATAATTGTAATAGTTGACAGAATTGTAATAATTATAATAGTTGACATAATTGTAATAATTGTAATAGTTTGACAGAGTTATAATAATTGTAATAGTTGACAGAGTTGTAATAATTATAATAGTTGACAGAATTGTAATAATTATAATAGTTGACAGAATTGTAATAATTGTAATAGTTGACAGAATTGTAATAATTGTAATAGTTGACAGAATTGTAATAATTATAATAGTTGACAGAATTGTAATAATTGTAATAGTTGACAGAATTGTAATAATTATAATAGTTGACAGAATTGTAATAATTGCAATAGTTTGACAGAATTGTAATAATTATAATAGTTGACAGAATTGTAATAATTGTAATAGTTGACAGAATTATAATAAGTGTAATAGTGAACAGAATTGTAAGAATTGTAAGAATTGTAATAGTTGACATAATTTTAATAATTGTAATAGTTGACATAATTGTAATAATTGTAGCAGTTGACATAATTGGGATAATTGTAATAGTTGACAGAATTATGCTACTTGTAGCAGTTGACAGAATTGGTGATAGATTGATAGATTATTAGAGTTTAAACAGAAATTGTAGTATTCAAGAGAGACATATAAATATTCTTTTTACCACAGCACATGTCAAAACGTACAGGCGCTTATGGTTCCTGTGACTCTGGGATAAAACACCTTCATCTAAGCCTCAAAAGTCCAGCATTACTCTTACAAAATGTGATTCTAAACTTCTTACAATTTCGTAAAGATTGAATATTAGTTTCCATGTCTACATCCAACAGATGGTCATCGTTGTTGACTATTAGTTTCCATGTCTACATCCAACAGATGGTCGTCGTTGACTATTAGTTTCCATGTCTACATCCAACAGATGGTCATCGTTGTTGACTATTAGTTTCCATGTCTACATCCAACGGATGGTCGTCGTTGTTGACTATTGTTCATGTTACATCAACAGATGGTCGTCGTTGACTATTAGTTACCATGTCTACATCCAACAGATGGTCGTCGTTGTTGACTATTAGTTTCCATGTCTACATCCAACAGATGGTCGTCGTTGTTGACTATTAGTTTCCATGTCTACATCCAACAGATGGTCGTCGTTGACTATTGTTTCATGTCTACATTCAACAGATGGTCGTCGTTGTTGACTATTAGTTTCATGTCACATCCAACAGATGGTCGTCGTTGACTATTAGTTTCCATGTCTACATCCAACAGATGGTCATCGTTGTTGACTATTAGTTTCCATGTCTACATCCAACAGATGGTCGTCGTCGTTGACTATTAGTTTCCATGTCTACATCAACAGATGGTCGCGTCGTTGTTGACTATTAGTTTCATTCACATCCAACAGATGGTCATCGTTGTTGACTATTAGTTTTCATGTCTACATCCAACAGATGGTCGTCGTTGACTATTAGTTTCCATGTCTACATCAACAGATGGTCGTCGTCGTTGACTTAGTTTCATGTCTACATCCAACAGATGGTCGTCGTTGTTGACTATTAGTTTCCATGTCTACATCCAACAGATGGTCGCGTCGTTGACTATTAGTTTCATGTCTACATCAACAGATGGTCGTCGTTGACTATTAGTTTCATGCTCATCAACAGATGGTCGTCGTTGACTATTAGTTTCCATGTCACTCAACAGATGGTCGTCGTCGTTGACTATTAGTTTCATGTCTACATCAACAGATGGTCGTCGTATTGACTATTATTTTGCCATGTCTACATCCAACAGATGGTCGCGTCGTTGACTATTGTTTAGTTACATCCAACAGATGGTCGTCGTCGTTGACTATTAGTTTCCATGTCTACATCCAACAGATGGTCGTCGTCGTTGACTATTAGTTTCCATGTCTACATCCGACAGATGGTCGCGTCGTTGACTATTAGTTTCCATGTCTACATCCAACAGATGGTCGTCGTCGTTGACTATTGTTTCCATGTCTCATCAACAGATGGTCGTCGTTGTTGACTATTAGTTTTCATGTCTACATCCAACAGATGGTCGTCGTTGACTATTAGTTTCATTCTACATCCAACAGATGGTCGTCGTTGACTATTAGTTTCCATGTTACATCAACAGATGGTCGTCGTTTGATATAGTTTCATGTCTACATCAAAGATGGTCGTCGCGTTGACTATTAGTTTCCATGTCTACATCCGACAGATGGTCGCGTCGTTGACTATTAGTTTCAGTTACATCCAACAGATGGTCGTCGTCGTTGACTATTAGTTTCCATGTCTACATCCAACAGATGGTCGTCGTCGTTGACTATTAGTTCATGTCTACATCAACAGATGGTCGTCGTTGTTGACTATTAGTTTCCATGTCTACATCCAACAGATGGTCGTCGTTGACTATTAGTTTCCATGTCTACATCAACAGATGGTCGTCGTTGACTATTAGTTCCATGTCACATCCAACAGATGGTCGTCGTTGACTATTAGTTTCCATGTCTACATCCAACAGATGGTCATCGTTGTTGACTATTAGTTTCCATGTCTACATCCAACAGATGGTCGTCGTTGACTATTAGTTTCCATGTCTACATCCAACAGATGGTCATCGTTGTTGACTATTAGTTTCCATGTCTACATCCGACAGATGGTCGTCGTCGTTGACTATTAGTTTCCATGTCTACATCCAACAGATGGTCGCGTCGTTGACTATTAGTTTCCATGTCTACATCCAACAGATGGTCGCGTCGTTGACTATTAGTTTCCATGTCTACATCCAACAGATGGTCGTCGTTGTTGACTATTAGTTTCCATGTCTACATCCAACAGATGGTCGCGTCGTTGACTATTAGTTTCCATGTTTACATCCAACAGATGGTCGCGTCGTTGACTATTAGTTTCCATGTCTACATCCAACAGATGGTCGTCGTTGACTATTAGTTTCCATGTCTATATCCAACAGATGGTCGTCGTTGTTGACTATTAGTTTCCATGTCTACATCCAACAGATGGTCGCGTCGTCGTTGACTATTAGTTTCCATGTCTACATCCAACAGATGGTCGTCGTTGTTGACTATTAGTTTCCATGTCTACATCCAACAGATGGTCGCGTCGTTGTTGACTATTAGTTTCCATGTCTACATCCAACAGATGGTCGCGTCGTTGACTATTAGTTTCCATGTCTACATCCAACAGATGGTCGCGTCGTTGTTGACTATTAGTTTCCATGTCTACATCCAACAGATGGTCGTCGTTGACTATTAGTTTCCATGTCTATATCCAACAGATGGTCGTCGTTGTTGACTATTAGTTTCCATGTCTACATCCGACAGATGGTCGTCGTCGTTGTTGAGAAATATAAGAACTTTCTTCCTGTTGAAAGTTAGCACCCACGTGATCTCTTCATTTGATGAAAGCCTTCTTCTTCTTCATGTACGCGGCTCTCAAATAAATCACTTATAAATTACAACTTATAAAACCACTTATACATCAACCGTTTATAAACCACTTATACATCAACCGTTTATAAACCACTTATACATCAACCGTTTATAAACCACTTATACATCAACACGTTATAAACCACTTATAAATCTACAACTTATAAACCACTTATACATCAAACTTATAAACCACTTATAAATCTACAACTTATAAACCACTTATAAATCTACAACTTATAAACCACTTATAAATCTACAACTTATAAACCACTTATAAATTTATAACTCATAAACGACTTTTTATCAACTACTTTAAAACAAACAGAATAAACCAAGTTTTTATAAACAACCATTTATAAATCACATATAATACAACCATTTATAAATCACATATAATACAACCACTTTATAAATCACATATAATACAACCACTTTATAAATCACATATAATACAAACTTTCACTTTATAAATTAAAATCACATATAATACAACCACTTTATAAATGACATATAATACAACCACTTTATAAATCACATATAATACAACCACTTTATAAATCACTTTTTAAATCAACCACTTTTGCAATTTGGTTTTTTCCCTGAGATCCTTAAAACTGTCTACTGACTATTTATTTACCATATTCATTGGCTTTGTTTGCTTCCCTGGGTCTGATGCTTCTTCTGATGCTTCCTGGGTTGAGTTCTGTTAACTTATTCTCTATTTCCCAATGTGTGTACATCAAACGGTATCGTGCGACTGTTAAATGGCAGGACTAGATAGTTAAATGTGTACAGGACTAGATAGTTAAATGTGTACAGGACTAGATAGTTAAATGTGACTAAGATCTCATATTACTCTTGTCTTCACTGGTCAATTATTAGAAACATGTGCTTGTTATATGTTAGACTACAGACTTCTCAAACACTTGCAAACATGTGCTTGTTATATGTTAGATTACACACTTCTCAAACACTTACAACACATGTGCTTGTTATATGTTAGATTACACACTTCTCAAACACTTACAACACATGTGCTTGTTATATGTTAGACTACAGACTTCTCAAACACTTACAACACATGTGCTTGTTATATGTTAGACTACACACTTCTCAAACACTTGCAACACATGTGCTTGTTATATGTTAGACTACACACTTCTCAAACACTTACAACACATGTGCTTGTTATATGTTAGACTACAGACTTCTCAAACACTTACAACACATGTGCTTGTTATATGTTAGACTACACACTTCTCAAACACTTACAACACATGTTGTTATATGTTGATACACATTCAAACACTTACAACATGTTTGTATATGTTAGACACACTTCTCAAACACTTACAACACATGTGCTTGTTATATGTTAGACTACACACTTCTCAAACATTTGCAACAAAATTATCGTCGATATCTTTGATGATCTCTACTTTGTCTCTGTTGCCGTCTCACATGTCTGTCTCCTTCTTTCTATCAGGACGTTTGCCGACATGATGTTCTTGAGTCAAATGTGAGCTTTAGAAGAAGTTAATACTATGTGAATGAAGACATTATAACAGATGGTAATATGAGAATGAAGACATTATGACAGATGGTAATATGTGAATGAAGACATTATGACAGATGGTAATATGAGAATGAAGACATTATGACAGATGGTAATATGTGAATGAAGACATTATGACAGATGGTAATATGTGAATGAAGACATTATAACAGATGGTAATATGAGAATGAAGACATTATGACAGATGGTAATATGAGAATGAAGACATTATGACAGATGGTAATATGTGAATGAAACATTATGACATGAAATTGTGAATGAGACTTTTGAGATAATATGAGAATGAAGACAATATGACAGATGTTAAGCCAATCATTGATGTAACATTGGAAATATAGCGACTTTTTTGACAGCTTCTATAGGATTGTTTGTTTCTCGGTTCGTATGTCTGATTGCTTTCTGACTGTCGGACTGACTGTTTGTCTAAATGTCAGACTAAGTGGCAGTCTGCTTGTGTGTTTATTCTCTCTGTGAACGTTAGTTCTGTGTTTAATCTGTCTTTGAACTTAGTTCTTGACTCTTTGGACGTTAGTTCTGTGTACCTGTATATCTATACTGCTGTTCACTTGACTGCATGTGTGTGATTTCTTGTCTAACTGACCGATTGCCTGCACGGCAAAGTTATTATTGTTCTGCAGTAAAAAGGGTGAGCAATAAAAGACAACTAACAACAGAACATGCTCATCTTTTACCTCAAACCTCATCAATATGATGTTTCTTCAACTATCGAATGTCAGCCGAGACGGAGCTAAAACAACAACGGTTAAGCGTTCAATGCCAGATCTTATATCTCACCGTACATCAGCTGTTGACATGCACTGAAAGACTACAGACAGAACCAGTTGTTTAGAACTCAATGAGACAAGAAACTAACGAGCAGACGTTACAATTGTAATTGTGTTCAAAAGACATGCATGCAGGGTTGAAAGGTTAACATACACAGCAGCAACTGTGCTGTTTACTTCACTTTGGATATAGAGAATGTACTTATACACAATGAGAACACACATCGACTGTGTTATATACAGACATTCATTGATACAGACATTCATTGATAATACATTCATTGTGACATTCATTGATACAGACATTCATTGATACAGACATTCATTGATACAGACATTCATTGATACAGACATTCATTGATACAGACATTCATTGATACATACATTCATTGATACAGACATTCATTGATACAGACATTCATTGATACAGACATTCGTTGATACATACATTCATTGATACAGACATTCATTGATACAGACATTCATTGATACAGACATTCATTGATACAGACATTCATTGATACAGACATTCATTGATACAGACATTCATTGATACAGACATTCATTGATACAGACATTCATTGATACAGACATTCATTGATACAGACATTCATTGATACAGACATTCATTGATGTAAATTGATAAAACAATGCTAAGTAGTAAATGTGTACATATTTTTGTGTTATCCATATAAGGAAAGACTGTAGTAAAACTATGTAACAATGACGATATAAGAGAAGACTGTAGTAAAACTATGTAGCAATGTTGATATAAGGGAAGACTGTAGTAAAACTATGTAACAATGACGATATAAGAAAGACTGCAGTAAAACTATGTAGCAATGTCGATATAAGGAAGACTGTAGTAAAACTATGTAACAATGTCGATATAAGGGAAGACTGTAGTAAAACTATGTAACAATGACGATATAAGGGAAGACTGTAGTAAAACTATGTAGCAATGTTGATATAAGGGAAGACTGTAGTAAAACTATGTAACAATGACGATATAAGAGAAGACTAGTAAAACTATGTAACAATGACGATATAAGGAAGACTGCAGTAAAACTATGTAGCAATGTCGATATAAGGAAGACTGTAGTAAAACTATGTAACAATGTCGATATAAGGGAAGACTGTAGTAAAACTATGTAGCAATGACGATACATGTAAACAAAGTACTGTACGTAAAATACAAAGTGTAATTGACATTTCGACAAAATGTCTTATCAAGAAAGATCAAGAAGGAAGGAAATATCATGTTTATCTGACATTACTTTTATTTATGCAGTTAGAGATTTTGTGTTATGTAATATGCAGTCTGTCGTAAAGAAATCTGCAGTTAGTTATGTGTTGTATATGTCATGCTGTCGTCAGAAATCTTGAGTTAAATTTATTGTGTATGTATATGTATGTCTGCTCAAGAAATCTTGCAGTTAGAGATTTATTGTGTTTTTATATGTCATTCTGTCGTCAGAAATCTTGCAGTTAGAATTATTGTGTATTGATATGTCATGCTGTCGTAAGATCTTGCCATTAGAATTTATTGTGATGTAATTCAGTCTGTCTCAAAATTTTGCCATTAGAGATTTATTATGTTATTGTATAGTATTCTTCGTCAACAAGTCGCCATTGAGTTTATTATGTTATTGTATATGTTATGTCTGTCAAAAGTCTTGCCATTAGAGATTTATTGTGATTTATAATTGTAGTCTGTCAGAAATCTTGAGTTAGATTATTGTGTTATTGTATATGTCATGTCTGCCGTCAAGAAATCTTGCAGTTAAGATTATTGTTTTTGATATGTCATGTCTGTCGTCAAGAAATCTTGCAGTTAGAATTTATTGTGTATTGTATATGTCATGTCTGTCGTCAAGAAATCTTGCAGTTAAATTTATTGTGTATTGTATATGAGTCTGTCCTCCAAGAAGTCTTGCATTAAATTTATTATGTTATTGTATATGTCATTCTGATCGTCAAGAAGTCTTGCATTAGAATTTATTATGTTATGTAATGTCATGTCTGTCGTCAAGAAGTCTTGCCATTAGGTTATTATGTTATTGATATGTTATGTCTGTCGTCAAGAAGTCTTGCATTAAAATTATTGTTTATGATATGCGTCTGTCTAAGAAATTGCAGTTAGGGTTTATTGCTTATTGTAATGTATGCTGCGCAAGAAACTGCAGTTAGTTATGTGTATTGTATCATGTCTTCGTCCAAAAATCTTGCAGTTAAGATTTATTGTGTATTGTATATGTATGTCGTCGTCAAGAAATTTGCATTAGTTTATGTGTATTTATATTATGTCTGTCCTCAAGTTGCATTAGAGATTTATTGTGTTATTGTATATGTCATGTCTGTCGTCCAAGAAATCTTGCCATTAGAGATTTATTATGTTATTGTATATGTCATGTCTGTCGTCCAAGAAGTCTATATTTCTTCACTTCTGTTGTATTCGGCAACTTCTCATCGGACATCTGCCAGGAGATGTGTGCATATCGGACATCTGCCAGGAGATGTGTGCATATCGGACATCTGCCAGGAGATGTGTGCATATCGGACATCGGCCAGGAGATGTGTGCATTTTGTTCAGGGACTTTGGACCTGCATTACTTTTCTGTGCTTGCACTACTACCACTATCTGTAGCTTTCCCTCGATCCCTACCCGTTTAGCCAGACAGGAGTCGGTGTCTTTTTCCAGGGTCACCACGTGGAGGTGGGGTAGGATCTTGAATAGTGCCAGCTCACTAATCCTGGCGCGGCGTTGTCCCTATTCGCCTTTGACCCCGTTGTTGATTTAACAGACAGCGCAAGACGTGATCAGCACTGACTACTTGGTCAACTGATAACCATAGACCAGACCAAGTAGAGAATGTTTGTTTCCAGTCAAAGAGAATCTGCACGAGACGTTGAAATCGAGACTCTAATTTTTCATGTCAAATAATGTTCACTTATCTTGCTATCACTTACAGACATATCGACCTCATTTTCTTTGTCAAGTTGCAGACTTCAAAGATCGGGACGTTGCATCCACCGCCATCAAGCCGACCTCTATGATTTGAAAGAAAGTTCCTAACAACTGACACGTCAGACAATTTCACCAGTAGAGTCACCAACTGACACGTCAGACAATTTCACCAGTAGAGTCACCAACTTGGAGTCGTTAATGAAAACTCTAAGTTGGTACAGGAATAGAAAGTGCATAATTCATACTTCCTTGAAGATGTTGTCAACATCAGTAACAATCTTAGCAGGCAAGTTATAAGATCTATATCAACAATCTTAGCATACAAGCTATAAGTTCTATATCAACAATCATAGTAGACAAGTTATAAGTTCTATATCAACAATCATAGTAGACAAGTTATAAGTTCTATATCAACAATCTTAGCAGACAAGTTATAAGTTCTATATCAACAATCTTAGCAGCAAGTTATAAGTCTATATCAACAATCTTAGCAGACAAGCTATAAGTTCTATATCAACAATCATAGTAGACAAGTTATAAGTTCTATATCACAATCTTAGCTAGACAAGTTATAAGTTCTATATCAACAATCTTAGCAGACAAGCTATAAGTTCAGATCAACAATCTATAGACAAGTTATAAGTTCTATATCAACATTCTTAGCAGACAAGTTATAAGTTCTATATCAACAATCTTAGCAGACAAGTTATAAGTTCTATATCAACAATCATAGTAGACAAGTTATAAGTTCCATATCAACAATAAATACATGCAGAAAGAAAGTAGGTATGTTTTACAAGATTGATGTCATTAACGTTTGGTGATCTGATGATTGCTAAGTGGCTTGATTGATAAGTTTGCTATGATTGATGAGCTCACCGATGCCATCTTTCTTCCCAACCACACATAGTTCTGTTATACAACAAGAGCAACACATTTCTCGTGGATCAATCACCTGTCAAGTTGACTAATATATTTTGAAATGACATAAATGCTGTGAGCTACCAAAACCAGTTCTTACATCAGAATGTTACCTCCTGCACGGCAACAAAGCTATGTCGGATTATCTTGCCAAATTTGAACAAACATCCACAGAATCATCAAGTAATGCCGTGACTGTAGGTGGGCCTAATTCTTCATGTTCCTTCACAAGCTCACTTAAGCTGGTCTAAGAACTAGATTACTACAAAAGTTAGAGCCAAATATTGTTTAATCTGACAGACAAAATGTGTGGTCTTCTGTTGTCAAGATGTGCTTCTGTTTTTCAAGAAACATCCGTCCGTAGAGGATGTTCATTGTCAGAAATTTGTAGATATTATTTACAAAAGCACATAATGTGTAGAGATGTTATTGTAACAAGCATGAAGATGTTGTAGGATGTTTATTGGTAAACGCACTGAAGATTTGTAGAGGAGTTTATTGTAAACAGCACATGAAGATGTCGTAGAGGATGTTTATTGTGTAACACAAGGAGCACATGAAGATGTCGTAGAGGATGTTTATTGCGTAGATTCTGTATCAAACGCACATGAAGATGTTGTAGAGGATGTTTATTGTGTAACACAACGCGCACATGAAGATGTCGTAGAGGATGTTTATTGTGTAACACAAGGAGCACAGGAAGATGTCGTCAGAGAAAACATCACCTTTGTCGTTTTCTTTCTTATTGTTTTTTTAAAATCATATTTTCTTATTTTGTTAATATTTTAAAAACGTTTGTCTAACATTTGACAAGACAGATCCACTCAGATATGATTCAAGAAATCCTGTCAAAACGCAAAAATAACTATCACCCAAGGCACTAGTACAGAGGAAAACAAAAATAGAAAACCCCAAGATCCACGACAAAAGAAGAAGAAAAAGTAAACGGTTCGTCTCCACAGCTTGCACATATATAACATGGTGTGTCTGAACTTGACGTCATTTAATACGTTTGTTTTCCCATTTGAAGATTGCCTCTGTCAGAACAGAAGCACGTAACATCAACACAAACAATACCCAGTATAGTAGCACTGAACTCTACCAGAGCCAACTATAAACTTATGGGCCTTTGGGCTCAGGTAAAATTATGAGAAATCAGATCACAACTACACCACGTGACCTCGCATTCCAGTATTGATGTATATAGACGAACTCATTTTAAAATCAACATAAAATGCTAAATCGAAGTTATATTATGCAACAAGTTAAGTTTAACAATAAGGAATATCAGTATTTTGAATATATTTCACCAATAAATAACCATAGACACACAGAATTGAGTCAAATTGCAAATAAAGCTTACAATGTTCTATCAAACATCTATATATATTCCAGCCCGCCCCTCCGCTCTGATCTAGGTCAGGTGTTTCCTCCCCAGTTGTCTAGCCTAGTTATCTAGAGTTGTCTGTGGCTGAAGTCAACTGTTCGTCTTAAGACCCTTTAGATCATTATTTAATCATCCGAACATCATCACCATCATTATCAACACCATCATGATCAGTATAATCATCATCCTCATCATTATCATCATGATTAGTATAATCATCACCATCATGATCAGTATAATCATCATCATCATGATCAGTATAATCATCATCATCATGATCAGTATAATCATCATCATCATGATCAGTATAATCATCATCATCATGATCAGTATAATCATCATCATCATGATCAGTATAATCATCATCATCATGATCAGTATAATCATCATCATCATGATTCATGCTAATGTTCTATTATTAATAGCATATTCCTAATAAGAGACATCTTGTAGAAATGTCTGAACTAAATAATTGTTGATATCCAGCACTTAGAGAGTAGATAATCCTATGTTTAACCAGTTCAAACAACTAATCTATTCCCCATTTATCTGATCCTGACAAGTTTCTCTTCAACTATTCCTACCTGGCAGCATCATTCATTTACAAAGCTTCATCACAACATATTCTTCATTCTAACGCACAACATTTGGTAAACGTAGGTTTTTACTGTTTGTATGTGTATGTGTGTGTGTGTGTGTGTCTGTTCCTAATTATTGGTACTTGTTGTATATGTTATCGCTATTCTTACTTGTTGTATTCTCTAGTCTTGATGTTGTATTCTCTATTCTTGATGTTGTATTCTCTATTCTTACATGTTGTACTATCTATTCTTACATGTTGTACTATCTATTCTTACTTGTTGTACTATCTATTCTTACTTGTTGTACTATCTAATCTTACATGTTGTACTATCTAATCTTACATGTTGTACTATCTAATCTTACTTTTTTTTTGATAAACGTCTTTACTTTTGTTTAACTGACGTGTTACTGTCTGTACTATCTACTTTTGTTTAACTGACGTGTTACTGTCTGTACTATCTACTTTTGTTTAACTGACGTGTTACTGTCTGTACTATCTACTTTTGTTTAACTGACGTGTTACTGTCTGTACTATCTACTTTTGTTTAACTGACGTGTTACTGTCTGTACTACAGTTTTGTGGACGGTGTAGAACAAAAGGGATATGAGCATGTCCAATTTAATGGCCTCATGACTAGTACAGTCGCCGCGAACTTCATCAGGTTAGAATGTTTTCTTTATGCCCTAAACATAAAAAACTTCTTTGCTTTACATGGATTAAACCCGGGTCTCCTGCATGGGAGTCACGCTCTTATCCATTCCACCAGACACGCCAAGATTGTTTACAATGGTTTTTAAGCCGATTTTATGTCAAATAAATACCATATTCTTTTGTTTCAATTCTTCACGCAAGATGATTGTGTTAGCTAGCTCGTAATTCATGCAACTGTAATATAAATCCATCATTTAACTCTTACTAAACGGACGTCAAACCGACATTTTTTTACGTGTGTGGTTTTTAAAAAATAACATTATTAAACGGGGGTATGAGTGTGGGGGTTCAAAGAAATTCTCTTATAACTTTCTTATGTTAAACACGAGAGCAGCAGCAGCACCAACAGCAGCTATATTTCATTGATCCTAATGTGCAGAACTGCAGAATTTAGTTGATAAATTAGCATGCTATATTCTATAAATAGAAACAATTATACATAGACTGCATCAAATAGACATTGAAAGCCCTTCATTTTGTGTATATTTAATGTTTTGGTTAGTGAGTTGGTTAGTGAGTTGGTTAGTGAGTTGGTTAGTGAGTTGGTTAGTGAGTTGGTTAGTGAGTTGGTTAGTGAGTTGGTTAGTGAGTTGGTTAGTGAGTTGGCTTGCTGGAAAATTGAAATGTTAGAAAAGTTTGCTATGTGGCTTGTCCTGTTAGTGAGTTGGCTTGCTGGAAAATTGAAATGTCAGAAAAGTTTGCTATGTGGCTTGTCCTATTGTAAGAGTTAACATGATGATAATGACATCCTGCTAGTAATCAAGGAAGAATAGTTCATGTAAGGAGTTTTGAATGAGTTTCTGTTTTATCCTGACCCCATTTATATCATTAGTCTATCTGAGCCTGATCTTATCTGTTCTCAGACCAATGCTTGCACCAGTAGCTATTCATTACAATGTTGACACCTCATTGTACTAATAGATATGTGTATATCTCTGCGCCATGTTATATTAACTCAATCCATAACGATAACCACTATAGAGTTGTACACATATGCAACAATCACTTCAATAACCATTATAGAGTTGTACACATATGCAACAACCACTTCAATAACCATTATAGAGTTGTACACATATGCAACAACCACTTCAATAACCATTATAGAGTTGTACACATATGCAACAACCACTTCAATAACCATTATAGAGTTGTACACATATGCAACAATCACTTCAATAACCATTATAGAGTTGTACACATATGCAACAACCACTTCAATAACCATTATAGAGTTGTACACATATGCAACAACCACTTCAATAACCACTATAGAGTTGTACAAATCTGCAACAACCACTTCAATAACCACTATAGAGTTGTACAAATCTGCAACAATCACTTCAATAACCACTATAGAGTTGTACACATATGCAACAACCACTTCAATAACCATTATAGAGGTGTACAAATCTGCAACAATGTCCGTTCTGGTACGTAAACCATATGTCATGAGGTTCCGCGTTTGTGAGAAATATTCATGTTTTTATTGATCTCAATCAAGAAATGAACCAAGTTACATATCAGCAGATTTACAACAATAATTCTAGTGTGTCACGTTGATTTTACTTGATTGAAGCGAAAAATACAGTGATGCCATTTCATTTGATTTCATTTGGGATCATTCTTTCTGTTAAATTACGTTAATTTCTTCATCCGCACAAAAATCTCTGAGTTGTTGTTTTTTTTCTCTTATGGAAGGCTGTAATCGTTACTTGGTGACACATGAAACGATATTTGGAGATTAGTTGCCAAAGTAGTAATCATAATTAAGAAACGATATGGTCTAGCAGATAGAGATGTGTACTTACATACATGTAGTAGAGAGAATATTACTGTTTGGAAATGAAGACTAGCGACACACGTAATAACAAAGTATTGTAGTTTTACAAAATACAAAAACAATGACAATACACAGCAACGTTTCGACCAAAAAGGTCTTTATCAAGCAAACGATACAACAAAAGTGACGAATGTCACAATACTACATATAGACTTTGACAATAATATTGCAACGGTTAAAAATGACCATTTTACATAGTTTTACTGCAGTTTCCATCAATATTGAATTATATAGTAGGAATAGAGGAATAGAGATGAAGTATAGAGATGAAGTATAGAGGATGAAGTATGAGAGATGAAGTATAGAGATGAAGTACAGAGAGATGAAGTATAGAGAGATGAAGTATGAGAGATGAAGTACAGAGAGATGAAGTACAGAGAGATGAAGTATAGAGAGATGAAGTACAGAGAGATGAAGTACAGAGAGATGAAGTATAGAGAGATGAAGTACAGAGAGATGAAGTACAGAGAGATGAAGTACAGAGAGATGAAGTACAGAGAGATGAAGTACAGAGAGATGAAGTACAGAGAGATGAAGTACAGAGAGATGAAGTACAGAGAGATGAAGTACAGAGAGATGAAGTACGAGATAAGTAAGAGATGAAGTACAGAGAGATGAAGTACAGAGAGATGAAGTATAGAGAGATGAAGTACAGAGAGATGAAGTATAGAGATGAAGTATAGAGAGATGAAGTACAGAGAGATGAAGTACAGAGAGATGAAGTACAGAGAGATGAAGTACAGAGAGATGAAGTACAGAGAGATGAAGTACAGAGAGATGAAGTACAGAGAGATGAAGTACAGAGAATAGAGATGAAGTATAGAGAGATGAAGTATAGAGAGATGAAGTATAGAGATGAAGTAAGAGAGATGAAGTATAGAGAGATGAAGTATAGAGAGATGAAGTACAGAGATGAGAGTGAAGTACAGAGATGAAGTACAGAGAGATGAAGTATAGAGAGATGAAGTAAAGAGAGATGAAGTACAGAGAGATGAAGTATAGAGAGATGAAGTATAGAGAGATGAAGTACAGAGAGATGAAGTACAGAGAGATGAAGTATAGAGAGATGAAGTACAGAGAGATGAAGTACAGAGAGATGAAGTACAGAGAGATGAAGTATAGAGAGATGAAGTATAGAGAGATGAAGTATAGAGAGATGAAGTACAGAGAGATGAAGTATAGAGAGATGAAGTACAGAGAGATGAAGTATAGAGAGATGAAGTATAGAGAGATGAAGTATGGAGAGATGAAGTAAGAGAGATGAAGTATAGAGAGATGAAGTAAAGAGAGATGAAGTATAGAGAGATGAAGTACAGAGAGATGAAGTATAGAGATGAAGTATAGAGAGATGAAGTATAGAGAGATGAAGTATAGAGAGATGAAGTATAGAGAGATGAAGTATAGAGAGATGAAGTATAGAGAGATGAAGTATAGAGAGATGAAGTACAGAGAGATGAAGTATAGAGAGATGAAGTATAGAGAGATGAAGTACAGAGAGATGAAGTACAGAGAGATGAAGTATATAGCAGGAATAGAGGAATAGAGAGATAAAGATATGGAGAACATGTTTGAATGATTGGGTGTTTCATATGTTTGTTTATATGTTTACTGTTTCCAACTGAATGCTGATGTTTGTTTATGTGTTTACTGTTTCCAACTGAATGTTGATGTTTGTTTGTACGCCACAAAATAAAAAGTAAAGAAACAATTGGGAAACATGAATAAACAACTGTCTATTATCAACTGATCATATTCATTGCTTCCTTTACTTTCCCTGGGGTTCTCAATAACAGTCTAACATCTTCCAGATAAACATGGCGGAATGACAAGTGAACCGTTAACATTATGACCATGTAGGTCGCAGTGGTACTATTCTTTGCTTCACTTGTGGGCCCCGACATCACACGGGGATGATATTCAATCTAAGAATACAATTCTGGCATTATCGCATGACAAGGTCATAATTCTCAGCCATGTTTCATAAACATAGACCTCATTCTATCAGCAGACGAGAAGTTCTCTAATTGAACCTGACATAATCGCCGTTACTGCACTTGTCTCTGACCTACCCAATCTTTCTGAAATTTGTGAATCAAGTTTCAACATTAGACAAAAATCAATTGATGAATATTTCATGTTGAATCTCATTAACAAACATGAGATGGTGTGATCGTATGCTGATGATAAACAATCATGAGATGGTGTAATCGTGTGCTGATGATAAACAATCATGGATAGTTTCTGTGTGTTAAACAAATATCATAGTGTGTTCAGGGGCAGACACATAGGTGTTCAGTCTCTCTGAGCAGATAATCATAAGTGTGTATACTGGGGGTTCCCGTGACTCACTGGTTAAACACAATCCTCATTCTTTACCTCAGGTTCCAGTCCACCTGGTATGTCGTTTTATTCAAAATTTCTGAAAATAGAGTTTAAATTCAAACGCTGATCACCAGAAGGATGTCTCGCTGAACCATTTTCAACTACCTGATGATTGGTGCTGTTGATGCACACATGTCTGCTCTCTCTTTCTCTCTCTCACTCTCTCTCTCTTTCATTGCCGCGAACACCTGCATGCCCAGAACAGTACATCCATGTAAGTTACTGAAGACTAAAAGCATAGACATACTACGTTCACTCATACTGCAGGCTCATGGTATCTACATTAGGAAGCATAGACTGAGATTCACTCATACTGCAGGCTCATGGTATCTACATTAGAAAGCATAGACTGAGATTCACTCATACTGCAGGCTCATGGTATCTACATTAGAAAGCATAGACTGAGATTCACTCATACTGCAGGCTCATGGTATCTACATTAGGAAGCATAGACTGAGATTCACTCATACTGCAGGCTCATGGTATCTACATTAGGAAGCATAGACTGAGATTCACTCATACTGCAGGCTCATGGTATCTACATTAGGAAGCGTACTCTGAGATTCAGGCTTAATAATTCTCATAGTAGTCACAGCAAGCTATTGTAAGATAGCAGTAACATGTTCAACCTACACCATTTTACTGGATGCACTTGGCAGTCAGGTGTGTGTGTGTGTGTGTGCTCTATTTTGTTCAGCAACGACACTTCCACTGGGTATAAGGAAGGAGGGGAAGGGGACTAGCTGTGAAGCTTCAGCCTGTTTCAAATCACGATGTTTACAAAGTCTGACATCACACTACAGCCACAAGAAACGTTGTGATTCAGCACAGAACATACAACGTGACGCAACACCTATTGTCTTCTGAGACAGCACAGAACATACTACGTGACGCAACACCTATTGTCTCCTGAGACAGCACAGAACATACTACGTGACGCAACACCTATTGTCTCCTGAGAAAAAGAGGCCAATGATGATATATGTATACGCAAGAACATTATTATTCCCTTCGATATCTTCTAGCAGTACAGTCTTATATCAGTACAGTCTTATATCAGTACAATCTTCTATCAGTACAGTCTTATATCAGTACAATCTTTTATCAGTACAGTCTTATATCAGTACAATCTTCTATCAGTACAGTCTTATATCAGTACAATCTTCTATCAGTACAGTCTTATATCAGTACAATCTTCTACTAGTTGTTTACTTTCAAGGTTCGTTTGTACATTACCCACATCTCTACATTACCCACATCTCTACATTACCCACATCTCTACATTACCCACATCTCTACATTACCTCCTGAGACGATAACAACGCTATATAGTAAAGTTTACGATATCTTCCTCCTATAGAATTCTAGCCGTACTCTTGTGTCTGTGATATAAATGTCGTCACTGGAAGAAAGAAACAGTTCTACCATATATGAATCTGAGTTCTCGTGTCATATGATACAGTTTAACATCAGAATGTGCATGACCTGTCATACACTTGTTAAGTTAACGTCCAGTTCAGATTGTTTCTCCAGCTATATGTGCTATACTGGGCTCTGAGCATGTTGCACAACAAGAAGAATGAAAGAGTTTAGAGACTTGGATACTCGACATCGAATCTCTGATCGGTCAAATCGACAACAAGTTAAAAAGCTGCAGATTTTTAAAAAGTTGGTGGTCTGGTAGTATCTTGAGTCTAGCACTCACACAAGCGTAGTGTGTGATTCTCTTCACAACACTTGAGTCTGGTGGTACCTTGAGTCTAGCACTCACACAACACTTGAGTCTGGTGGTACCTTGAGTCTAGCACTCACACAATACTTGAGTCTGGTGGTACCTTGAGTCTAACACTCACACAACACTTGAGTCTGGTGGTAATTTGAGTCTAGCACTTACGCAATACTTGAGTCTAGCACACACACAACACTTGAGTCTGGTAGTAAGAGTGCTAAACTATGAAGTTAAACAACGGAAACATAATATTATCATACTTTGCTCTCATCATACTTTGCTCTCATCATACTTTGCTCTCATCATACTTTGCTCTCATCATTCTTTGCTCTCATCATTCTTTGCTCTCATCATACTTTGCTCTCATCATTCAAAAAAGAATTCGTGAAAAAACGTTTTGACCACCCTTTATTAAACATCCATCACGTTATTTCTCTTCATCAGCATCATTACCGTCATCCACCTCTCCACTATCATCATCTTCCACAGCATAAACGTAAAATTAACCAAATCAGACCTGGCATTTATTGTAACTATCCTCACGCATATATCACGTGACCAGGATAACTCAAAATCGTCCAATCAGAAAATGTGACCCCGATACTCTCCGCCAAATTTGATTGGTTAACTCCGATCATATTAGTCTATCCAGCAATGAACCATCACTAACTAATTGTCATCAAACCACAATTTGTTAGTGGACCCCTGGACTCATCAGTGGTCCAGGATTGACTTGACCACCAAGATGCCAGCAAAGTTGGTCATTGGTAACACAGAATAAACCGAGACGATGATTGCAATCAGGAAATCCAGTAAAACACATTAAACGATATCATTGGTTCGACGATATCAAGGATTCGTTTAACCGAACTTGTCATTATAGTTACTATTGTCGTGTAAGGACACGTTGGTTATATGCATATCTTGACATCAAGAGAAAATAGAGTTTAGACAGGTCATTAGGATAATCAGAACAATTGACAGTGTTCTAGGTTCGATAAATGGATAAGAATCTTATAGCAAGAGGATTATTCAACTTTAAAACTGTTTTATGTAGATCTGATGAACACTATCATCTAGTGTCGTAGAATTGTTGAGTAGAGTATGTGCAACAACTATCTCAGGTGTATATAACAGCCACTTGACTTCAATAGAAGAAGTGAGCAGATTTTTTTATAAGAGAAAAACAGATCAATCAAACATAACATGGAAATCTCATCTAAATGTCATATAAACTAAGTTAGAAATCTCATCTAAATGTCATATAAACTAAGTTAGAAATCTCATATAAATGTCATATAAACTAAGTTGGAAATCTCATCTAAATGTCATGTAAACTAAGATGTTTATATAAACTGTCTCTTGAATATCGTCCCCAGATGAAGTTTTTATCTCTAAACTTTGTTATGAATGCCGTGTAACACTAACAATATTTCACTAAACTTCAATCAACTTTGTTATGAATGCCGTGTAACACTAACAATATTTCACTAAACTTCAATCAACTTTGTTATGAATGCCGTGTAACACTAACAATATTTCACTAAACTTCAATCAACTTTGTTATGAATGCCGTGTAACACTAACAATATTTCACTAAACTTCAAACAACTTTGTTATGAATACCGTTAACACTAACAATATTTCACTAAATTTCAATCAACTTTGTTATGAATGCCGTTAACACTAACAATATTTAACTAAATTTCAATCAACTTTGTTATGAATGCCGTGTAACACTAACAATATTTCACTAAACTTCAAACAACTTTGTTATGAATACCGTTAACACTAACAATATTTAACTAAATTTCAATCAACTTTGTTATGAATGCCGTGTAACACTAACAATATTTCACTAAACTTCAAACAACTTTGTTATGAATGCCGTGTAACACTAACAATATTTCACTAAACTTCAATCAACTTTGTTATGAATGCCGTGTAACACTAACAATATTTCACTAAACTTCAAACAACTTTGTTATGAATACCGTTAACACTAACAATATTTCACTAAACTTCAATCAACTTTGTTATGAATGCCGTTAACACTAACAATATTTAACTAAATTTCAATCAACTTTGTTATGAATACCGTTAACACTAACAATATTTCACTAAATTTCAATCAACTTTGTTATGAATGCCGTGTAACACTAAACTTCAAACAACTTTGTTATGAATGCCATTAACACTAACAATATTTCACTAAATTTCAATCAACTTTGTTATGAATGACGTTAACACTAACAATATTTAACTAAATTTCAATCAACTTTGTTATGAATACCGTTAACACTAACAATATTTCACTAAATTTCAATCAACTTTGTTATGAATGCCGTGTAACACTAAACTTCAAACAACTTTGTTATGAATGCCATTAACACTAACAATATTTCACTAAATTTCAATCAACTTTGTTATGAATGACGTTAACACTAAATTTCAATCAACTTTGTTATGAATGACGTGTAACACTAAATTTCAATCAACTTTGTTATGAATGACGTTAACACTAAATTTCAATCAACTTTGTTATGAATGACGTGTAACACTAAACTTCAATCAACTTTGTTATGAATGACGTGTAACACTAAACTTCAATCAACTTTGTTATGAATGACGTGTAACACTAAACTTCAATCAACTTTGTTATGAATGACGTGTAACACTAAACTTTAAACAACTTTGGATCCATGTTATAGGCTCATCTAATAAACACATTCTCACGCTTCAGCTTCATGAAAAGGTCAAGAGGTCATAGCAAGGTTATATTTTGCTTCCACTAACTGGTTCTATGATGAGAAGATTTGCCAGAGAGAAACTGATTTAAGAAAAGGTTGGGGAAAACTAGCTTCCGCTTAAACAAGTTGCCCTCTCGGGGCGCCATTCTGGACACTTCGTTTGGCCGTGAAACCCATTTCATGTCTTGATCCAACGAGTGATCACACGCACTGGACAGGTTGTCACATCTAAAATTGGAAAAATTGGAAATGACTGATTGTCGTGACAAGATTCTTGGAATTAATAAACTTGGAGTTTCCAGGATAGCTAGCGGGGAATTATTTCCAAAGTTACATAGGGAAGGTAACATTGGTGGTGAAAATATGACGTCTGTTTCCTGATATTAATGAGATTAAGTCAATGTGTGTCTCATGTGAGACTATCTAACTATATGATGTCTATGTGTGTCCATGTTAACACTGTCTATATCATGTCTATATGTTCTGAATTTGTCTTATTCTGGTCTGTATCTCTTCTTCTGAATTTGTCTATCGCCAATATGTCTAGACCTCCGATTCGTCAAATTACCACACAACTACCCCACAACAGCTACCCCACAACAACTACCCCACAACAACTACCCCACAACAGCTACCACACAACAGATACCACACAACAGATACCACACAACAACTACCACACAACAACTACCACACAACAACTACCCCACAACAGCTACCACACAACAGCTACCACACAGCAACTGCCACACAACAACTACCACACAACAGCTACCACATAACAACTACAGCACAACAGCTACCACATAACAACTACCACACAACAGCTACCACACAACAGCTACCACATAACAACTACCACACAACAACTACCACACAACAGCTACCACATAACAACTACCACATAACAACTACAGCACAACAACTACAGCACAACAACTACAGCCACAGCTACCACATAACAACTACCACACAACAGCTACCATACAACAGCTACCACACAACAACTACCACATAACAACTACAGCACAACAACTACTATACAACAACTACAGCACAACAGTTACTATACAACAACTACCACGCAACAACTACCACATAACAACTACCACACAACAACTACCACACAACATCACAATGGAGTTAACTAAATGTTAGTGACACATACAACCACACATTGCAACCTGTACAGACTCCGCCCACACCGTAACTTCTAACATAATACGCCACACCCACATCGTGAATCCTGACTGATGACTTGAAGTCAATCACATCTCGTGTGAGTTAAGTCGAGGATGAATTCTGCTTCTCATTGATGTGTGACGACCTGGAAGCGACCTATATTTGTCTCACATGAATTCCAAATGATACAGTCTAGAACATGCTGGAATACTTGCACACAAAGATGTTTCTGTCCACTTTAGTCAGTCTCTGCTGGTAAATCGTGCTAATAAACATTTCTCAAACATCATCGCCATTTGGTTTCAAACGATCAAGAGCCTCCAAATCTTCTTTGTCCATAATACGATTAGTACGACGTTGACTTTCTTACAAGCTGTGAGGTTGAGTTGCCCAAACCCATCGCTCTCATCTGATTTTGTTTTTGTTTGCTGTAAGTGTGGTCACTACTAACAACAGTTATGAGAAGAATACAATGGATACAAAGCTAAAGGCCGGCCACGCAAAGGTGGAGGGAGCTCAGAGATAACAGAGGCGACGAAATACACTATTTATGAAACGCACACAAGGGCTCGTTCTAGAAATCTCTTATTATCCTGACGCTGTGAGGCAAAACAGAATTAGAGACAAGAAAAAAGATAAGAAGAAGATGGAGATACGTTGGAGACACCTTGAGAAGATGGAGATACGTTGAACACACCTTGAGAAGATGGAGATACGTTGGAGACACCTTGAGAAGATGGAGATACGTTGGAGACACCTTGAGAAGATGGAGATACGTTGGACACACCTTGAGAAGATGGAGATACGTTGGAGACACCTTGAGAAGATGGAGATACGTTGAACACACCTTGATAAGATGGAGATACGTTGGAGACACCTTGAGAAGATGGAGATACGTTGAACACACCTTGAGAAGATGGAGATACGTTGGAGACACCTTGAGAAGATGGAGATACGTTGGAGACACCTTGAGAAGATGGAGATACGTTGGACACACCTTGAGAAGATGGAGATACGTTGGAGACACCTTGAGAAGATGGAGATACGTTGAACACACCTTGATAAGATGGAGATACGTTGGAGACACCTTGAGAAGATGGAGATACGTTGAACACACCTTGAGAAGATGGAGATACGTTGGACACACCTTGAGAAGATGGAGATACGTTGGAGACACATTGAGAAGATGGAGATACGTTGGAGACACCTTGAGAAGTTGGAGATACGTTGAACACACCTTGAGAAGATGGAGATACGTTGGGCACACCTTGAGAAGATGGAGATACGTTGGAGACACCTTGAGAAGATGGAGATACGTTGGAGACACCTTGAGAAGATAGAGATACGTTGGACACACCTTGAGAAGATGGAGATACGTTGGAGACACCTTGAGAAGATGGAGATACGTTGGAGACACCTTGAGAAGATGGAGATACGTTGGACACACCTTGAGAAGATGGAGATACGTTGGACACACCTTGAGAAGATGGAGATACGTTGGACACACCTTGAGAAGATGGAGATACGTTGGACACACCTTGAGAAGATGGAGATACGTTGGATACACCTTGAGAAGATGGAGATACGTTGGACACACCTTGAGAAGATAGAGATACGTTGGGCACACCTTGAGAAGATGGAGATACGTTGGACACACCTTGAGAAGAAATGATCAAAGAATACCACAAGAAAGAGAGGGATTCATATTCCTAGGGTAACACTGAAACAAACTTTACTGAAAGAGGCGAGAAATATCTCTCAATTCTAAGGAAGAGATTGAGCGAGTTGTCCATGACAAAGAGGTATGGAGAAATCACTTGCAGGCCCTATGTATCGTATGATATACATAAATATATAAGTATATGTGTGGTGCAGTCATAAAGCAGTCCAACCTCTTCCAGATAAACATGGATGAATGACAGGTGAGCCGTTAACATCCTGAAGTGTTGTTTGCTTCTGGGAGCGGTTTGTAGGACGTTCTCCTAATATTTGGATTTATAGGACACGATTTCGACACCAATATACTGAATGTAGTGCTTGGGGCAACACTGTGATCTGTGAACTTCATTCAAAATGATTTTTGTTTGTGTCAAGACTTCAGTTTACTTCATAAATTTCCATGAGATAATGATGGACATTGTAACTGGTGTTCATTGGCGCAGAATGGATCAATTATAGAGCAACCCGTTGCCATCATGCTGAAACCTTGACAACCGACTGATAGTATAACAACAACCCATCCCAAACTTCCACATTTTATGCATCTCATCTTTGCAAAAAATTGGCAAGATCCGACTGCGTCTCTTACCACAACAGACAGTCCCCAAAATTGAGACACTGATTTAGATCATAGACGTAATCGAGCTAGAGCCCATCAAGACCGTACTCAACCACCAAGTTGTGGTCTTCCTTACATGCTGCTTTACTGCAGTCTAACCTAGCTCGTGTGCCAAGTTGTGGTCTTCCTTACATGCTGCTTTACTGTAGTCTAACCTAGCTCGTATGCCCAGCGTGTTCGTAGCACGTTGGACTACGGGTGACTATCCTCTGTGTGTGCGGGTTCAATTCCGCGGGATAGCAGAAAAAGCCACAGATTCCCCAGATTTACGGTGTTCGTGGCACCGAACCGAAGGGTTACGATGTCCATGGCACCGAGGCGAAGAGCTGAAAAGCCCAAGTGCTTCTAGATCGGGAAAAAAAAAAAAAAAAAATGTAGTCTAACCTAGCTCGTAAGGATCTAAGACGTAAAGCACAATATTCCCAGACCTATTGTACAGGAGGTTCTACCTATTGTACAGGAGGTTCTACCTATTGTACAGGTGGTTCTACCTATTGTACAGGAGGTTCTACCTATTGTACAGGAGGTTCTACCTATTGTACAGCAGGTTCTACCTATTGTGCAGGAGGTTCTACCTATTGTGCAGAAGGTTCTACCTATTGTGCAGAAGGTTCTACCTATTGTACAGGAGGTTCTACCTATTGTACAGGAGGTTCTACCTATTGTACAGGAGGTTCTACCTATTGTACAGGAGGTTCTACCTATTGTACAGCAGGTTCTACCTATTGTGCAGGAGGTTCTACCTATTGTGCAGAAGGTTCTACCTATTGTGCAGAAGGTTCTACCTATTGTGCAGGAGGTTCTACCTATTGTGCAGGAGGTTCTACCTATTGTGCAGGAGGTTCTACCTATTGTGCAGAAGGTTCTACCTATTGTGCAGGAGGTTCTACCTATTGTGCAGGAGGTTCTACCTATTGTACAGGAGGTTCTACCTATTGTGCAGGAGGTTCTACCTATTGTACAGGAGGTTCTACCTATTGTGCAGGAGGTTCTACCTATTGTGCAGGAGGTTCTACCTATTGTGCAGGAGGTTCTACCTATTGTGCAGGAGGTTCTAGTTAACTTATCGATCCTACATGTTATACTTTCCCTTTCCTATCTGTGTTTCTTCTACCTCTGTGTCTACTCCTGTAGTCTTCTTCTTCTTTGTGTTCGTTCTTTACCACCAATTTTAATCACACTTTGTGATCTGTTTGATCTTTGCCAACAACGTGTATACGTTGCACATTGGTTTGGTAGGCCCCTAAACACAGACTTCTACATGTTTAGGACATGTGCATCCGATTTCAGTCAAACCTCCTCTAGTTAGCTTTTCTCTCTCTCTCTCTCACTTTCCCTCCCATCACCATCCTCATTCCATGATGTCACACTTCTGATATTTCAAGAATGTATCACTAATTGCACACAAATTGAAAAGTTCTTATCGTTCGTCTAAGTGATCGTTTTGTTTATAAATAGACATGAAAATAGCTGCTTTATATTTGCAACTTATCAGTGAAAACGGATAAATCATGATTATAATTTACTACTCGACCAGTCTCGGCTATTGTTGCTCCCATTAGTAGCAACTTCTAATATGTGTTGTACTGTCACGTGTCACGTACTGTGTGTTGTTTTTACATGCATATTACATTTATCCAAGCTTGCGTTTAAATAAGGTGCTACTTGTGGCTAATCGGTTACGCCCTTGCCTTGCGATCCGTTCTGTTCACGAGTGCATTTTCTTCAGAGACCCCAAAGATTGTTGCTGGAACTACAGAGTTCTGCTTTATGCAATACTCTCGGCAGGTGGCGGTCATTTATGTGGAGAGGGACCGAGTGATATTGGGTAAAACCTGGTGTTAGAAAGTCAATCCCTAGTCTTTAAAACGCTTTAAGATGCTGAATAAATGTAAACTCACTGCCCTAGTTAGAAGAAGACAAAGAAGATATAAATGTGTCAACTATTGGATTGCTTTGTTATTCAGATGCTACACTAATATGTTTCACTTGTTGTCATTTATCCAGTGTTGTCATTTATCCAGTGTTGTCATTAAACGTTGTAAATACTAATGGTTGCCATAAGTACTTGTTACAATCTACTTGTTATAATGTACTTGTTCTAATTGTTCATGATATTTTAGCCTCGTATTTTCATGTTGGAGCAGTTAGGGATTTATCGTCTGATTGTGTCTGGGATGTCTAGGGTATATGAATAGTATTCATTATGTTTGTTCTGTGTCCGTTGCTTGATAAAGACTGTTTGATCGAAACGTCGTTGTATCTTGTATGAAAAACTGATCTACATCAAGTTGACTGGGTAATCTGCATAGTTACACAAGACAATATTCGAAGATGGAGAGCGAGAGAGAGAGAGAGGAGAGAGGAGAGAAGAAGAGAAGAACGTGAGAAAGAGGCAAGAGAGATAGAGCGTGAGAAGGAGGCAGAGAGAGAAGAGAGCTTGAGAAGAGAGCAAGTGAGAGAGAGCGTGAGAGAAGGAGAGAAGAGCTTAGAAGAGAGCAAGAGAAGGCAGTAGAGCAAGAGAGAAAAAGGTGAGAAGGGAAGCGTAGAAGGAGCAAGAGAGAGAAGAGAAGCTTGAGAAAGAGAGCAAGAGAGAGAGCGGAGAAGTGAGCAAGAGAGAAAAGAAGCTAGAAGAGGCAAGAGAGAGACTACAGAGGCAAGAGAGAGAGAGAGCGTGAGAGAGCAGAGAGAGGCGTGAGAAGGGAGAGCAAGAGAGAGAAGAGGCTTGAGAAAGAGAGCAAGAGAGAGCGTGAGAAGGAGAGCAAGAGAGAGAAGAGAGAGCTTGAAAAGAGAGCAGAGAGAGAGCACGATACAGAGAGCAAGAGAGAGAAAGAGAAGGCGTGAGAAGGAGAGCAAGAGAAGAAAGAGAGCTAGAAAGAGAGCAAGAGAGAGGCGTAGAAGGAGAGAGAGAGAAGAGAGGCTTGAGAAAGAGGCAAGAGAGAGAGCTGAGAAGGAGAGCAAGAGAGGAGAAGAGGAGAGCTGAGAAAGAGAGAAGGCAGAGAGAGCGTGAGAAGAGAGCAGAGAGAGAGAAAGAGAGCTTGAGAAGAGAGCAAGAGAGAGAGAGCGTGAGAAGGAGGCAAGAGAGAGAGAAGAGAGAGCTTGAAAAGAGAGAAGAGTGAGAAGGAGCAGAAGAGAAGAGCAAAAGAGCAAGAGAGAGGCGAGAAGGAGAGCAGAGAGAGAGAAAGAGAGAGCGTGAGAAAGAGAGCAAGAGAGAGAGCGTGAGAAGGAGAGCAAGAGAGAGAGAAAGAGAGAGCTTGAGAAAGAGAGCAAGAGAGAGTGAGCGTGAGAAGGAGAGCAAGAGAGAGAGAAAGAGAGAGCTTGAGAAAGAGAGCAAGAGAGAGAGCGTGAGAAGGAGAGCAAGAGAGAGAGAAGAGAGCTTGAGAAGAGAGCAGAGAGAGGCACGATACAGAGAGCAAGAGAGAGAAGAGAGAGCGTAGAAGAGCAAGAGAGAGAGAGCACGATACAGAGAGCAGAGAGAGGAGAGAGCGTGAGAAAGAGGCAAGAGAGAGAGCGTGAGAAGGAGAGCAGAGAGAGAGAAGAGAGCTTGAGAAGAGAGCAGAGAGAGAGAGCGTGAGAAGGAGAGCAAGAGAGAGAAGAGAGAGCTTGATAAAGAGAGCAAGAGAGAGAGGCACGATACAGAGAGCAGAGAGAGAAAGAGAGGCGTGAGAAGGAGAGCAAGAGAGAGAAAGAGAGGCGTGAGAAAGAGAGCAAGAGAAGGCGTGAGAAGGAGAGCAAGAGAGAGAAGAGAGAGCTTGAGAAGAGAGCAGAGAGAGTGAGCGTAGAAGGAGAGCAAGAGAGAGAAAAGAGAGCTTGAGAAAGAGAGCAAGAGAGAGGGTGAGAAGGAGGCAAGAGAGAGAGAAAGAGAGAGCTTGAGAAGAGAGCAGAGAGAGAGGCGTGAGAAGGAGAGCAAGAGGAGAGAAGAGAGAGCTTGATAAAGAGAGCAAGAGAGAGAGGCACGATACAGAGAGCAAGAGAGAGAAAGAGAGCGTGAGAAGGAGAGCAAGAGAGAGAAGAGAGAGCGTGAGAAAGAGAGCAAGAGAGAGCGTGAGAAGGAGAGCAAGAGAGAGAGAGAAGAGCTTGAGAAAGGAGCAAGAGAGATGAGCGTGAGAAGGAGAGCAAGAGAGAGAGAAAGAGAGAGCGTGAGAAAGAGAGCAAGTGAGAGAAAGAAAGAGTGAGAAAGAGAGCAAGAAAAGAGAGAGGCAAGATAAAGAGCGCGAAGAGGCAAAAACAGAGAGAGAGCTCGAGAGAAAAAGCTAGAGGGAGAGATCAGGGGAGAGAGAGAGAGATTAAGAGAGAGAGAGAGCAAGAGAGAGAGAGAGAGAAAGATTTACAGATGACAATAAACGAAGAAAGAGAGAGAGAGATTAAGAGAGAAGAGCAAGAGAGAGAAAAAAGATTTACAGATGACAATAAACGAAGAAAGAGAGAGATTAGAGAGAGAGAGGCAGAGAGAAGAGAGAGAAAGATTTACAGATGACAATAAACGAAGAAAGAAAGAGAGAGATCAAGAGAGAAAGAGAGAGAGCTAGAGAAAGAGAGCGAGAGCAAGATGAAGCGATAGAGAACGCGAGATAGAGCGAGAGAGGTAGAGCAAGAAAGATAGAGAGAGAGAGAGAGAGAGAGGGATTCCGTTTTAAAATAGGATTTCTAAAAATATCACACGCACACAGACACACACACACACAAACAGACACACACACAAATAAGAAGTGAGATCATTCATCTTCAGTTTGACATAGAAGTGTTGTCATGAAATTAAATTTGCGGCTCAAAGCTTCTAATTCTTGGATTACGATCTTGTTGCACCTGATCTGATCAAGCTTAATGAATATCTTTGTCTAGAATCTCGGCAATCTCTGATGTGTAGAGCAGAATTCAATGTGCCATATTATACCGTCTCAATGTAGACTGGACACTTTTAATGTAGACTGGACACTTTCACTGTAGACTGATCACTTTCACTGTAAACTGGTCACTTTCACTGTAGACTGGTCACTTGTTATGTAGACTGGTCACTTTCACTGTAGACTGGTCACTTGTTATGTAGACTGGTCACTTTCACTGTAGACTGGTCACTTTCACTGTAGACTGGTCACTTGTTATGTAGACTGGTCACTTTCACTGTAGACTGGTCACTTTCACTGTAGACTGGTCACTTGTTATGTAGACTGGTCACTTGTTATGTAGACTGGTCACTTGTTATGTAGACTGGTCACTTTTAATGTAGACATGCCACTTACAATGTAGACACATTAAAAAATGCCAACTAAATAGAAGGTTTTAGTAAATATTGGACTAACATGGACTGGTCAGTCAAACCAAGATTAAGAGATGGAGTTTTCCAGGTCAGGAACTGTTACTTATTATTCGGTTGTTGATATTTTAATCAGGTAGGCCATTGTATAAATAGTAGAACATTGTATAAATAGTAGGACATTGTATAAATAGTAGGACATTGTATAAATAGTAGGACATTGTATAAATAGTAGGACATTGTATAAATAGTAGGACATTGTATAAATAGTAGGCCATTGTATAAATAGTAGAACATTGTATAAATAGTAGGACATTGTATAAATAGTAGGACATTGTGTAAATGATAGGACATTGTGTAAATGATAGGACATTGTGTAAATGATAGGACATTGTGTAAATGCTAGGACATTGTATAAATGGTAGGACATTGTGTAAATGGTAGGACATTGTGTAAATGATAGGACATTGTGTAAATGGTAGGACATTGTGTAAATGGTAGACATTGTGTAAATGGTAGGACATTGTGTAAATGGTAGGACATTGTGTAAATGGTAGGACATTGTGTAAATGGTAGACATTGTGTAAATGGTAGGACATTGTGTAAATGATAGGACATTGTGTAAATGATAGGACATTGTGTAAATGCTAGGACATTGTATAAATGGTAGGACATTGTGTAAATGGTAGGACATTGTGTAAATGGTAGACATTGTGTAAATGGTAGGACATTGTGTAAATGGTAGGACATTGTGTAAATGGTAGGACATTGTGTAAATGCTAGGACATTGTGTAAATGGTAGGACATTGTGTAAATGGTAGGACATTGTGTAAATGATAGGACATTGTGTAAATGATAGGACATTGTGTAAATGGTAGGACATTGTGTAAATGGTAGACATTGTGTAAATGATAGGACATTGTGTAAATGGTAGGACATTGTGTAAATGATAGGACATTGTGTAAATGGTAGACATTGTGTAAATGGTAGGACATTGTGTAAATGGTAGGACATTGTATAAATGGTAGGACATTGTGTAAATGGTAGGACATTGTGTAAATGGTAGGACATTGAGTAAATGGTAGGACATTGTGTAAATGATAGGACATTGTGTAAATGGTAGGACATTGTGTAAATGGTAGGACATTGTGTAAATGGTAGGAAATCTAGTCAATGTTGAGACATATAGTTACAGAAGGTACATTCAATTAAAGGCTTAGCATTAGCTATTAGTGGGACATTCAGTGGCTCCTGTATGGTGCCGGGGCCTGCAAGGAAGCAAAGAATAGTAACACTGCGACCTACAAGGCATGTCGTAAAAGACCGTTCAAATAGGGTTCAGCTTGGGGTAGGCTACCCTCTCTAGAAGAAAAAACTAGCTACAAAATTCAACCAAACATAACCAAGTCCATTTAGTACGAGTTAGTTGATGGTCTATGCTCTAATGGGGCGTTTGAAAGATATAAGAGAGAGAGAGAGAGGTACATTAAGTGAACTTATTGGATAGTTAGTCAATGTTAGGGTACAAGTAATACACATCATAAAGATATTATGAATTAACATTCTGCTAAATGTAAAGACAAATACGTCAAATGGATAACAAAAGATAAATTTGGTAAAACATTGCAAAATTTAAAGATAAGTAAAACGAATCAAGACAAAAAATACTTTTCCCCCAACATTTCACCTTGTAGCTAACATTGCTTCCAGCTGTCAAGAAAAACATAATTAATGAGAACATCCAAGGAGGATGTCCTAGTTCTTGTACTTCAACAACAAGTGTTCTGTTCTTTCTTGTCTTTTTTTCCTCCCTCTCAACTTGTTGAAACGTGAATGAAAGCTGGTGAACCCTGCAAACCGGTAATAGAAAACCAGGAAAAAGATTCCATATTTTCACAAATTCTAGAAAACTTGATTAGATTCTCTGGCACCGCCCAATTAGTAAATGTTTGAATTCGTTGATTTTGTTGTGAGGGCGAGAACTCATACAAGATGGGGTATATCATTCTAGATATAGAGTTAAATTAATTCCCCTTAAAAAACATTTTAACAGAATGAATCTGTTGATATTAGAAAACATTTTAACACAATTACTAGGAAATCTGACCATGTTGTCAATCATTTCAAGACGAGGAGGAGGAGGAGAATACGTGGATATTTGAACATAAAATATTGGATATAATCATTTGTCTCCAACAGGACAAGAATCAATGATGACCCCATGGTAAGAGAGAAGAAAGTGTCGATGGGTTTGGGAAACCCTACAGAAGACACATCCGAGTGTGACTAGCTAGACAAGCATTTCTTTCAGCTCCTGCTCATCTCTTTCATGTGTTTCTAGCTCTTCTACGTTTTTGTTTACCTTCTGGTATCCATCTCAGTACAGTTTGTTGTCATGACAGAGTTAGTCTCCATGCGTATCACATGTCTGATCCATCTCCAGCATCTCTTTTGTATGATGGTGTTCATATTCTCTTACTGACATTGTGTAAGCAGTTCTTGGTTCTGACATTGTGTAAGCAGTTCTTGGTTAGAGATAGCTCTTGCTGACATTGTGTAAGCAGTTCTTGGTTAGAGATAATTCTTGCTGACATTGTGTAAGCAGTTCTTGGTTAGAGATAGTTCTTGCTGACATTGTGTAAGCAGTTCTTGGTTAGAGATAGTTCTTGCTGACATTGTGTAAGCAGTTCTTGGTTAGAGATAGTTCTTGCTGACATTGTGTAAGCAGTTCTTGGTTAGAGATAGTTCTTGCTGACATTGTGTAAGCAGTTCTTGGTTAGAGATAGTTCTTGCTGACATTGTGTAAGCAGTTCTTGGTTAGAGATAGTTCTTGCTGACATTGTGTAAGCAGTTCTTGGTTAGAGATAATTCTTGCTGACATTGTGTAAGCAGTTCTTGGTTAGAGATAATTCTTGCTGACATTGTGTAAGCAGTTCTTGGTTAGAGATAGTTCTTGCTGACATTGTGTAAGCAGTTCTTGGTTAGAGATAGTTCTGTACATTGTGTAAGCAGTTCTTGGTTAGAGATATCTCTTGCTGACATTCTGTAAGCAGTTCTTGGTTAGAGATACTTCTGACAATTGTGTAAGCAGTTCTTGGTTAGAGATATTCTCCGCTCACGACATCTAGGAAGTTTGTTGTAGACATTTTTACTTGTATTCTTTACAGAGTCACTACAAGTTGTCTGTGGTACAGTATTCTCTTGTATTCTGTCACATCTTGACTGGTCACTCCAAGTTGTCTGTCTGTGAGTATTATCTCTTGTATTCCCGTCTACATCTTGACTGGTCACTACCAAGTTGTCTGTGGTCAGTATATCTCTTGTATTCCCATCTACATCTTGACTGGTCACTACCAAGGTTGTCTGTGGTCAGTATATCTCTTGTATTCCCATCTACATCTTGACTGGTCACTATCAAGTTGTCTGTGGTCAGTATATCTCTTGTATTCCCATCTACATCTTGACTGGTCACTATCAAGTTGTCTGTGGTCAGTATATCTCTTGTATTCCCATCTACATCTTGACTGGTCACTAACAAGTTGTCTGTGGTCAGTATATCTCTTGTATTCCCATCTACATCTTGACTGGTCACTATCAAGTTGTCTGTGGTCAGTATATCTCTTGTATTCCCATCTACATCTTGACTGGTCACTCCAAGGTCTGTCTGTGGTCAGTATATCTCTTTGTATTCCATTACATCTTGACTGGTCACTACCAAGTTGTCTGTCTGTGGTCAGTATATCTCTTGTATTCCCATATACATCTTGACTGGTCACTATCAAGTTGTCTGTGGTCAGTATATCTCTTGTATTCCCATCTACATCTTGACTGGTCACTACCAAGTTGTCTGTGGTCAGTATATCTCTTGTATTCCCATCTACATCTTGACTGGTCACTCAAGTTGTCTGTCTGTGGTCAGTTATATCTCTTGTATTCCATCTACATCTTGACTGGTCACTACAAGTTGTCTGTGGTCAGTATATCTCTTGTATTCCATCTACATCTTGACTGGTCACTACAAGTTGTCTGTGGTCAGTATATCTCTTGTATTCCTCTCACTGCTGGTCACTACCAAGTTGTCTGTCTGTGGTCAGTATTATCTCTTGTTTCTCTCAATCTTGCTGGTCACTGCAGTTATCTGTAGGTCAGTATATTCTTGTATTCCCATCTACATCTTGACTGGTCACTATCAAGTTGTCTGTGGTCAGTATATCTCTTGTATTCCCATCTACATCTTGACTGGTCACTACCAAGTTGTCTGTCTGTGGTCAGTTTATCTCTTGTATTCCCATCTACATCTTGACTGGTCACTACCAGTTGTCTGTCTGTGGTCAGTATATCTCTTGTATTCCCATCTACATCTTGACTGGTCACTATCTAGTTGTCTGTGGTCAGTATATCTCTTGTATTCCCATCTACATCTTGACTGGTCACTACCAAGTTGTCTGTGGTCAGTATATCTCTTGTATTCCGGTCTACGCTGGTCACTACCAAGTTGTCTGTCTGTGGTCAGTATATCTCTTGTATTCCCATCTACATCTTGACTGGTCACTATCAAGTTGTCTGTGGTCAGTATATCTCTTGTATTCCCATCTACATCTTGACTGGTCACTATCAAGTTGTCTGTGGTCAGTATATCTCTTGTATTCCCATCTACATCTTGACTGGTCACTAACAAGTTGTCTGTGGTCAGTATATCTCTTGTATTCCCATCTACATCTTGACTGGTCACTACCAAGTTGTCTGTCTGTGGTCAGTATATCTCTTGTATTCCCCTCTACATCTTGACTGGTCACTACCAAGTTGTCTGTCTGTGGTCAGTATATCTCTTGTATTCCGTCACATCTTGACTGGTCACTATCGTTGTCTGTGGTCAGTATATCTCTTGTATTCCCATCTACATCTTGACTGGTCACTACCAAGTTGTCTGTCTGTGGTCAGTTTATCTCTTGTATTCCCATCTACATCTTGACTGGTCACTACCAAGTTGTCTGTCTGTGGTCAGTATATCTCTTGTATTCCCATCTACATCTTGACTGGTCACTATCTAGTTGTCTGTGGTCAGTATATCTCTTGTATTCCCATCTACATCTTGACTGGTCACTACCAAGTTGTCTGTGGTCAGTATATCTCTTGTATTCCGGTCTACGCTGGTCACTGCAAGTTGTCTGTCTGTGGTCAGTATATCTCTTGTATTCCCATCTACATCTTGACTGGTCACTATCAAGTTGTCTGTGGTCAGTATATCTCTTGTATTCCCATCTACATCTTGACTGGTCACTATCAAGTTGTCTGTGGTCAGTATATCTCTTGTATTCCCATCTACATCTTGACTGGTCACTACCAAGTTGTCTGTCTGTGGTCAGTTTATCTCTTGTATTCCCATCTACATCTTGACTGGTCACTACCAAGTTGTCTGTCTGTGGTCAGTATATCTCTTGTATTCCCATCTACATCTTGACTGGTCACTATCAAGTTGTCTGTGGTCAGTATATCTCTTGTATTCCCATCTACATCTTGACTGGTCACTACCAAGTTGTCTGTGGTCAGTATATCTCTTGTATTCCGGTCTACGCTGGTCACTACCAAGTTGTCTGTCTGTGGTCAGTATATCTCTTGTATTCCCATCTACATCTTGACTGGTCACTATCAAGTTGTCTGTGGTCAGTATATCTCTTGTATTGCCATCTACATCTTGACTGGTCACTATCAAGTTGTCTGTGGTCAGTATATCTCTGTATTCCCATCTACATCTTGACTGGTCACTACCAGTTGTCTGTGTCAGTTTATCTCTTGTATTCCCGTCTTCACTGATCACTACAAAGTTGTCTGTCTGTGGTCAGTTTATCTCTTGTATTCTCATCTTCACTGGTCACTACCAAGTTGTCTGTGGTCAGTTTGTCTCTTGTATTCCCGTCTTCACTGATCACTACCAAGTTGTCTGTGGTCAGTTTATCTCTTGTATTCTCATCTTCACAAGTCACTACCAAGTTGTCTGTGGTCAGTATATCTCTTGTATTCCCATCTACATCATGACTGGTCACTACCAAGTTGTCTGTGGTCAGTTTATCTCTTGTATTCCGGTCTACGCTGGTCACTACCAAGTTGTCTGTGGTCAGTTTATCTCTTGTATTCCCATCTACATCTTGACTGGTCACTATCAAGTTGTCTGTGGTCAGTATATCTCTTGTATTCCCATCTACATCTTGACTGGTCACTACCAAGTTGTCTGTGGTCAGTATATCTTTTGTATTCTCATCTACATCTTGACTGGTCACTACCAAGTTGTCTGTCTGTGGTCAGTATATCTCTTGTATTCCCATATACATCTTGACTGGTCACTATCAAGTTGTCTGTGGTCAGTATATCTCTTGTATTCCCATCTACATCTTGACTGGTCACTACCAAGTTGTCTGTGGTCAGTATATCTCTTGTATTCCCATCTACATCTTGACTGGTCACTATCAAGTTGTCTGTGGTCAGTATATCTCTTGTATTCCCATCTACATCTTGACTGGTCACTCCAAGTTGTCTGTCTGTGGTCAGTATATCTCTTGTATTCCCGTCTACATCTTGACTGGTCACTACCAAGTTGTCTGTCTGTGGTCAGTATATCTCTTGTATTCCCGTCTACATCTTGACTGGTCACTATCAAGTTGTCTGTGGTCAGTATATCTCTTGTATTCCCATCTACATCTTGACTGGTCACTACCAAGTTGTCTGTCTGTGGTCAGTTTATCTCTTGTATTCCCATCTACATCTTGACTGGTCACTACCAGTTGTCTGTCTGTGGTCAGTATATCTCTTGTATTCCCATCTACATCTTGACTGGTCACTATCAAGTTGTCTGTGGTCAGTATATCTCTTGTATTCCCATCTACATCTTGACTGGTCACTACCAAGTTGTCTGTGGTCAGTATATCTCTTGTATTCCGGTCTACGCTGGTCACTACCAGTTGTCTGTCTGTGGTCAGTATATCTCTTGTATTCCCATCTACATCTTGACTGGTCACTATCTAGTTGTCTGTGGTCAGTATATCTCTTGTATTCCCATCTACATCTTGACTGGTCACTATCAAGTTGTCTGTGGTCAGTATATCTCTTGTATTCCCATCTACATCTTGACTGGTCACTACCAAGTTGTCTGTCTGTGGTCAGTTTATCTCTTGTATTCCCATCTACATCTTGACTGGTCACTACCAAGTTGTCTGTCTGTGGTCAGTATATCTCTTGTATTCCCATCTACATCTTGACTGGTCACTATCTAGTTGTCTGTGGTCAGTATATCTCTTGTATTCCCATCTACATCTTGACTGGTCACTACCAAGTTGTCTGTGGTCAGTATATCTCTTGTATTCCGGTCTACGCTGGTCACTACCAAGTTGTCTGTCTGTGGTCAGTATATCTCTTGTATTCCCATCTACATCTTGACTGGTCACTATCAAGTTGTCTGTGGTCAGTATATCTCTTGTATTCCCATCTACATCTTGACTGGTCACTATCAAGTTGTCTGTGGTCAGTATATCTCTTGTATTCCCATCTACATCTTGACTGGTCACTACCAAGTTGTCTGTGGTCAGTTTATCTCTTGTATTCCCGTCTTCACTGATCACTACAAAGTTGTCTGTCTGTGGTCAGTTTATCTCTTGTATTCTCATCTTCACTGGTCACTACCAAGTTGTCTGTGGTCAGTTTGTCTCTTGTATTCCCGTCTTCACTGATCACTACCAAGTTGTCTGTGGTCAGTTTATCTCTTGTATTCTCATCTTCACAAGTCACTACCAAGTTGTCTGTGGTCAGTATATCTCTTGTATTCCCATCTACATCATGACTGGTCACTACCAAGTTGTCTGTGGTCAGTTTATCTCTTGTATTCCGGTCTACGCTGGTCACTACCAAGTTGTCTGTGGTCAGTTTATCTCTTGTATTCCCATCTACATCTTGACTGGTCACTATCAAGTTGTCTGTGGTCAGTTTATCTCTTGTATTCCCATCTACATCTTGACTGGTCACTACCAAGTTGTCTGTGGTCAGTATATCTCTTGTATTGCCATCTACATCTTGACTGGTCACTATCAAGTTGTCTGTGGTCAGTATATCTCTTGTATTCCCATCTACATCTTGACTGGTCACTATCAAGTTGTCTGTGGTCAGTTTATCTCTTGTATTCTCATCTACATCTTGACTGGTCACTATCAAGTTGTCTGTGGTCAGTATATCTCTTGTATTCCCATCTACATCTTGACTGGTCACTACCAAGTTGTCTGTGATCAGTATATCTCTTGTATTCCGGTCTACGCTGGTCACTACCAAGTTGTCTGTCTGTGGTCAATATATCTCTTGTATTCCCATATACATCTTGACTGGTCACTATCAAGTTGTCTGTGGTCAGTATATCTCTTGTATTCCCATCTACATCTTGACTGGTTACTACAAAGTTGTATGTGGTCAGTATATCTCTTGTATTCCGGTCTACGCTGGTCACTACCAAGTTGTCTGTCTGTGGTCAGTATATCTCTTGTGTTCCCATCTACATCTTGACTGGTCACTATCAAGTTGTCTGTGGTCAGTATATCTCTTGTATTCCCATCTACATCTTGACTGGTCACTATCAGTTGTCTGTGGTCAGTTATCTCTGTATTCCGTCTTCACTGATCACTACAAAGTTGTCTGTCTGTGGTCAGTTTATCTCTTGTATTCTCATCTTCACTGGTCACTACCAAGTTGTCTGTGGTCAGTTTGTCTCTTGTATTCCCGTCTTCACTGATCACTACAAAGTTGTCTGTCTGTGGTCAGTTTATCTCTTGTATTCTCATCTTCACTGGTCACTACCAAGTTGTCTGTGGTCAGTTTATCTCTTGTATTCCGGTCTACGCTGGTCACTACCAAGTTGTCTGTGGTCAGTTTATCTCTTGTATTCCCATCTACATCTTGACTGGTCACTATCAAGTTGTCTGTGGTCAGTATATCTCTTGTATTGCCATCTACATCTTGACTGGTCACTATCAAGTTGTCTGTGGTCAGTATATCTCTTGTATTCCCATCTACATCTTGACTGGTCACTATCAAGTTGTCTGTGGTCAGTTTATCTCTTGTATTCTCATCTACATCTTGATTGGTCACTATCAAGTTGTCTGTGGTCAGTTTATCTCTTGTATTCCCATCTACATCTTGACTGGTCACTACCAAGTTGTCTGTCTGTGGTCAATATATCTCTTGTATTCCCATCTACATCTTGACTGGTCACTATCAAGTTGTCTGTGGTCAGTTTATCTCTTGTATTCTCATCTACATCTTGACTGGTCACTATCAAGTTGTCTGTGGTCAGTTTATCTCTTGTATTCCCATCTACATCTTGACTGGTCACTATCAAGTTGTCTGTGGTCAGTATATCTCTTGTATTCTCATCTACATCTTGACTGGTCACTATCAAGTTGTCTGTGGTCAGTTTATCTCTTGTATTCTTATCTTCACAAGTCACTATCAAGTTGTCTGTCTGTGGTCAGTTTATCTCTTGTATTCCCATCTACATCTTGACTGGTCACTACCAAGTTGTCTGTGGTCAGTATATCTCTTGTATTCCCATCTACATCTTGACTGGTCACTACCAAGTTGTCTGTGGTCAGTTTATCTCTTGTATTCCCGTTTTCACTGATCACTACCAAGTTGTCTGTCTGTGGTCAGTTTATCTCTTGTATTCTCATCTTGACTGGTCACTACCAAGTTGTCTGTGGTCAGTTTATCTCTTGTATTCCCGTCTTCACTGATCACTACCAAGTTGTCTGTGGTCAGTTTATCTCTTGTATTCTTATCTTCACTAATCACTACCAAGTTGTCTGTGGTCAGTATATCTCTTGTATTCCCGTCTACGCTGGTCACTACCAAGTTGTCTGTGGTCAGTATATCTCTTATATTCCCGTCTACACTGGTCACTACCAAGTTGACTGTGGTCAGTATATCTTTTATATTCCCATCTTGACTGGTCACTAACAAGTTCACTGTGGTCAGTTTATCTCTAATATTCCCATCTTGACTGGTCACTACCAAGTTGTCTGTTGTCAGTTTATCTTTCACGTTATTAACTCTTTAAATCCTAGATCTGCATAAAAAAGACAATGTCTAAAACCGCTGACACACAAAAAAATCTCCAACACTTTCAATACTTTCTTACTTTATCCATTAGAGTCCTGTTTGTTTTACTTTCTCATATTCTCTTCCTCGTTTCTCAGTTTGCTTATTTGAATTGGAGACTTCTCTTAAAAGACTTTTTACATTTTTCTGTTTGTCTAAGCCTTTCACTTTTGTAGCATGACACTAGCTGTTTCAACATAGTTTATTTATGTTGTTACATCTAAGTTTAATGGCTATTACTGGTAGTCTATCTCTGGAGTAGTTACAGCTCGTATATAGAACTCAAGTCAGATGTCAGGAAGCAACAAACAAGATAGATAGATAGATAGATAAAAACTGAATCTTTACTTTAACTAAATACTATCTTTCTTATTACTACCTAATCTCTATGACTTGTCCATGAAGGAGAAAATCCAGTCTAGATTCCATGAAGGAATGAATGATTGATTGATTGAATGAATAAATGATTGAATGAATTAAATGATTAAATGATTGAATGAATAAATGATTGAATGAATTAAATGATTGAATGAATAAATGATTGAATGATTGAATAAATGAATGGCTGGATGAATGAATAAATTAATGATTGAATGAATTATTCAATTATTAAATGAACCAATG
This sequence comes from Arion vulgaris, assembly GCA_020796225.1. Lineage (NCBI taxonomy): Eukaryota > Metazoa > Mollusca > Gastropoda > Stylommatophora > Arionidae > Arion > Arion vulgaris. Next base: position 1,834,226 of record CM036757.1, read on the forward strand.
AATGAATAATTGAATAAATGACTGAACCTGTGAATATATGAATGTGAAATGGAAAGTTATATTGTTTTATATATAGGTGTGTGTCAAATTCAGTCAGATATGTGTATCATGATGGTTAAGCAAATTCAGTCAGATATGTGTATCATGATGGTTAATCAAATTCAGTCAGATATGTGTATCATGATGGTTAAGCAAATTCAGTCAGATATGTGTATCATGATGGTTAAGCAAATTCAGTCAGATATGTGTATCATGATGGTTAAGCAAATTCAGTCAGATATGTGTATCATGATGGTTAAGCAAATTCAGTCAGATATGTGTATCATGATGGTTAAGCAAATTCAGTCAGATATGTGTATCATGATGGTTAAAAGGACAGAGTTCAATTCAGAGATATGTGTATCATGATGGTTAAGCAAATTCAGTCAGATATGTGTATCATGATGGTTAAGCAAATTCAGTCAGATATGTGTATCATGATGGTTAAGCAAATTCAGTCAGATATGTGTATCATGATGGTTAAGCAAATTCAGTCAGATATGTGTATCATGATGGTTAAGCAAATTCAGTCAGATATGTGTATCATGATGGTTAAGCAAATTCAGTCAGATATGTGTATCATGATGGTTACAATTAGTCAGATATGTATCATGATGGTTAGCAATCAGTCAGATATGTGTATCATGATGGTTAAGCAAATTCAGTCAGATATGTGTATCATGATGGTTAAGCAAATTCAGTCAGATATGTGTATCATGATGGTTAAGCAAATTCAGTCAGATATGTGTATCATGATGGTTAAGCAAATTCAGTCAGATATGTGTATCATGATGGTTAAGCAAATTCAGTAAGATATGTGTATCATGATGGTTAAGCAAATTCAGTCAGATATGTGTATCATGATGGTTAAGCAAATTCAGTCAGATATGTGTATCATGATGGTTAAGCAAATTCAGTCAGATATGTGTATCATGATGGTTAAGCAAATTCAGTCAGATATGTGTATCATGATGGTTAAGCAAATTCAGTCAGATATGTGTATCATGATGGTTAAGCAAATTCAGTCAGATATGTGTATCATGATGGTTAAGCAAATTCAGTCAGATATGTGTATCATGATGGTTAAGCAAATTCAGTCAGATATGTGTATCATGATGGTTAAGCAAATTCAGTCAGATATGTGTATCATGATGGTTAAGCAAATTCAGTCAGATATGTGTATCATGATGGTTAAGCAAATTCAGTCAGATATGTGTATCATGATGGTTAAGCAAATTCAGTCAGATATGTGTATCATGATGGTTAAGCAAATTCAGTCAGATATGTGTATCATGATGGTTAAGCAAATTCAGTCAGATATGTGTATCATGATGGTTAAGCAAATTCAGTCAGATATGTGTATCATGATGGTTAAGCAAATTCAGTCAGATATGTGTATCATGATGGTTAAGCAAATTCAGTCAGATATGTGTATCATGATGGTTAAGCAAATTCAGTCAGATATGTGTATCATGATGGTTAAGCAAATTCAGTCAGATATGTGTATCATGATGGTTAAGCAAATTCAGTCAGATATGTGTATCATGATGGTTAAGCAAATTCAGTCAGATATGTGTATCATGATGGTTAAGCAAATTCAGTCAGATATGTGTATCATGATGGTTAAGCAAATTCAGTCAGATATGTGTATCATGATGGTTAAGCAAATTCAGTCAGATATGTGTATCATGATGGTTAAGCAAATTCAGTCAGATATGTGTATCATGATGGTTAAGCAAATTCAGTCAGATATGTGTATCATGATGGTTAAGCAAATTCAGTCAGATATGTGTATCATGATGGTTAAGCAAATTCAGTCAGATATGTATCAGATGAATTCAGTCATGATGGTTAAGCAAATTCAGTCAGATATGTGTATCATGATGGTTAAGCAAATTCAGTCAGATATGTGTATCATGATGGTTAAGCAAATTCAGTCAGATATGTGTATCATGATGGTTAAGCAAATTCAGTCAGATATGTGTATCATGATGGTTAAGCAAATTCAGTCAGATATGTGTATCATGATGGTTAAGCAAATTCAGTCAGATATGTGTATCATGATGGTTAAGCAAATTCAGTCAGATATGTGTATCATGATGGTTAAGCAAATTCAGTCAGATATGTGTATCATGATGGTTAAGCAAATTCAGTCAGATATGTGTATCATGATGGTTAAGCAAATTCAGTCAGATATGTGTATCATGATGGTTAAGAAAATTCAGTCAGATATGTGTATCATGATGGTTAAGCAAATTCAGTCAGATATGTGTATCATGATGGTTAAGCAAATTCAGTCAGATATGTGTATCATGATGGTTAAGCAAATTCAGTCAGATATGTGTATCATGATGGTTAAGCAAATTCAGTCAGATATGTGTATCAGTCGATGTGTTAAGCAAATTCAGTCAGATATGTGTATCATGATGGTTAAGCAAATTCAGTCAGATATGTGTATCATGATGGTTAAGCAAATTCAGTCAGATATGTGTATCATGATGGTTAAGCAAATTCAGTCAGATATGTGTATCATGATGGTTAAGCAAATTCAGTCAGATATGTGTATCATGATGGTTAAGCAAATTCAGTCAGATATGTGTATCATGATGGTTAAGCAAATTCAGTCAGATATGTGTATCATGATGGTTAAGCAAATTCAGTCAGATATGTGTATCATGATGGTTAAGCAAATTCAGTCAGATATGTGTATCATGATGGTTAAGCAAATTCAGTCAGATATGTGTATCATGATGGTTAAGCAAATTCAGTCAGATATGTGTATCATGATGGTTAAGCAAATTCAGTCAGATATGTGATCATGATGGTTAAGCAAATTCAGTCAGATATGTGTATCATGATGGTTAAGCAAATTCAGTCAGATATGTGATCATGATGGTTAAGCAAATTCAGTCAGATATGTGTATCATGATGGTTAAGCAAATTCAGTCAGATATGTGTATCATGATGGTTAAGCAAATTCAGTCAGATAGTGTATCTGATGGTTAAGCAATTCAGTCAGATATTTGTATCATGATGGTTAAGCAAATTCAGTCAGATATGTGTATCATGATGGTTAAGCAAATTCAGTCAGATATGTGTATCATGATGGTTAAGCAAATTCAGTCAGATATGTGTATCATGATGGTTAAGCAAATTCAGTCAGATATGTGTATCATGATGGTTAAGCAAATTCAGTCAGATATGTGTATCATGATGGTTAAGCAAATTCAGTCAGATATGATCATGATGGTAAATCAGCAATGATGGTTAAGCAAATTCAGTCAGATATGTGTATCATGATGGTTAAGCAAATTCAGTCAGATATGTGTATCATGATGGTTAAAGCAAATTCATGATCGAAAATTATGATGTATCATGATGGTTAAGCAAATTCAGTCAGATATGTGTATCATGATGGTTAAGCAAATTCAGTCAGATATGTGTATCATGATGGTTAAGCAAATTCAGTCAGATATGTGTATCATGATGGTTAAGCAAATTCAGTCAGATATGTGTATCATGATGGTTAAGCAAATTCAGTCAGATATGTGTATCATGATGGTTAAGCAAATTCAGTCAGATATTGTATCATGATGGTTAACAAATTCAGTCAGAATATGTATCATGATGGTTAAGCAAATTCAGTCAGATATGTGTATCATGATGGTTAAGCAAATTCAGTCAGATATGTGTATCATGATGGTTAAGCAAATTCAGTCAGATATGTGATCATGATGGTTAAGCAAATTCAGTCAGATATGTGTATCATGATGGTTAAGCAAATTCAGTCAGATATGTGTATCATGATGGTTAAGCAAATTCAGTCAGATATGTGTATCATGATGGTTAAGCAAATTCAGTCAGATATGTGTATCATGATGGTTAAGCAAATTCAGTCAGATATGTGTATCATGATGGTTAAGCAAATTCAGTCAGATATGTGTATCATGATGGTTAAGCAAATTCAGTCAGATATGTGTATCATGATGGTTAAGCAAATTCAGTCAGATATGTGTATCATGATGGTTAAGTGGTTAAACCATTGAATTGCGTTTCGAAAGTCATGGGTCTGGACCTGGCATTCTATTCACAAGTAAATTCTTACAAGAAACTCATAAGACAGTTCCTGGAGCAGCAGAGTTTATACTTTGTGTAATACGTTTTATCATCAGTCTACGATATGACTAGGAACTTGATCTCATCTACATTGAGATTACAGTTATCAATAGACAAATAGTCTGATTGCGCTTCATGCGGGAAATGAACCCAGTACTTTTGTAGCAAGAGGCGAACACCGTACTTCAACTCCACCAACCCACTACCTACACTCTACCCGAGCCTTCACCGATCCTCCACCAAATCTCTGTCGAGCTTCTTGTTATAGCACTACTTCATGTGATAGCACTGCTTCCTGTGATAGCACTACTTCCTGTAGTAGCACTACTTTCTGTTATAGCACTACTTCCTGTTGTAGCATTACTTCCTGTTATAGCACTACTTCCTGTTGTAGCACTGCTTCCTGTGATAGCACTACTTCCTGTTGTAGCACTACTTTCTGTTATAGCACTACTTCCTGTTGTAGCACTACTTTCTGTTATAGCACTACTTCCTGTTGTAGCACTACTTCCTGTTATAGCACTACTTCCTGTTGTAGCACTACTTTCTGTTATAGCACTACTTCCTGTTGTAGCACTACTTCCTGTTATAGCACTACTTCCTGTTGTAGCATTACTTCCTGTTGTAGCACAACTTCCTGTTGTAGCATTACTTCCTGTAGTATCACTACTTGCTGTTGTAGCATTACTTCATGTAGTAGCACTACTTCCTGTTATAGCATTACTTCATGTTGTAGCATTACTTCCTGTTGTAGCAATACTTCCTATAGTAGCACTACTTCCTGTTATAGCACTACTTCCTGTTGTAGCACTACTTTCTGTTGTAGCACTACTTCCTGTAGTATCACTACTTCCTGCTATAGCACTACTTCCTGTTATAGCACTACTTCCTGTTATAGCACCATTTATACTGTCTTAGTTCGATATTACATCTTGAATTGATCAAATATTTTATTATTGTAATAACTTTATTTTAAGAAACCACTTAGTTATAAATATAAAGAGTGCAAGCTTTAGGGATAAAACTCTAATGACTACTGTTGGCCGTAGTTTCTAACTGGTATAATTTCTATTTGCCGTAACGGTTCTCGTATCGATTCATCCTCAAATGTGTACCAAGACTAAAAGTAAAGACGGCGAGCGATATGTTGACCATATTACCCATCGTGTGCCGACAGTCATTTAAAAAAACGGCCTAATACTCAATAAAACTTAAAGTATGACAAAGAGTTCTTCTATTAACCTTTCTTTCGTCATATCTAATTAGTTAATTGCATATCCTTTACAGGATTGTGCGAATCAACCCTAGCTTTTTAACGCTGCTTGTAATTTTTTACGTTCATTATTACGTTCAATAGTTTGCCATTGCTTTCTGAACGGTGGTGCCATCGCCTTTTGTAAAATTCCACGCGAAACAGTTTGCAGTCATATTGTCCGCAGCGTGATTCGAACTCATATCATCGGGGTTAATAGACCGAGTCACTATCCCCTAAGCCACAGACGCCACAACTTCCTTACTTTGAGACAAAAACAACTTACAAACATAATTTCATAGACTTGACTTACTTGCCATATAACCTACATTTACAAACATGACTTTCTAGACTTGACTAAAATAAAATAAGTTAAACATCCATTTGGCAGCTTTTACGGCCAGGTTTTCAACGCCCTCCAGAACGCTGTTACAAACAGATATGTTTTATTTATTTTTTTAAACAGCAAAACGCAACTTGGCATACCAGCTGAAATTAGTTTTGACATGGATGAGGTAACAAGACAAACATGGCGGCCACATTAGAAAAGGTTAACCAGTAAGAACAAGAATAGACAATTCGTGTCTTCAAGTTAGAAAACAAAACTCAACTGGCAGATAGAATTGCGACTGTCGTTCTTAATCGACCTCCCACTCAGTAACGTCCTCTTCAACTGTCTCAGTGAGGCTAGATCTCTTTAAGTCTCTCTTAAACTGTTAATTGACCTACCACTTATCTCTTTCTCGGTGGGGGGCTGAAACGAAACGTATTATTACTGGTTATTCCTCTAATCTCTTTTCCTGTTGGTTCCAATGAAACGTACCATTGCTAGCTGCACTAAATCCTGAATACCTGGCGGTAACTATTTCTTCTCAATGAGATGACCATTCATTATGAATATATCAATATTTTGTTGTTAAATTATCCTCTTGTTTCCAACATGTCATATTTCAACTAGGATGTGCCTGTTACTCTATTAATATGTCAGCTTGACATGTCTACTTATATTAATCTGTTGTTTCCTGAGAGTGTATCCAATCTATCGTCACATTTTTTCATATATCGTCATATATCGTCATCTTTATCTGTGTTGGTATCAATTCTTCTCTCTTCAAAACATATCTATATGTTATAACTTCTTGTTATACGACGCCGTGTATGCGGCGCAGACATCTGTTTGATAAACGTTACAAAAACTGTAATGTGCCTACGTCTACGTTACCACTCAGATCTTCAAAATAAATAATGATAGAATGACATCTGGTGTTAATGAACCAAATGGTTTGTCATATCACCATCATCATTGTCAACATTTATCTCTCTATTACTCAATCCTCAAATTAGATCAGCTCTCACGCCTTGCTCTTTTCCATTAAGCCTGTTACGCTTTTTTTTTGTCTGTCAATCTTCTCACTCCCCCGATCCATGCAATCGACATCTCTTTCTTAACTGTTCCAATGATCTATTCCCCTCCAGCAGATAATCCCTGATCTATCGCCTGCTAACTTCCACTCTATTTCACATGTTGCCACCATGCTGCTATTATTTTCTTCTTCCGAGTGTAAACCTAGGTTTTCAATGCCAGGAATAAGGAAACACACAAACACACTTACAAAGTGAACTTGATGAAGCTGGCTAAATCTCACGAATGTCTCAACTTGATTATAGCGAGAGACAAAGTGAATTTGACAATTCCATTCCATCCGGCAATTGGGAGGCTACACAGAACAGCAGCTCGCCTGCCTGTGTGTGGGGGTGTGCGCATGTGCGTGAATAATGTGTGTGCATGTATGTACGACAGTGAGATAGAAGCATGATGTGTGTGTGGGTATGTGTGCGTGCTGATGTGTGTGTGTGTGTGTGTGTGTGTGTGTGGGGATGTGTGCGACATTAAGACCTTTTCATGAGCGTCCAACAAGACTATTTTTTCTTCTTATTTTCTCTGACCTGGTATTTATTGGCTTCATGGCCGGTTAGTGTCCTTAATAAAGAAATATGTGAGGAAACAACGAAGGAGATGAAGTGGTAAACATCTTACACTTGACATTCGGTTATATATTGAAGTACTCACACACAACTAGACAACAACAATCATGTGCGTTCTGGAATATTTCTAAAGACTTGTATTACCAGAACGTATACAGGAAATGTTAACATTATACGAATAATACATATTACCTGTACTGGGGTCATGGGTCAGTGACTAGACTAGGGAGTCCATATCATCTGTCCTGGGGTCATGGGTCAGTAGCTGTTATAATTGCTTCACATGAGACTGAGTTTTCTTTAGCAATCGTATACTACCTTAGTCATTCAGTCATTCAGTCACATCTTAAAGCTAACATCAGGTAGCTCAGTCATTCAGTCACTCAGTTATTCAGTCAGTCAGTTATTCAGTAATTCAGTCATTCAGTTATTCAGTAATTCAGTCATTTAGTCATTCAGTTATCAGTCATTCAGTCATTCAGTCACATCTTAAAGCTAACATCTAGTAGTTCAGTCAGTCAGTTATTCAGTCATTCAGTCATTCCGTTATTCAGTCATTCAGTCATTCAGTCACATCTTAAAGCTAACACCCAGTAGCTCAGACAGTCAGTTATTCGGTTATTCAGTTATTCAGTCATTCAGTCACTTAGTTATTCAGTTATTAAGTCATTCAGTAACTCAATTATTCAGTCATATCTTAAATCTAACATCTAGTAGTTAAGTCAGTCAGTTATTCAGTCACATTCATCAATCACTAACATCAGTCATATTTCTTGAATAAAGACTGGGTTATATAACAAATGAAAACAATGAAAATGTGAAATATATTGGGAATATTTTGTCTTGGTCCCTAACAAGAATAGAAACTACAAATGAGATGAGAAGGAGACTAGCTGTAACTATTCAGAGAGTCATTTGTTAGAACAACTGATGAAATGACGCAGAGAGTCATTTGTTAGAACAACTGATGAAATAACACAGATAGTCATTTGTTAGAACAACTGATAAAATAACGCAGAGAGTCATTTGTTAGAACAACTGATGAAATAACGCAGATAGTAATTTGTTAGAACAACTGATGAAATAACACAGAAAGTAATTTGTTAGAACAACTGATGAAATAACGCAGGTAAGAAAATAACAGTTTCTGGGAACATGAATGTTTCATGTAGAAACACATGGAATCATAGAGCAATACATAAACTTTCAAGATGTTCAGATCGAATCTATTGAAACAAAGTGCTACAGATACATTCTTCAAATGTCATTTACAAAGATAAAATATACAAGTTGTACACGACTTGAACATCGAGAAAAATGCGCTCATAAACAACATATTGTCTAGGAAACTAAACATTAAGGGGGCATGGCTCACAAACAAAATCTTGTCTAGGTAACTAAACATTAAGGGGGCATGCTCATAAACAATATCTTGTCCAGTGAACTAAACATTAAGGGGGCATGCTTATAAACAATATCTTGTCCAGGAAACTAAACATTAAGGGGGCATGCTCATAAACAATATCTTGTCCAGGAAACTAAACATTAAGGGGGCATGCTTATAAACAATATCTTGTCCAGGAAACTAAACATTAAGGGGACGTGGCTCATAAACAATACTCGTCTCTCTTTTCTCTAATCCTGATTTACCTTACAAAGTCAGGATAAGAAGAGATTTCTAGAACGTGCATTTGTATGCGCTACACAAATAGTGTTTTGCACCACCACCACCCTTATTATTTTTTAGCGCCACCTTTTGCGTGGACGGCCTTTTGGTTTGTATCATTGTATCCACTGTATCCTTGTATCCACTGTATCATTGTATCCACTGTATCCTTGTATCCACTGTATCATTGTATCCACTGTATCATTGTATCATTGTATCATTGTATCCACTGTATCCTTGTATCCACTGTATCATTGTATCCACTGTATCCTTGTATCCACTGTATCCTTGTATCCACTGTATCCTTGTATCCACTGTATCATTGTATCCACTGTATCATTGTATCCACTGTATCATTGTATCCACTGTATCTTGTATCCACGTGTACACATCATTGTATCCACTGTATCATTGTATCCACTGTATCATTGTATCCACTGTATCCTTGTATCCACTGTATCCTTGTATCCACTGTATCATTGTATCCACTGTATCATTGTATCCACTGTATCATTGTATCCACTGTATCCTTGTATCCACTGTATCCTTGTATCCACTGTATCATTGTATCCACTGTATCATTGTATCCACTGTATCATTGTATCCACTGTATCCTTGTATCCACTGTATCCTTGTATCCACTGTATCATTGTATCCACTGTATCATTGTATCCACTGTATCATTGTATCCACTGTATCCTTGTATCCACTGTATCCTTGTATCCACTGTATCATTGTATCCACTGTATCATTGATCCTGTATCCACTGTATCCTTGTATCCACTGTATCCACTGTATCCTTGTATCCACTGTATCATTGTATCCACTGTATCCTTGTATCCACTGTCACTCCTTGTATCCACTGTATCCTTGTATCCACTCATGTATCATTGTATCCACTGATCCTTATCCTGTCATTGTATCCACTGTATCCTTGTATCCACTGTATCCACTGTATCCTTGTATCCACTGTATCATTGTATCCACTGTATCATTGTATCCACTGTATCATTGTATCCTGACCCTTGTATCCACTGTATCCTTGTATCCACTGTATCATTGTATCCACTGTATCCTTGTATCCACTGTATCATTGTATCCACTGTATCCTTGTATCCACTGTATCCACTGTATCCTTGTATCCACTGTATCCTTGTATCCACTGTATCCTTGTATCCACTGTATCATTGTATCCACTGTATCCTTGTATCCACTGTATCATTGTATCCACTGTATCCTTGTATCCACTGTATCCACTGTATCCTTGTATCCACTGTATCATTGTATCCACTGTATCCTTGTATCCACTGTATCATTGTATCCACTGTATCCTTGTATCCACTGTATCCTTGTATCCACTGTATCCACTGTATCCACTGTATCCACTGTATCCACTGAGACCAATTGTCTGTTAGTAATATGTTTGTATCCACTGAGACCAATTGTCTGTTAGTAATATGTTTGTATCCACTGTATCGAAGTAGCATTGCTCTCTGAGACCAATTGTCTGTTAGTAATATGCTTGTATCCACTGTATCGAAGTAGCATTGCTCTCTGAGACCAATTGTCTGTTAGTAATATGTTTGTATCCACTGTATCGAAGTAGCATTGCTCTCTGAGACCAATTGTCTGTTAGTAATATGTTTGTATCCACTGTATCGAAGTAGCATTGCTCTCTGAGACCAATTGTCTGTTAGTAATATGTTTGTATCCACTGTATCGAAGTAGCATTGCTCTCTGAGACCAATTGTCTGTTAGTAATATGTTTGTATCCACTGTATCGAAGTAGCATTGCTCTCTGTGACCAATTGTCTGTTAGTAATATGTTTGTATCCACTGTATCGAAGTAGCATTGCTCTCTGTGACCAATTGTCTGTTAGTAATATGTTTGTATCCACTGTATCGAAGTAGCATTGCTCTCTGAGACCAATTGTCTGTTAGTAATATGTTTGTATCCACTGTATCGAAGTAGCATTGCTCTCTGTGACCAATTGTCTGTTAGTAATATGTTTGTATCCACTGTATCGAAGTAGCATTGCTCTCTGAGACCAATTGTCTGTTAGTAATATGTTTGTATCCACTGTATCGAAGTAGCATTGCTCTCTGTGACCAATTGTCTGTTAGTAATATGTTTGTATCCACTGTATCGAAATAGCATTGCTCTCTGTGACCAATTGTCTGTTAGTAATATGTTTGTATCCACTGTATCGAAGTAGCATTGCTCTCTGAGACCAATTGTCTGTTAGTAATATGTTTGTATCCACTGTATCGAAGTAGCATTGCTCTCTGAGACCAATTGTCTGTTAGTAATATGTTTGTATCCACTGTATCGAAGTAGCATTGCTCTCTGAGACCAATTGTCTGTTAGTAATATGTTTGTATCCACTGTATCCACTGAGACCAATTGTCTGTTAGTAATATGTTTGTATCCACTGTATCGAAGTAGCATTGCTCACTGAGACCAATTGTCTGTTAGTAATATGTTTGTATCCACTGTATCGAAGTAGCATTGCTCTCTGAGACCAATTGTCTGTTAGTAATATGTTTGTATCCACTGTATCGAAGTAGCATTGCTCTCTGTGACCAATTGTCTGTTAGTAATATGTTTGTATCCACTGTATCGAAGTAGCATTGCTCTCTGTGACCAATTGTCTGTTAGTAATATGTTTGTATCCACTGTATCGAAGTAGCATTGCTCTCTGTGACCAATTGTCTGTTAGTAATATGTTTGTATCCACTGTATCGAAGTAGCATTGCTCTCTGAGACCAATTGTCTGTTAGTAATATGTTTGTATCCACTGTATCGAAGTAGCATTGCTCTCTGAGACCAATTGTCTGTTAGTAATATGTTTGTATCCACTGTATCGAAGTAGCATTGCTCTCTGAGACCAATTGTCTGTTAGTAATATGTTTGTATCCACTGTATCGAAGTAGCATTGCTCTCTGAGACCAATTGTCTGTTAGTAATATGTTTGTATCCACTGTATCGAAGTAGCATTGCTCTCTGAGACCAATTGTCTGTTAGTAATATGTTTGTATCCACTGTATCGAAGTAGCATTGCTCTCTGTGACCAATTGTCTGTTAGTAATATGTTTGTATCCACTGTATCGAAGTAGCATTGCTCTCTGAGACCAATTGTCTGTTAGTAATATGTTTGTATCCACTGTATCGAAGTAGCATTGCTCTCTGAGACCAATTGTCTGTTAGTAATCTGCTTTTTTTTTCTTTTCCCGATCCAGAAGCACTTGAGCTGAAAGCTCTTTGGTTCAGTGCCATGGACATCGTAACCCTTCGGTTCGGTGCCACGAGCACCGTAAATCTGGAGAACCTGTAGATTTTCTGCCAGTCCGCGGAATTGAACCCGCACTCACAGAGGACTTGTCACCCGTAGTCCAATGTGTTACGAATACGCAGGGCAGGCGGTATGGTAATCTGCTTAAGTGGTCGAACCATCGTATCGCGGAAACTGAAATATTTTTGTTGACAGTTGTTAGTGATAGCAGCAATTAAAGCCAGTCTTCCTTTAAGACGAAGTAGAAGGGGAGGATGTGGGATCTAGACCACTGTGTCAGCAGAATATTAAAGAAACTTTCAACACTATGATGGAAGGGAGGGAACTGGCTAGAGATTGAGAGACTTTCAAGCAAGCGTAGATGAGAGTGATGTTGAGAGTGATGTTGAGAGCGATGATGACAGCGATGATGACAGCGATGTTTTGCAAAGGGAATGGCTACATGACGAGAGTACGTTGACTGAAGTGGGCGTTATAACTTATTGATAGTATTAAAATGACCGCTTACTTTCAGGCTTTGTTTTGTTTGATGTCAGTGTCATTGATTTTGTTTGATGTCAGTGTCATTGATTTTGTTTGATGTCAGTGTCATTGATTTTGAATCACAGAAGAGCAACAATTGTCATATACCTTCAATCATCTCTCATTCACACATGTACTGTACTAGTGTGTACATTTCTCATCTCTCATTCACACATGTACTGTATTAATGTGTACATCTCTCATCTCTCATTCCCACATGCACTCTACTAATGTGTACATCTCGCATCAATAATTCACACATGTACTGTACTAATGTGTACACTATGTTACAATCATAAATAAATCATAAAATCACATTTCATTCATGAAAACATTCATAAACTACATGACGTTACCAGAAATTGTGCCACACGCAAATCTCGCGAGAGATGTTAAAGTAAAAAAATAGAAGATCGCAGCGGGAGGGGATAAGGAAGAGGCGAATTTATGATATTCTAAAAACCGAATCTATGTAATATAGCGGACGGTGAAACACAAGGGGACGCTATTCATATTTTTGTGAGATGTTTTGGTGATATAATTATCTTGATATGATAGAATAAAGAGTAACTTGGTAAGGATTTAGTAGAGGATTTATGGAGGCGAGAGTTGGAAAGCAACAAAGCTCTAGAAAGAAAATTAGATAACTTTGAGAATAAATGTCTTAGAAGAATATTGAACCTCAAATGGTCAGATTTCAGACCCAATACACAAATAAGACAAGAGACCAAGCAAGAAAATGTATCAAATTTTATAAGAAAGCGCCGCTGGAACTACATCGGCCACACACTTAGAATGGATGAGAGAAGACTCCTTACCAATCCCTCATATGGACACCAGAGGGAAAAAGAAAACGAGGAAGACCAAGAGAGACTCTGCGTAGAACCATCACCAGAGAAGGCTCAACGATGGGCCTAGTAAACATTAAAGACCTAAAACAGATAGCAACGAACCGCGAGACATGGAGAGCTATGACCTCTGCCCTATGCGCCGCCCACAGGCCCAAGAGGAAAGACTAACTAACTATCTTCTATTTGTTTCTATGAAAACTTATCAATGAAAACTACAGACCAGTAAGGCGTACTATAAAATCTGCTATTTGTTCGTTTTTTATTTTGGATCGCTAGAACAGTTAGCAAACAGCGCAACATAACAGCTGACAACGTTAACTATAAGCAAGCATGGAAAGTCATAGAAATCAAGTTCAGTATAGATCAAGCTTTAATTTCTGAGTAACATGTCGCGGTACCCGGCTTCGTCCGGGATTATATTATGGAAAGCTTTTTTCAAAAATGTATTCCATTGCTTAATTATCAGGAATTATATATATATAATTATCTTGCGGCTGTGCACCCGACGATACCACTGTTGTGCTCTGATTCTTGACGTTTGTAAATCTTTCTTGTGTGTTTAAAATACATTAATAAAGACACAGAACTTGTTTTGCATTTCGTAAACTGTGATATCGTCTGAATAAGAGTAGACACATAATTAATGTAATCTCTTTTTTAAGCTAAGAATAACATTCAATCGAATCACGTTATTGTAATAATAACAATCAATTCAATCGAATCACGTTATTGTAATAATAGCAATCAATTCAATCGAATCACGTTATTGTAATAATAGCAATCAGTGCAATCGAATCACGTTATTGCAATAATAGCAATCTATGCAACCGCAAGTTCAAGTTAGTGTTTATTTTTAAAATTTTCATTTTTATAAACTAAATCTATTTAGGGAGCTGTTATAGTCTATATTATAGTGAAGATTACAACCTGCTTGCCCTGACTGTCGACACGTATTGTGCAGGATAAGTTTATTATTTAACCCTGAATAGATAAAAAAAAGTATACTCTTACGACGTCCTCGTGACTGGACAGATGAACTAGTTGATAACATAAAGTAACTTGTCAGTTTAATGGAACCAGCAGGGAAACTAATGAAAGAGAAATTGATAAGATCAGAGAACAGAATGGTAAAGGACAATAGAAGATAAAAATAAAGTTGATTATCAGGGAAACAAAAACTATTGTTAGAAATAGTTATTCATTAATAATAGTAAAAGAGGATCCAGCAAAGTAGCATTGCCACCTAACGGCCTTTAACCTTTGCTTGATAAAGACCTTTAGGTCGAAACGTCGTTGTATATTGTTTTTGTATTTTGTAAAAATATATTACTTTATTTTAACATGTCACCTATGCTACATAATTTAACTGCAGTCTTCCCTTATATTGATAACGTCATTGCTACATAATTTAACTGCAGTCTCTTCCCTTATATTGATGACGTCATTGCTACATAATTTAACTGCAGTCTTCCCTTATATTGCTAACAAAAGTACTAAAAGAATTGTTTGAGAGTAAGCGGGTAGGAGAAAGACAGTCATGTAACTTGAATGAAAACGTTAAGAAATATATACGAGTATATAAATGTAGCAGAATACACAATCAGAGTAAAGTGTATGAAATGATGGAGATTCATTACATCGTAACTTTGATTGGGTATGACATTTAATCAATAAATCAATATTTCTTCCAACTATCAACAAAGTCCTGTAAGTGTGTCTTGTCCTCTAGCTCTGATTACATTATAGTTTGTATCTAGAACTTGTTCCTAGCTCCTTATCTTCCTTCTCTAGAATATTCATTTAGTGAACTGATGAAATCTGTTTCTTGATTGTTTTCAATCTTCTCTAGAATATTCATTTAGTGAACTGATGAAATCTGTTTCTTGATTGTTTTCAATCTTCTCTAGAATATTCATTTAGTGAACTGATGAAATCTGTTTCTTGATTGTTTTCAATCTTGTCTAGAATATTCATTTAGTGAACTGATGAAATCTGTTTCTTGATTGTTTCAATCTTGTCTAGAATATTCATTTAGTGAACTGATGAAATCTGTTTCTTGATTGTTTTCAATCTTCTCTAAAAATCTAAAGACAAAGGATTGATTTCATTGCACCGAGTTTTATCCTGTATGGATCAGTCACTCTCTGCAGAAACGGCACGACACCTGCCGAGAGTATTGTACAAAACACAAACACAGTAGCTCCTGCAACAATTCTAGTGATCTCAGGAAAAACAACATTCGTGAACAGAACGGCGCGATTCGGATTCGAACCTACGATCTTCATAACACAAACAAACGGATTGACTTCTTTTCTAAAGAGACGTTCAGTTCATATATGATTAGTACATGACAGGTGTTGGTTTAGTTGACGATTTCCTTTTGATCGCCATGTAGACTGTACGTGTTTATACGTCCGTGTTTAACTGTTATAGTTTTCCATTACATCAGTCTGTCTCGTTGACAGTATTGAAATATCTACATCACTTTGTATTACATCAGTCTGCCTCGTTGACAGTATTGAAATATCTACATCACTTTGTATTACATCAGTATGTCTCGTTGACAGTATTGAAATATCTACATCCCTTTGTATTACATCAGTCTGTCTCGTTGACAGTATTGAAATATCTACATCACTTTGTATTACATCAGTCTGTCTCGTTGACAGTATTGAAATATCTACATCACTTTGTATTACATCAGTCTGCCTCGTTGACAGTATTGAAATATCTACATCACTTTGTATTACATCAGTCTGTCTTGTTGACAGTATTGAAATATCTACATCACTTTGTATTACATCAGTCTGTCTCGTTGACAGTATTGAAATATCTACATCACTTTGTATTACATCAGTCTGTCTCGTTGACAGTATTGAAATATCTACATCACTTTGTATTACATCAGTCTGTCTCTTTGACAGTATTGAAATATCTACATCACTTTGTATTACATCAGTCTGTCTGGTTGACAGTATTGAGATATCTACATCCCTTTGTATTACATCAGTCTGTCTCGTTGACAGTATTGAAATATCTACATCCCTTTGTATTACATCAGTCTGTCTCGTTGACAGTATTGAAATATCTACATCACTTTGTATTACATCAGTCTGTCTCGTTGACAGTATTGAAATATCTACATCACTTTGTATTACATCAGTCTGTCTCGTTGACAGTATTGAAATATCTACATCACTTTGTATTACATCAGTCTGTCTCGTTGACAGTATTGAAATATCTACATCACTTTGTATTACATCAGTCTGTCTCGTTGACAGTATTGAAATATCTACATCACTTTGTATTACATCAGTCTGTCTCGTTGACAGTATTGAAATATCTACATCACTTTGTATTACATCAGTCTGTCTCGTTGACAGTATTGAAATATCTACATCCCTTTGTATTACATCAGTCTGTCTCGTTGACAGTATTGAAATATCTACATCACTTTGTATTACATCAGTCTGTCTCGTTGACAGTATTGAAATATCTACATCCCTTTGTATTACATCAGTCTGTCTCGTTTACAGTATTGAAATATCTACATCACTTTGTATTACATCAGTCTGTCTCGTTGACAGTATTGAAATATCTACATCCCTTTGTATTACATCAGTCTGTCTCGTTGACAGTATTGAAATATCTACATCACTTTGTATTACATCAGTCTGTCTCGTTGACAGTATTGAAATATCTACATCACTTTGTATTACATCAGTCTGCCTCGTTGACAGTATTGAAATATCTACATCACTTTGTATTACATCAGTCTGTCTTGTTGACAGTATTGAAATATCTACATCACTTTGTATTACATCAGTCTGTCTCGTTGACAGTATTGAGACATCTACATCACTTTGTATTACATCAGTCTGTCTCGTTGACAGTATTGAGATATCTACATCACTTTGTATTACATCAGTCTGTCTCGTTGACAGTATTGAAATATCTACATCCCTTTGTATTACATCAGTCTGTCTCTGTGGCGTAGAAGTTATGTGATCGTCTCTCGTGTCAAAGGTACCAGGTTTGCTCCCTCGTGGAGCCATCTAGATATTATTCTAGAGATCCTGATCTTAGTGTAGGTGAGATCGAGTTCCTAGTCCTATCGGAGACAGAAGATAAAACGTAGGTCCCGTGTTCAACTTGAGCACGTAAAAGAACCCTTGCAAGTTCAAAATCGATTAGAGCAGGCTGGAAAGCCGCTGCCTGGTCAAAATTCATTAAAAATTAAAATAAAATCCCTACAAAAATATTTTACCATCTGCAAAATTACATCAGTGACCTTCGCCTGTTCTACATAGTTTGTGCACTGCCGCTGAGATCTTCTTGTGTAAGAAAGAGATCGGAGCACACGTGGTTATTCTCCGAAATGCAATGATGATAGTCCTATGAATGAATCAATCATTCAATCAATTAATCAATGAGGTAATGCTCACTTGATATTGCTAACTGAACAATAACAACTGTATCGATAAGAAAGTAGGACTGAATCACTTGATATTGCTAACTGAACAATAACAACTGTATCGATAAGAAAGTAGGACTGGATCACTTGATATTACTAGCTGAACAATAACAACTGTATCGATAAGAAAGTAGGACTGGATCACTTGATATTGCTAACTGAACAATAACAACTGTATCGATAAGAAAGTAGGACTGGATCACTTGATATTACTAGCTGAACAATAACAACTGTATCGATAAGAAAGTAGGACTGGATCACTTGATATTGCTAACTGAACAATAACAACTGTATCGATAAGAAAGTAGGACTGGATCACTTGATATTACTAGCTGAACAATAACAACTGTATCGATAAGAAAGTAGGACTGGATCACTTGATATTGCTAACTGAACAATAACAACTGTATCGATAAGAAAGTAATACTGGATCACTTGATATTACTAGCTGAACAATAACAACTGTATCGATAAGAAAGTAGGACTGGATATATGAGATATTTTTCTTCAAGTGTAATTCACTTTTGTATTTCACTAACCTAAAACACTGACCCTGGAGACAATATCGACGCTCATTGCAAGAGACAGGGGCGTGTCTGAGAAGAGTGGCTGTGAAAGGATACTGAGAGTAGCAACGACTAACCCTGATTTTAAAAGTGCGTGTCTGTCCACTATGAGAGTGATGGAACGTTTTCTCGAAATCACGTTAGGAGAAACATAGATTTTGCCCGCGATATCAGGGACCGCTTGTACGGGTCGATTTGTCAGTTTGAATTCTCGAGAAAATTAAGAGTACTCTCATGCAATCTTTTCTGGTATCTCCCCCTGAGTGTTTGGGTAGATACAGAACATTGACAACAACAGAATTATCTAAAGTTGTAGTAGTACAGGGCTAGCTAGTTGAATCGTACTGTGTTCAACTACTGGTGTCAGTACAGAGCTAGCTAGTTGAATCGTACTGTGTTCAACTCCTGGTGTCAGTACAGGGCTAGCTAGTTGAATCGTACTGTGTTCAACTCCTGGTGTCAGTACAGAGCTAGCTAGTTGAATCGTACTGTGTTCAACTCCTGGTGTCAGTACAGAGCTAGCTAGTTGAATCGTACTGTGTTCAACTCCTGGTGTCAGTACAGGGCTAGCTATTTGAATCGTACTGTGTTCAACTCCTGGTGTCAGTACAGAGCTAGCTAGTTGAATCGTACTGTGTTCAACTCCTGGTGTCAGTACAGAGCTAGCTAGTTGAATCGTACTGTGTTCAACTCCTGGTGTCAGTACAGAGCTAGCTAGTTGAATCGTACTGTGTTCAACTCCTGGTGTCAGTACAGAGCTAGCTAGTTGCATCGTACTGTGTTCAACTCCTGGTGTCAGTACAGGGCTAGCTAGTTGAATCGTACTGTGTTCAACTCCTGGTGTCAGTACAGAGCTAGCTAGTTGAATCGTACTGTGTTCAACTCCTGGTGTCAGTACAGGGCTAGCTAGTTGAATCGTACTGTGTTAAACTCCTGGTGTCAGTACAGGGCTAGCTAGTTGAATCGTACTGTGTTCAACTCCTGGTGTCAGTACAGGGCTAGCTAGTTGAATCGTACTGTGTTCAACTCCTGGTGTCAGTACAGGGCTAGCTAGTTGAATCGTACTGTGTTCAACTCCTGGTGTCAGTACAGGGCTAGCTAGTTGAATCGTACTGTGTTCAACTCCTGGTGTCAGTACAGGGCTAGCTAGTTGAATCGTACTGTGTTCAACTCCTGGTGTCAGTACAGGGCTAGCTAGTTGAATCGTACTGTATTCAACTACTGGTGTAGTAAGTAGGACAGAACTAGCTATTTGAATCGTACTGTGTTCAACTCCTGGTGTCAGTACAGAGCTAGTTTGTTAGATCGTATGGTGTTCAACTCCTGGTGTAGTAAGTAGTACAGAACTAGTTTGTTGAATCGTACTGTGTTCAACTCCTGGTGTAGTAAGTAGTACAGAACTAGTTTGTTGAATCTTACTGTGTTCAACTCCTGGTAACATCAATTTTCAAATAGCCCACAGGTGAAACTGTGTACTAAAACATGCAATATTGAATTGAGGGCATTCGAGATTACTGGTCGGAGTCACTGGGTATGTGCTCTGCTGCTAGTTCTCAGTTGAAACGATTTGAACGCATACTGTAGATTTCTGAGTATAGAGAAGTAGTTTCTAACCAGAGTTTTCTATGTGGGATTATTTCTATAGGGTAACTTGAACCTTCTCTTTCTTCTTCTTCTTCTTCTTCTTCTTCTTCTCTTAACTTCACGTCAAGCATAAGGAATCAATAAAATTCCTTCAACCAGATGTGTCTTGAGCAAGCCAGCCCAGGTTCTTGAATTAAAAAATAACTAAACTACAACATATTTCATAACTACGTTTACTACAAGTTACTACATACTCAAACAGTACTGAGAGACATAACTCAAGAAGTACTGAGAGACATAACTCAAGAAATACTGAGAGACATAACTCAAGAAGTACTGAGAGACATAACTCAAGAAGTACTGAGAGACATAACTCAAGAAGTACTGAGAGACATAAGACGTACTGAGAGACATAACTCAAGAAGTACTGAGAGACATCACTCAAGAAGTACTATTTTTGTTTAAAATATTATTATTATTATTGTATGGTAGTAGAAATACATAACAATGTTGTGGTGTATGAACTTATGTTTAACCTGTTTATTCTGGCAGCCATCTGTAAACATTTCACAGCGATGATATTTTGATATTTTTAAATTTGATTTGAATGAACAAGCACTTTAAATTATGGACATGATTTGGTAACTTAATTTGGATCTGTTTCTCCAGAAACTAACTATACTGTCATATGTTTTAGTATAGATATGTGCTAGAGTAGGCAAGAGGTATCGGTCTCAGTTCCATGGATGAGATTGAGCGAGTTGCCCAGGATAGAGCGGTATGGAGAAGTTACTTGCAGGACATATGTAACGTATAACGCTACGAGAGGAATTATTATTATTATTATTTGTTATAGTATATATATAACATTATAGTTTTGTGTGAGTGTGCATGAAATAGACTGTTTCATGACTGTCATTGCACGATTGCTTGTAGAATACTAGTATGGAAGATTGCATCCTGGCAAAGAAGAGAAGAGTAAGACCTCGGAAAAGATGGATTCAGGGTATGGCGGATGATATAAGCATGACTGCTGCAGAGGTGTGACATTTAGCATATAATAGAGACAAATTTCGAAGAATGGTTAGGGAGACAAAGTTCTGCCCAGGACAAGCTATTTAATAGTGACATAATAGGTTAGGTCTGACCTCCTTAACATGATAATCTGTTCATAATATTTGTAATTACTTTTCAAATCAGCACACAATCATGTGTTTTGTTGAAATGGAAGTTTCATATATATATATATATATATATATATATATATATATATATATATATATATATATATATACACACTGTTAAATGTTATCCTTTGCACAGCTTTCGACCAGCGGTGTCATTCTGTATCGGACCCTAACATCAACAAAACATGGTCTATACTTGCTCTAGGAAATGCTCTTACATTTAGAAGTAGCTAACCTTCAAGATGTTTAATTCAAAACTTCAACCTAGACAAGCTACGAGTACATATATAACATAAGAAGCACAGAGCGACCTATTCTTGGTTATACTTAGAGGCTGTAGAAATATACTTAGTGTCAGTGACAGAACAGAGGATTTGCCATGCACGGTGTCAGTGACAGAACAGAGGATTTGCCATGCACGGTGTCAGTGACAGAACAGAGGATTTGCCATGCACGGTGTCAGTGACAGAACAAGGATTTGCCATGCACGGTGTCAGTGACAGAACAAGGATTTGCTATGCACGGTGTCAGTGACAGAACAAGGATTTGCCATGCACGGTGTCAGTGACAGAACAAAGATTTGCCATGCACGAAGCTACCATTGAGTCAGTGCTGACACACAACATACGATATAAAGGGACATAAATAAAGCTAAGGAACATGATAAAACAGAGAAAACTATTGATTGCGTCGGACCGAAGACTGCATTTAGCGAGCGTATTCATTTGACAACATTAAATCTGTTGAAGAAGAAACGGGTCGCAACAGGAAACAGTACATAGTTTTCAGTATGTATCAGAATTGATAGAGAATATTCTATATTATAATCTTTCGTTATACGTTACATAGTGCATGCAAGCAATTTCTCCATACCGATCTTTCCTGATCAACTCGTTCAATCTCCTCCGTGGAATTGCGACCGATATTTTCTACCTCCCTCAATAAAGTTAGTTTCAGGTTTTCCCTGGGACGTTCTTTCTTTCATGAAGTTTTGTCTCTCACTTCACTGTACTTTGTTATTACTTCACTGTACTTTGTTATTACTTCACTGTACTTTGTTATTACTTAGCTGTACTTTGTTATTCTTTGCCTCTCACTTCACTGTACTTTGTTATTACTTCACTGTACTTTGTTATTACTTCACTGTACTTTGTTATTACTTCACTGTACTTTGTTATTACTTCACTGTACTTTGTCTCTCACTTCACTGTACTTTGTTATTACTTCACTGTACTTTGTCTCTCACTTCACTGTACTTTGTTATTACTTCACTGTACTTTGTCTCTCACTTCACTGTACTTTGTTATTACTTCACTGTACTTTGTTATTACTTCACTGTACTTTGTTATTACTTCACTGTACTTTGTTATTACTTCACTGTACTTTGTTATTACTTCACTGTACTTTGTTATTACTTCACTGTACTTTGTTATTACTTCACTGTACTTTGTTATTACTTCACTGTACTTTGTTATTACTTCACTGTACTTTGTTATTACTTCACTGTACTTTGTTATTCTTTCCTTTCACTTCACTGTACTTTCTTATTCTTTACCTCTCACTTCACTGTACTTTGTTATTACTTCACTGTACTTTGTTATTCTTTGCCTCTCACTTCACTGTACTTTGTTATTCTTTGTCTCTCACTTTACTGTACTTTGTTATTCTTTACCTCTCACTTCACTGTACTTTGTTATTCTTTGCCTCTCACTTCACTGTACTTTGTTATTCTTTGTCTCTCACTTCACTGTACTTTGTTATTCTTTGATAGTTTTATCTCATAGTATGCCTATAATCTCTCCTTCTCTTTCATATAATCTCTCCATTTTCTCTTTTATACAATCTCTCCATCTTCTCTTTTATACAATCTCTCCATCTTCTCTTTCATATAATAGTTGTTGCTGTAGTAGTTGACCTGACATTTTCCCAGAATTCCTACCATTTTATGTTAATTATTTTTCAGAAATCTTTTTCAAATGCATAAAACTATTTTTGTTATATCTTTAGTCGTTTTCCAACTCTCCCTGGAATAAACATTAGGATTGAAACAACATTGAAATCTCCCCTGGAATAAATATTAGGATTGAAACAACATTGAAATCTCCCCTGGAATAAATATTAGGATTGAAACAACATTGAAATCTTCCTTGGAATAAATATTAGGATTGAAACAACATTGAAATCTCCCCTGGAATAAATATTAGGATTGAAACAACATTGAAATCTCCCTGGAATAAATATTAGGATTGAAACAACATTGAAATTTAACATTCGCAACTTTGTTTTAAACTATATAACCCGAAGTTCCATATTTTATTTAGATTTTTAAATTCTTCCTAGTACATGCTCTTTCTGAATTATCTTGTATGATGCTCTGTGTATGTGTGTGATGATATTTACCGACAGCTTCATACACATATACCTGTCTGTCTGACATGTTTCCTATTAGATAAATATTGTTACGAGACTAGAAACTCTCACAGAATTCCCAACATTCTCATCGTTGTACCTGCAACAAAGCTTCATACTTTCTCTTGGCAATTATCGGAATCCGAAATGAAAGAATCAAACAAGACCAAAACACTTCACATAAAAACAACAACAATTTATGGAACACATCAGGAACAAATGTGAGTGCTTGTGTGATATTGAAATCAGCTTTCAAACCTTCTTGCTAATCTCAACAACAAGCACGTCGTTCGTGTAACTTGCTATTTTCAGTATTTACATTTCTTGAGATTGTTAATGTCAAATCGGGGTAGATTCTGTGGTTTTACATTGCTCTTGTTTACCAACATTTCATGCTGGCTTAAGTGTGTATCTCTGTCGATGGCGGTAATAATGTGACAAAGGGTAGAACTACTACAAGTAAGAATTTGTATAATATATTTGTGGACACTTATACTTCTAGTAATATATAGTAAATATAAGTGTTCTCATAGACGGCAGTAACGAATACTAGTATTGGTAAGTGTCCTATAGACGGCAGTAACCAATACTAGTCTTGATAAGTGTCCTATAGACGGCAGTAACCAATACTAGTCTTGATAAGTGTCCTATAGACGGCAGTAACCAATACTAGTCTTGATAAGTGTCCTCATAGACGGTAGTAACGAATACTAGTCTTGGTAAGTGTTCTCATAGATGGCAGTAACGAATACTAGTCTTGGTAAGTGTTCACATAGATGGCAGTAACGAATACTAGTCTTGGTAAGTGTTCTCATAGATGGCAGTATCCAATACTAGTCTTGGTAAGTGTCACATCAACGACACCAACAATTGTTGAATTATGTCATTCTCCCGGGGCCAGTGGAAATGCAGAGCAGAAACTGCAAATTACCAAGTGCCGACATGCGCTTAGAAAAGACTGAGAATGTTCCTACTCCAGAATAAACTTAACGTGGTCAGAAAAGTAAGACCAACATTGTAAAGATTTGACAGGCTGTCCAACTCCAGACAATGGCGATGGTCGACACTTTTCACGGTGTGTTGCACGAGTAAGATGCCGTCCCAGGTCAAGGTTATGTGCCCCAAAAAGACTGAGAAATGCTCCTAATCTGGAACATAGTGAGAAAGGCTGCACAGCGCTTTGGCGTAGATCATAAAGCCCAAATATCCGGCAAAAGATGATCGTAAAATAGCAAACCCTAGGGCAAGCTATCCTAGTAAATAAAATGCTGGCAATAAATCGGATGAGCTGGCCTAGTCACCATAGGCGCATAATTTGGCACAACATAAAAACGTTCTTGTCAAAGATCATTTATATATCACAATAAGAATGATAAAATTGGCCGCAAGGAACGAACGCAAAGAAGAAGAAGAAGAAGAATGATGTAATTCTAGTTTGTTGTTGTATGTTTACTATCTCCTTGTGTATGTTTACTATCTCCTTTTATATGTTTACTATCTCCTTCTATATGTTTACTATCTCCTTCTGTATGTTTACTATCTCCTTCTGTATGTTTACTATCTCCTTGTGTATGTTTACTATCTCCTTCTGTATGTTTACTATCTCCTTCTGTATGTTTACTATCTCCTTCTATATGTTTACTATCTCCTTGTGTATGTTTACTATCTCTTTCTATATGTTTACTATCTCCTTCTGTATGTTTACTATCTCCTTCTGTATGTTTACTATCTCCTTGTGTATGTTTACTATCTTCTTTTATATGTTTACTATCTCCTTCTATATGTTTACTATCTCCTTCTGTATGTTTACTATCTCCTTCTGTATGTTTACTATCTCCTTGTGTATGTTTACTATCTCCTTCTGTATGTTTACTATCTCCTTCTGTATGTTTACTATCTCCTTCTATATGTTTACTATCTCCTTGTGTATGTTTACTATCTCTTTCTATATGTTTACTATCTCCTTCTGTATGTTTACTATCTCCTTCTGTATGTTTACTATTTCCTTGTGTATGTTTACTATCCCCGACAGAATATATAAAAAGTAATGAAACTAAACATAAGAAGACAATGGAGCTTGTTCTGACGGCAGACTGCTGACCCTGACCTTCCTTCTGGTGATAAATTGATATCTTTTATCTTCTTCTTCTCTTCCACCATTTACTTCTTTATAGAAGTGTTGCATCTTTTTATCAAATCCTAGAAGTCTCATTGACTCGATGTGAGTGTAGGTTACTTTCCAGTGATTACTGATCTCAAAGTAGTTGAGATCAAGTTTCTAGTCATATCGGATAGGAACAATGAAATATAGATACCGTGTTTAATTAAGTTGAGCATGTCAAAGATCTATTGACAGTTTAACCCTTTAGCTGCTAAGGACGTATATATACGTTTTCCCATTCACTTCTAAAGACGCATTAACACGTCTGTTATTATCTCTCCTCTGTGGGCTAAAGACGTGTTAACACGTCATACATTGCTACTGTCACTGCTATAGGCATACATTCACGTTTGTGACCTAGAAACAAGGAATAGCTATTTTTAGCTCAGCCTTCAGAAAGTATGTAGCAGCGAAAGGGTTAAAATCGATGTAAGGGTAGATAAACCACTGCTTGAACAAATATAATTAACACAAATTAAACAAAAATCTTACACATTTTCCCATTTTCAAAATAACACCGGGTATCTTCGCCAGGGATACGCTGTTCGAAAGCAGTCGCACATATTCTCCTATGTAAGAAATAAATTGAAACACAAGTTGTTACTTATCTATGTGCAAGGATATTGGTCCTAGCAACTAATCTATCTATTTATATCCTAGTCTTATCCCGTTGGACACATAATGCTTCCACAAAATGTTTCCATTGTTATTGTTATACCGCCTTTCTACCAAGTGTTTTGTCACGTCAGATCACAATCTTTCAATTATCTCTCCACAGTTCTTCTTCATATTTCATATGGACGTCCAGGCCAATTGTTCCCATCCAGTGCCCGTTTAAGAGCTGTCCTAGCCAATGCCCCTACTGTCATACGACGTTCACTCCAAATTCAGCCTCATCTTCGTTGTTTAATGATGGTATCCAGTGACGAACTGTTTGTTCATTTGAAAAGCTCTTCATTTGCTATTGTATTTGGTCAGAATATTTGCAGGATTCTTCTTAAACATATATTTTGCAATATCTCCAGCTTGTGTATGATGTTGTCGGGGTCAGTTTCAGCATTCAATACTAGTAAGCAACCAATCATTTAATCAATAGATGACATATACACACACACATAAATACACACTCAGACATACACAAAAACACATATGTACAACTAGATTTAAGATCTAATTTTATCAACACACACACACACACTCGGACACACACATAAACAAGAGTTGTCATATTGTACAACAATTGATTTCATAGAAGAAATTCTCACAAAAATGAGAATTAATTGTTCGTAAGAGAAGAAAGATATCTACCAGGATCTGACATGTTTCAACCGTCTTCTACATAACTGTCGTCATCATAAGAGAGTCAGATGATACAAACACAGCGCCTGCGTACCCAGAGAAACAATGTTCAAACATCACTAATTGGACTACAGAATCTCACGAACAAAAACATCAAACAACGACCTAACAAAGGTTAGTAGATGTGATCACATCTTAGTTGTGACCTGTACAACTGAATGACTGACTGACTGACACAGTCAACATTTGTACAAAACTTTTGTCATCTCAAGTTACTAATGGCTCTCACGTTCATTTGTTCTGTTCTCTTAATCTCTGCTTTAAGTCTGATCTGTTTTCTTCATCTCTGCTTAAGTCTGACTATTTGCAACATATATGCTATGTTTGTTTATGTATCAGCTTACAACATCAGCTTTCTTCTTGCTTACATTTAGAGCATTTTATATTTGTGCGTGTGACTGACTTTCTCAAATACTTCCATATAAGGGAAGACAGCAGTAAAACTATGTAGCAATGTTGATATAAGGGAAGACAGCAGTAAAACTATGTAACAATGTTGATATAAGGGAAGACAGCAGTAAAACTATGTAACAATGTTGATATAAGGGAAGACAGCAGTAAAACGATGTAGCAATGTTGATATAAGGGAAGACAGCAGTAAAACTATGTAGCAATGTTGATATAAGGGAAGACAGCAGTAAAACTATGTAGCAATGTTGATATAAGGGAAGACAGCAGTAAAACTATGTAACAATGTTGATATAAGGGAAGACAGCAGTAAAACTATGTAGCAATGTTGATATAAGGGAAGACATCAGTAAAACTATGTAGCAATGTTGATATAAGGGGAAAACAGCAGTAAAACTATGTAGCAATGTTGATATAAGGGAAGACAGCAGTAAAACTATGTAGCAATGTTGATATAAGGGAAGACAGCAGTAAAACTATGTAGCAATGTTGATATAAGGGAAGACAGCAGTAAAACTATGTAACAATATTGCGATACACACACAAAAAACAAAGTACTGTAGTTTGATCTAATACAAAAACAATAACAATATATAGCAACGTTTCGACTAAGCGGCATTTATCAAGCAAAGGATACAAAAGAAGTGAAGAATTCCAATTCTTTCACAACACACTACATATAGAATACAAGTTACAGTTAATTGCATATCCTGATAGGGCGAAACACGTAAAAATAGACTAATGTTTAACATTTAATTGCATATCCTTTACAGGACTTTGCGAATCAGCCTCAGCTTTGTAACGCTGTTTGTGATTTTTCTAGGCATTATTACGTTCAGTAGTTTGCCATTGCTTTCTGAACGGGTGGTGCAATCCTTTTGTTAAAATATACGCGAAACAATTTGCAACCAAATTGTCCACAGCGTGATTCGAACTCAGAACGTCGAGGTTATTAGACCGAGTCACTATCCCCTAGGCCACAGACGCCACCACATATAGAAAACAACAACAAATTCCTAACGGACATAAAATTATTTGTTTTTGTATTTGGTAAAGCTATAGTACATTTTTTGTACGTGTTTCGTCAAAGACTTCCATATGTTGATATTTTATATGATAAGATTTCGAAGCACAGTTGTCTCGTGGCAATTAAACTTCTGCTGCATTTTCTAAAAAATGCCAAGACAAATATCCAACAAGTTTTCAATAATATCCAACAAGTTTCAATATTGTAGTTCTCTACGCACAAAAACTAACAACAATACAACAATCTCTTTGTTCTGTTCTAAATTTGTAAAACGTTATAACTACAAAAGTGTTGGACATGAATATAGGAACGTCTTCAAAGATAACAAGCCCACATGTGTTCATCTTACTTATTGCATGAGAACATTTCACAAGATGCTGCCAGTCTGACTAACATGGATCGTGAACCCCTACTATCCGCCATGGTGTCTTCCTATCTATTTTATTTTCGTGTCTCTTTTAACGTATGACACTTCCACAAGAGATTTCCATTGCTGCCGTTCTGTCGTCTCTCTACCAATGTTTTCTTATGTCCAGCCACACTATTTCCACTCTTTCCACAATTCTCCATACTTTCTTTGCATGTCCAGATCGTTTTCCCCATCCGATGTCCATCGGAGAACTGTCCAAGTCAATGTTTCTCTTGGCCCACGGTGTCCATGTGCAATACCCAGTTGTCTTTGATCAACTTCTATTTCGTCTTTCTCTCGAGTTCCACCAGTCAATATTTCCCATGATACAACTGAGCACGTGACATGTTCAACTATAGAATCTGTCTTTTATCATTTGCAGTATATCCTCATTGTTGTAACTATTCAGCAGTTCTTTGTTACATCTGTAACTATTCAACAGATCTTTGTTACATCATGTATTTGACTAAAACCTGTATGTTCAGCAGATCTTTGTTACATCATGTATTTGACTAAAACCTGTATGTTCAGCAGATCTTTGTTACATCGTGTATTTGACTCAAACCTGTATGTTCAGCAGATCTTTGTTACATCGTGTATTTGACTCAAACCTGTGATGAAAGATACTTCTGATGCATGTTTTATAACGTAACGACGGTCTACAAATGTCCTGTTCCGCTGCTCCCCACTACACGTATTAACACAAGAAGCGCAACGACAGCACGTACACCTCCCTCACATATCCTAACTTTGGTCTGTGTGGGCTCACTGGGAAGATCTCCGAATCCCGCTTAGACTGGCACATGTTACTCTAGCCTAGTTTAAGACATTGTTATTACTCTTGTTGGCTATCCCATTTGAACTCACTAAGCCCTCCAGATGCTACCAGTTCCTGTGTTTCTATCCGGACAAGTACAGCGCGTCACTAACATTGAGAGACATAACCACTGACAATTGCGCGCGCAATCTGTTGTCCTTTTGTGTAATACTAAGACTTTCTTTTCTTAAAAGTGAACTCAGGAGCGGATCACCATACAGACGTCATCAATACAAACTTTGTTAAGAGCTCAGGAGCGGATCACCATACAGACGCCAAAATACAAACTTTGTATAGAACAACATATACCTTGTCAACAAGACACAGACTGTCAATAGCTGCAACCTTGTCAACAGAACAGAACATACCAACAACATAGACCTTGTCAACAGAACAGAACATACCAACAACATATACCTTGTCAACAGAACATACCAAAAACTTAGATCTTGTCAAGAGAACAAATCATACCAACAACATAAGACTTGTCAACAGAACAGATGATACCAACAACATAGATCTTGTCAACAGAACAGAACATACCAACAACATAAGACTTGTCAACAGAACAAATGATACCAACAACATAAGACTTGTCAACAGAACAGAACATACCAACAACATAGATCTTGTCAAGAGAAAATTGTTTAAAAAGTTGGAATTATTTGTAAGGAATCAATAATAATGATGTGGCTATCATATTTCTAAATTATTTCTAACCATGAAACAATAAATGTCAGATGGATAAAACATAAGTTTTGTATTTGCAAAAACAAGAGAATATCACATTATAAGACACACATGGCACGTACAGAGAGAGTTTGTATAACAATTATGTTTTGTGGTCAAACCTAGCTAATTATCTCTGGAAAAATACGATACAGCTAAATCACGAATGATAGAGAAGGAAACAAAATGGACGACTGGTAATCGATCTTCATTTAAAATGATATCACTACTGGTGTATCGATATCGCTAATATTGACCTTCGATATTTGTCTGGAACTTAATGTCTGCCTTCAGGAAACTTTGATAATGTCAGTTTGGTAATCTGATTACAGTCTCCTGTCCTGGCTACCCTACTCTGTTACTGTTTGACATTTGCTTGTTTTACTTGCTACGTTCATGTTGCTTGTTGTTTGTTGCTGTAACTAGCAAGAGTTGTTGTTGTACATGTTTCTTAGACATATCTTGAGAAGCATGGAATAGCAACCTGCTTCTATTCTTCTTCTTCGTTATCGTTAATATCATCAAATATAATCATCATTATATTTGTGATATTAACCTTCTTTGAATATATGCATATCAGGATAAGAAAGAAAGTTGGCACATAACCTTGTTTGAATGTATGCATATCAGGATAAGAAAGAAAGTTGGGACAGAACCTTGTTTGAATGTATGCATATCAGGATAAGAAAGAAAGTTGGCACAGAACCTTGTTTGAATGTATGCATATCAGGATAAGAAAGAAAGTTGGCACAGAACCTTGTTTGAATGTATGCATATAAGCATAAGAACGAAAGTTGGCACAGAACCTTGTTTGAATGTATGCATATAAGCATAAGAAAGAAAGTTGGCATAGAACCTTGTTTGAATGTATGCATATCAGGATAAGAAAGAAAGTTGGCACAGAACCTTCTTTGAATATATGCATATCAGGATAAGAAAGAAAGTTGGCACAGAACCTTGTTTGAATGTATGCATATCAGGATAAGAAAGAAAGTTGGGACAGAACCTTGTTTGAATGTATGCATATCAGGATAAGAAAGAAAGTTGGGACAGAACCTTGTTTGAATGTATGCATATCAGGATAAGAAAGAAAGTTGGGACAGAACCTTGTTTGAATATATGCATATCAGGATAAGAAAGAAAGTTGGCACAGAACCTTCTTTGAATATATGCATATCAGGATAAGAAAGAAAGTTGGCACAGAACCTTGTTTGAATGTATGCATATCAGGATAAGAAAGAAAGTTGGGACAGAACCTTGTTTGAATGTATGCATATCAGGATAAGAAAGAAAGTTGGCACATAACCTTGTTTGAATGTATGCATATAAGCATAAGAACGAAAGTTGGCACAAAACCTTGTTTGAATTACATTAAGAAACAAAGAATGAAGTAGTTTGACCACTTAATAAGAATGCAACCAAACTACACTGTATACAGAGTTTTCTGCAACAGAACATCATGAAGCAAGGCGAGAGGATGACCACGAAAAAGATGGACATATGGCATGGCAGAATCTTATCAAAAAGCCAAAATAACTACCATCCAAGCAACTAGAGCAGTGGCAAGCTAAGCCACTGACAAAAACAGGCGTACGACACTGTGCAACAACTTGCTAACAGTGAGACTACAAAAACAGACGCACGACACTGTGCAACAACTTGCTAACAGTAAAACTACAAAAACAGACGTACGACACTGTGCAACAACTTGCTAACAGTGAGACTACAAAAACAGACGTACGACACTGTGCAGTAACTTACAACTTGCTAACAGTAAAGCTACATAAACAGACGTACGACACTGTGCAACAACGTGTTAACAGTGAGACTACAAAACAAAAGAACGAAGAAGAATGGACACATGTTGTGCAGGAAAGGCTGTGTTGTCTAAGCATTTCGTCCATCACGTTCTATTTCAGCTACTACTTTGTTCGGGCTCTCTTTCTCATCTCCCATGATATTGTCCCCCTTGTCTACATCACCACACCTGTAGTGTTCAGCCCACCCTGTCTACATCATCACACCTGTAGTGTTCAACCCACCTTGTCTACATCACCACACCTGTAGTGTTCAGCGTAATAATGATCAAATCTACTTAACTCTATCTCTAGTCAAGCAGTCCTTTAGTACTCTGTCTCTCGTAATACAGCTGACAAGAAATGGGCAGTTTGTATTCTGTAAGTGAATGTTCTGCTATACGATTGCCAACAATGTCTTATGCGACAGTTTGTTTACTTGTTGTAATCTGCGTCTAAGAAGATCCGATATGTCATGAAAAGTCACCATTTAAAAAAAAGAAGAATGTTATTGTCAGCAAACGGAAGAATAACTAATGAAATTCAACACAGATGCAACAAAACAAATCAAATGATAAGACAAATAGCACCAATTTTAAAATGCAATCATGTCACCATGAACACTAAAAGAGCAATGTTCAACACAATCTTTCTCCCCACATTATGTTACCAGTGCCAAACCTGGACGTTGACAACAAACGATAGAAGAAAACTAGTCAACACAGAGATGAAGTGTCTACGCAGAATGCTGGGTGTAACAAGAAGAGACCGGTTGAGAAATGAAGACATCAGGAAAAAGTGGGTACAACATCAGTACTAGACTTCATCAAGAAACAACAAATTAAATGTTTCGTCCACATAAGCTGATTAACAACAGAATGTGAAGAGAAATTCTACTCCGATACAGTGAATACAAAACAAAAGGTCGTTCACGCAAAAGATGGACCTCAGAGATAAAAGAAGCGATGAAAGACACTGTTTATGAAGCTCACACAAAATCCCGTTCTAGAAATCTCTTCTTATCCTGACACTGTGAAGTAAAACAGGATTTGAGAACAGAAATGAAGTAACCAACTTTTACGTTGTTATTATGATTCCTATTACTATCTCTTGTAATCAATGCATATGTTTTGTTTTTTCTATGTTATTTTGTTTCAGTTGTATAGTTAATCTGCTTGCGGTTTCAGTTTCTAACTTATATATAAGATTTTGATCTAATTTCTACTTTGCAACTCCAGATTGTCTTCATTGCATGAGATACATATCAATTGTAATACTATTTAATAAAAGCAACAACAGTTCACTATAACAACTGAATATATCAATGTAAAATAATATCCAACAGATCATGGTTTCAATATGTTTGTTGTGAAACATGGCTGAGATTTCTTCCAGACGATAACTAAGGGTGATGTCTGTTCTGTTCTAGTCAACTACGGCTGATTCTCTTCAATGTAAAGTCAACTATTACAGATGTAAGTTCCTAGTAAAGTCAACTATTGTTGATGTATGCTCAACATTGGTCAATTATTGGTGATGTATATTCAATGTAAAGTCAGCTAATGGTGATGTAAATTCAATGTAAAGTCAGCTAATGTTGAAATCTCAACAAGGTGAGTCAACATCTTAATGATAGCATGACGTCATGTAATATTGATTATATCTGTACTCAATATGGGAATGTATTATCTGTAGTCAATATGGGGAATGTATTATCTGTAGTCAATATGGGGAATGTATAGGGATCGAGAGAGAGAGAGAGAGATGGGGAATGTATGATTTGACATTTGAACAATCTAATAGACCTGCCAGACCGGAACTCAGGAAGCAACTGTGACGTGTGTTCTGCTTCTAGATGAACTTCCATTATGATTATTACGACCACGAGAAATAAAACTCAAGATTGTCAATCAATAAATGATTGTCTTTCCAATAGATTGATTTCTATTGACGAGATCCAAGACTTACACGCCCCACCCACAATCATTGACTTCACCAACAATATCTCATCAAAGTCACATTAAACATTTCGGAAATTCCGTTGTTAGATTATCCTCAACCTGCATTGATTGGGCAGTCTTTTCTAGTTGGATTCTTTCTCCCGATGATGAGGATCTTTCTTCAACATTCTTGAATAGAGACTAGCAGGGTTATCGAACATCTATCAAGTGCTTCTTTCTTTAGTTGTATTGTGTTCATGATCACGCATGACTTCCCCCGGAAACCAGTACCCTAGTCAGCTTTCTAAAGCTTCTTCTGCACAATCCATCCGTTTCTTGGACCAGGAAATACATTGCGAAACGTCAGGTCAGAATAAAGGATACTTTCTCTAATATAAAAAACCGGATCGTTGAGGTGTATGTATCTCTGTCGAAGAAAGTCAACTGAGGTTAGCGTGTACTTCATATTTTCCAATTGATGTTCTGTTGAAATATGTTTAGAAATAAATTATAAACATTTCAAATTGATTAAAATATGTTCAGTAATAAATTATAAACATTTCAAATTGATACACTGTTGAAATATGTTCAGTAATAAATTATAAACATTTCAAATTGATACACTGTTGAAATATGTTCAGTAATAAATTATAAACATTTCAAATTGATACACTGTTGAAATATGTTCAGTAATAAATTATAAACATTTCAAATTGATACACTGTTGAAATATGTTCAGTAATAAATTATAAACATTTCAAATTGATACACTGTTGAAATATGTTCAGTAATAAATTATAAACATTTCAAATTGATACACTGTTGAAACATGTTCAGTAATAAATTATAAACATTTCAAATTGATACACTGTTGAAATATGTTCAGTAATAAATTATAAACATTTCAAATTGATACACTGTTGAAACATGTTCAGTAATAAATTATAAACATTTCAAATTGATACACTGTTGAAATATGTTCAGTAATAAATTATAAACATTTCAAATTGATACACTGTTGAAACATGTTCAGTAATAAATTATAAACATTTCAAATTGATACACTGTTGAAATATGTTCAGTAATAAATTATAAACATTTCAAATTGATACACTGTTGAAATATGTTCAGTAATAAATTATAAACATTTCAAATTGATACACTGTTGAAATATGTTCAGTAATAAATTATAAACATTTCAAATTGATACACTGTTGAAATATGTTTTAAAAGAGATCCAGAACAAATATAAGAGAATCTTTTTTAATTGTCTAGTTTTTTCATCGCTTCACTAGATGATCATCTGCAATTTATTTTTCTAACTGTACATTCGTCGTAACTACGAGATGAATATATATCTAGACTTATATATATCAATATGTCAGTTTCAGTTTGGAATATCTTCATTTCACTCCGGGTATGTCCATACGTGATCCGATTTCCTTCGCAATATCTCCAACAACGTCCAGCGACTGACCGTACCACTTTGATTTTGATTGATGAACCTACTCATAAAAATGTTGTGCTGTAATTTTCAGGCCACTCCAATCTTCAATCTCAGCTCTATCCATTGGCTGACCCCCTGATAAAGTGGCAGAGCCAGCCAGTCTGTCTGCTCTATCATTGCCAACAACACCCATGTGCCCCGGAACAAAGATAAGTGTAATTCTGCAAATTGTTGACGCTTTTAGTGATTCAGTCCATTGCCTGCGCACCGAACCAGCCTCCATCTTTCGGGGCATACTCAATGAATCACCCAGAATGCAGGCATGAGTGTAGTTTTGTAACTCCAACCAGAGTAGTGCCCTAGTCACCACATATGTCTATTTATATGTCTATAGCCATCTATCTATTTATCTATCTATCTATCTATCTATTTATCTATCTATCGATCTATCTATTTATCTATCGATCGATCTATCTATTTATCTATCGATCGATCTATCTATTTATCTATCAATGATAGGTAGGACATCAGTTGAAACCTTATGCTCCACGAGGATCGGAGAGAAATAAGTCAGTCAATCCAGTCATATGTAAAATAAAATAATTTTACTACTACCTGCGAGCAACTTCCAAGTTATACACCCTACCCTCCAACAATAAAACAGTTTGTACATCCCAGACTTATTGTTTGCTACCTCCATTCACTGGCCAGATTCTACGAGGTTGAGATAATGTTCGTCCAGGTCAGAATCTGACTCACGTGATATGAACGTGCTTAGTATGTTGTTGACTTGTTTCATCTAATAAGATCCTACACTGATATCCTCAACTTGACTTGGCATCCATGCAACAGATCTCTCCTGACATATCCTCAACTTGACTTGGCATCCATGCAACAGATCTCTTCAGACATATCACGAACTAGGCCAGTATTTTCTACTCACTTTCGGCAGACTTGCGTGACGTCCTTGACTTAACCAGCCAAGATTGGTCAGTAGCAATAGATACAGGCTTTCAACTCACAACTTTGTAATCCTTGCAAGTTAAAGCACTGTATACAATTGTCAGTGAGCAGACACGCGTGAGTGACGTTAGACTTTCACTCAATGCGTGTCTAGAATAACGGTCAGTAGTCAGTAAATCGGTGGCGTCTGTGGCTTAGGGGATTTTGATTCGGTCTATTAACCCCAACGTTCTGAGTTCGAACACGCTGCGGACAATTTGCTTGCAAAATTGTTTCGCGTGGATTTTTATGAAAGAACGATGGCACCACCCGTTCAGAAAGCAATGGCAAACTACTAAACGTATTAATGGCTAGAAAAATCACAAACAGCGTTTAAATGCTGGGGTTGATTCGCAAAGTCCTGTAAAAGAAATGCAATTAAATTGAGTCAGTAAATCAAGTTGTTCCTATCACATGCCAGTACATTTGCTCAACAGTTCGACAAACTGTAGTTTAGAACATTCATCACACGACAGTGAGAAGTCATTATATTTCTGTGTTCTACACACAGGAGACACAGAATATCATATTTCTGTGTTCTACACACAGGAGACACAGAATATCATATTTCTACTATCTAGATAAGGAAAACACAATCATATTTCTGGGGGTTGGGGCGGGGAGAGTGGTGTCTGTGGCGTAGAGGTAAGGTATTCGCCTCTCGTTACAAAGATACTCGGTTCGCTCGTGGCAGACATCGGAATATTTTTTCAGATATCCCAGATCTCAGTGTGAGATCAAGTTCCTAGTCCTAACGGAGATCCCAGATCTCAGTGTAAGTGAGATCAAGTTCCTAGTCCTAACGGATATCCCAGATCTCAGTGTAAGTGAGATCAAGTTCCTAGTCCTAACGGAGATCTCAGTGTAAGTGAGCTCAAGTTCCTAGTCCTAAAGGAGATCCCAGATCTCAGTGTAAGTGAGATAAATTTCCTAGTCCTAACGGAGATCTCAGTGTAAGTGAGATCGAGTTCCTAGTCCTAACGGAGATCCTAGATCTCAGTGTAAGTGAGATCGAGTTCCTAGTCCTAACGGAGATCCTAGATCTCAGTGTAAGTGAGATCAAGTTCCTAGTCCTAACGGAGATCTCAGTGTAAGTGAGATCAAGTTCCTAGTCCTAACGGATATCCCAGATCTCAGTGTAAGTGACATCAAGTTCCTAGTCCTAACGGAGATCCCAGATCTCAGTGTAAGTGACATCGAGTTTCTAGTCCTAACGGAGATCCCAGATCTCAGTGTAAGTGAGATCAAGTTCCTAGTCCTAACGGAGATCCTAGATCTCAGTGTAAGTGACATCAAGTTCCTAGTCCTAACGGAGATCCCAGATCTCAGTGTAAGTGAGATCGAGTTCCTAGTCCTAACGGAGATCCTAGATCTCAGTGTAAGTGACATCGAGTTCCTAGTCCTAACGGAGATCCTAGATCTCAGTGTAAGTGAGATCAAGTTCCTAGTCCTTACGGAGATCCTAGATCTCAGTGTAAGTGAGATCAAGTTCCTAGTCCTAACGGAGATCCCAGATCTCAGTGTAAGTGAGATCGAGTTCCTAGTCCTAACGGAGATCCTAGATCTCAGTGTAAGTGACATCGAGTTCCTAGTCCTAACGGATATCCTAGATCTCAGTGTAAGTGAGATCAAGTTCCTAGTCCTAACGGAGATCCCAGATCTCAGTGTAAGTGACATCGAGTTCCTAGTCCTTACGGAGATGGAAGCTAAAATGCAGGTCCCGTTTTCAACTTGAGCAGGTAAAAGAACTCGTGGCAGGTCGAAATTGATAATAACAAGCTGGAAAGCCACTGCCCAGGCAAAATTCATTAGAAAAGATAAAAATGAAATTCCTTCAAAATATCTTTACCATCTTCCAAATTGCATCCGGGACGTTCACCGACTACGGAATTCATGCACTGCCACTGAGATCTTCCTGTGTAAGAAAGAGATCAAAGCACACATGGTAACTCACCGAAGTGCAATGATGATGGTCCTATCAATCAATCACTCGATCAATCAATATCTCACTTCTACTTGTCTAGAAAACACTGATACATACTATATAAGCCAGGCGTGTGAGTGTGTGTATCACTGATACAGACTATATGAGTCAGGCGTGTGAGTGTGTGTATCACTGATACATACTATTTGAGCCAGGCGTGTGAGTGTGTATCACAGATACATACTATTTGAGCCAGGCGTGTGAGTGTGTGTATCACTGATACATACTATCTGAGCCAGGCGTGTGAGAATACTTCCGGTATGCAAATCATGTAAAGGAGTAGGAGGAAGAGTCCAGAAAATGGAGTGTGCACGTGCATCAAATTAATTCCCCGGGGATGTTAGCAGGCACGTACAGATCATAGATCGTCTAGAGACAGCGCGTGCGTGATATGAGCGGGTCACTACAAAGATGGCTGCCAGGCTTGAAGTCTCCCATGCAGAAAAAGAATCTGTTATTTGAAAAATGTCGAAATTATTCTCGTCCATCAAACAGTTCAGTTAGCAGACATATTGTCTGTGACAGTCTGCGTGTTGGTTGATCTGTATATACGTCAGCTAAACTGTCTGGTCTTTTATCTGCTGTATATACAGGGTGGCCCCACAAAAATGAGAACATCGCATAACATACAAGTTATTTATAAATATTATTTAATTTAATTATATTGTTTCATATAATTTTGTTTACCAAGTATTTAGCTAATCAGAAATCATGTTCAATTTTTCCAAGTATCGACGTCACTCGTTTAATCAGAATACGGTCTTCCGCAGTAAATGTTTGTCATTCTTGGTAACAAATTTAAACCTGCAAATGTAAACAATTGGCATATTAAAATTCAAACATTGTGCCCAGAAATTATCGAAATAAAAACATCATATAGTTAAGTAGGTAAGTAAGTAAATAAATAAACAAGTTAAGCTATTATGGATGAAGCTAAAACAATTGTTGATGTAATTATATTACTTTTTACGCGATGTTCTCATTTTTTTATTGGCCCACCCTGTATGTAATGTTATGTTCAGTCTATCTACCTACCCGTTATCTGTTTGTCGGTCTATCTATTGTCGTATCTTTTATTTCTCTATCTGTCTACCTGTGTGTCTTCTATTTCTCTGTCTGTCTACCTGTGTGGCTTCTATTTCTCTGTCTGTCTACCTGTGT
Source organism: Arion vulgaris (assembly GCA_020796225.1). Lineage (NCBI taxonomy): Eukaryota > Metazoa > Mollusca > Gastropoda > Stylommatophora > Arionidae > Arion > Arion vulgaris. Next base: position 1,874,411 of record CM036757.1, read on the forward strand.
GGCTTCTATTTCTCTGTCTGTCTACCTGGATTCCTTTAGCTTCACTATTTACACCTAGTACCTGCATGTTCTATGTTTATCGTATCTCCGTGTATGTTGTATGTATCTTTGTATTTGATTATGTTCATCTTATGTTCTGTTTCTCTACATGCGTGCCAGATCTCTATATTCTCCAAGTCTAACAGAACAAACTGACCAAGTTCGGGACAAAGGTCACCAAGAACGAGTGTAGTCAACCTACTTTGCCCATAATAACGAATTCTTTCAAGTCTGCACTATACGGTTCTCAGTCTCATTAATGTTCATTAGGGGCATGTGTCACGCTATATCTGTTGTCTACATCTCTAGCAAATCTTAAAATAGACTGTAGCTTGTTTGTCTAAAATCTGAACATTTCAAGATTATGTCATATGTTTACAGTAGCATAAAAAACAACAAATTATCTTATTACTTCGTCAACAACATAGAATCCATTACCTGTCAACAACAGCGACATGATTCCAAGCGGAAAATATCTGCAATCAAATGGACGATGTGCGTGTCATGTTTAACAAATAGCTTATACACACGCAAACTTTATTACAAACAAGTTTAACCAAGATTCGTGACGTTTCTTTGTTTTTAACAAATTCCAAAACCGAATTTAAAAATGCAAGATGGCAAATTAAACTTTAAAAAAATTACAGTTTCATTTCTTGGCTATATGTACAAATTAAGATGTAGTTTTCTTTAGTTAACGAATTATTATGAATATTATCTTATTTTAAATGTAAATACATAGACTATTACTAAATACTAAAATAATGGTACATGCAGATGATTTACTTTTCTTTTAAAAATTTATGACGCAGTGTGCGGCAGTTGGATTATTCTAATAGACAATCTTGGTGCACTCTGTGGTAGTTAGTACGGAATGTGTTAAAATGGACATGATAGAAAAAGGCACCGGGGCGCTGGTTGAATTTACATCTATTAAGAATGTAACCTTACGGCTCAAATGCTAGCTTATCTAGATGTCTGTTTTCTGTATCTTTTAGTAACTGTGTCATCTGTTCCTTGTTGTAACTATGTGTTTTCTGTTTATCTGTTTCTCTATCTGTATTTCGCATATATCTAAAACGTTCTGTTCATCTTCTGTTTCTCCATATCTCCACCTTTGTATCCGTTGTTTCTCTGTCTACACGTGTCTGTTATTTCTACATGCTGTTCAGCCATGTCTCTCTTTCTCTCTCTCTCTCGCGATCGTTCTTAGGCCATTTTTATCATTTTTATTGTGATATATAAATAGCCAATAACACCAGAACGTAATGTACGTGCACCAACCTTCAGCACCTATTGGATACAGTTGCTTATCCTTGGGTGGGGTGTTCGATTTCGTTTGTTTGCGGCACGCTTTCCGACAGCCTTAGGCTGTCCCCAGCCGAACCAGAGCCAACTATAAACTACTGGGCCTTCGGACTCAGGTAAGAATTATAGGAAATCAGATCACAACTACACCACGTGACCTCGCATTCCAGTATTGGTGTATATAGACAAATTCATTTTAAAATCAACACAAAATGCTAAATCGAAGTCATATTATGCAACAAGTTCAGTTTAACAATAAGGAATATCAATATTATAAATATTTTCACCAATAAATAACCATAGACTCACCGAATTGAGTAAAATTGCAAAAATGCGTGCAGTGTTCTATCAAACATCTGTAATTTCAGATCCCTTTTCTTATCTAGGTCAGGAATACCCGGCCAGTTGTCTGGCCTGTGCTAGAGCCTGGCTGTGGCCGAACCCACAAGGCAGCGGGTTGTCATTTTCTTTCAGGGCAGTGACCCTTAGACGGTCTGCCCTCCCGGGCTTATGAACGCCATCTGCCCAGCACAACCGGCTGTTTTAATGAACAGCTTGGTTTAATGAACAGCTTGGTTTAATGAACAGCTTGGTTTAATGAACAGCTTGGTTTAATGAACAGCTTGGTTTAATGAACAGCTTGGTTTAATGAACAGCTTGGTTTAATGAACAGCTTGGTTTAATGAACAGCTTGGTTTAATGAACAGCTTGGTTTAATGAACAGCTTGGTTTAATGAACAGCTTGGTTTGCCGCCCGTTCAGGTTTGTTTACGGTTTGTTCCGCTAGGCTTTGATTATTCCCAATCAAACTACAAGGCAGCAGCAGTAGTAGCAGTAGTAGCAGTAGTTTCCTGCAAGCGGAAACGTGCACTGGCTTTACCTCTGCTGGGCTTTTCAGCTGTTTTGCACATTTGGGTGGGACGCACACCCACTTGCCGCTGCTGCGCTTGCACTGGTTTTGCCTCGTTTTCTGCTCTTCCGTGCCCTGCCGTTCTGCCCCTCGATGGGACCCACTATGGCTTTGCTAGCTCCGGCCTGGTTCCTGCTCACCGTCTGCTTTTTCCGTGCTCACATTTTTCGTGCCTTCCGTATCGTGCTCACATTTTCCTGGGCTGTCACCGTCTGTGACGCAATCCAGTTTCCCACCCATGAGATGGGGTCACGGATTTCGCCACATGTGGTGTCACCCTTGCAACGTCCGTTTGCGTGCTCGCTCTGCCCTGGTGCGGAAATTGTGCGGAAATGGCGAGGTAGGCTCCAGGGCAGAGCGAGCACATATCGCTCTGCCCTGGTGCCCACCTCACCATTTCCGTCAATTCCCACTTGGTTGTCCGACTCCGAGAGGGCAAAAACCGAGTTTCGCCCCCAAGATGGCCCACGTGCAACTCAACTCGACTCCCAGCATACTTATCGGCTCTAGAGAGGCGGCTTAAGAGAGAGCATGCTCGGGCTCCAAATTTCGTCACACGTGAGTCAACGTCTCTTTGATGGCTTTGATTCGTGCCCCTATCTCTGTGATGAGGGCTTAGACTCTTTGTCTTTGTGGACCATCGTGCGGTCCAACTCGTCACCCAGCATTCTCATCGGCTCAAGAAAGGAGACTCATGAGAGAGAAAGCGCGAGCTCCGAGTTTCGCCACAGGCGGTTCTGTTTTTTTCCTTCAAGCTTTTCCCATCGTTCGGGAGATGCTAGCATTAATAGCCACTCTGGGAGTTCGCTCGTCGAGTTGCGAGCGGTTCCCATCAAGCATGACTACCTTTGCATCTCTACTTGCTCCAGAGTAGCTCTCCCACAGCACCTGCCCTCTTGGCCAGACCGGAACCACCGTCTGTTACCAGGGTCACCACGTGGAGGTGAGAGAAGGGGATTAGATAGCCATCTCCCTAATCCTGGCGCACTGCTTCCTTGCGCCTTTGACCCCTCAGCCATGTCTAAGATGTTATATCCATTGTTTCTTTGTCTACACGTGTCTGTTATTTCTACATGCTGTTCAGCCATGTCTAAGATATGATATCCATTTTTCAAAAGAATGAGCTGAACTCTGGCAACCACTGAACGCTTAACAAAACATCAACAGAGTAGAACAAGTTGACATTCTGTGACTCGGAACAGGACACAATCGATTCCGCAGTCACATCTATATAAAATTCAGTCATTTGTGTACATGTGGACAGGTAATCTAGGCTCAGGAGTATGTACTTCAAAATTGTTTTTTAACATGATATATACTGAGATTTTGAGGCAGAGATTTGCCTTCCACTTCAATGTCTGCTTTGTGATTCTTTGATAATATATTTTCAGAGTATGCCCAACATACCTCCATTGGTTTTTTTTACCACAGTTGTTACTAGTTGTTGACCAGACATTTCTCTGATGTCATCACTCCTGAATTTGTCACATTTTACGTTCATTATTAATAATGATTGCTTACTTCGAAATCAGTTCATAATCCTTTTAATGGTTGTATTGTACATGCAATAGTTGTACTGTACTTGCAATAGTTGTACTGTACATGTAATTGGTGTACTGTACTTGTAATCACTGCATTTTCCTTGTAATTGTTGTTTTGTACTTTCCATCTCTCTACAACATATGAAAATAATAATTGTCTATAGAACAGATGACAAAGCCATCAGTGCATTTGAGGTTCTATCTGGGAGATATTCAAATAGGCATTTGAGGTTCTGTCTGGGAGATATTCAAATAGAAGCAGTAACCAAATATTGTTTAATTATAGTTTAGATAAGACATCACTAATAGCAACTACAGACTTGTGATGGAGAACAAGACATGACTAATAGCAACTACAGACTTGTGATGGAGAACAAGACATGACTAATAGCAACTACAGACTTGTGATGGAGAACAAGACAGAACTAATAGCAACTACAGACTTGTGATGGAGAACAAGACATGACTAATAGCAACTACAGACTTGTGATGGAGAACAAGACATGACTAATAGCAACTACAGACTTGTGATGGAGAACAAGACAGAACTAATAGCAACTACAGACTTGTGATGGAGAACAAGACATGACTAATAGCAACTACAGACTTGTGATGGAGAACAAGACATCACTAATAGCAACTACAGACTTGTGATGGAGAACAAGACAGAACTAATAGCAACTACAGACTTGTGATGGAGAACAAGACATGACTAATAGCAACTACAGACTTGTGATGGAGAACAAGACATCACTAATAGCAACTACAGACTTGTGATGGAGAACAAGACATGACTAATAGCAACTACAGACTTGTGATGGAGAACAAGACATCACTAATAGCAACTACAGACTTGTGATGGAGAACAAGACATCACTAATAGCAACTACAGACTTGTGATGGAGAACAAGACATCACTAATAGCAACTACAGACTTGTGATGGAGAACAAGACAGAACTAATAGCAACTACAGACTTGTGATGGAGAACAAGACATGACTAATAGCAACTACAGACTTGTGATGGAGAACAAGACATCACTAATAGCAACTACAGACTTGTGATGGAGAACAAGACATCACTAATAGCAACTACAGACTTGTGATGGAGAACAAAACAGAACTAATAGCAACTACAGACTTGTGATGGAGAACAAGACAGAACTAATAGCAACTACAGACTTGTGATGGAGAACAAAACAGAACTAATAGCAACTACAGACTTGTGATGGAGAACAAGACAGAACTAATAGCAACTACAGACTTGTGATGGAGAACAAAACAGAACTAATAGCAACTACAGACTTGTGAAGGAGAACAATACAGAACTAATAGCAACTACAGACTTGTTAAGGAACTCGAAAGATACATTTTAATACAACTAAAAGTTAAGGAAAGTTCCACAAAATAAAGTTTGGTTGAGAGTGACAGCTGTAACCGTATGTCACAAAATAAAGTTTGGTTGAGAGTGACAGCTGTAACCGTATGTCACAAAATAAAGTTTGGTTGAGAGTGACAGCTGTAACCGTATGTCACAAAATAAAGTTTGGTTGAGAGTGACAGCTGTAACCGTATGTCACAAAATAAAGTTTGGTTGAGAGTGACAGCTGTAACCGTATGTCACAAAATAAAGTTTGGTTGAGAGTGACAGCTGTAACCGTATGTCACAAAATAAAGTTTGGTTGAGAGTGACAGCTGTAACCGTATGTTAAACATGAAGGAAGAAGACTTAGTGAATGATATACCAGAAATGGCAGTGGGCAGTGGCTGGTGGGCAGTGGCTGGTGGGCGGTGGCTGGGGGCCATGGCTGGGGGGGACACAATATAAACAATTTGAGATGTGCTGTTGTTGACATTATTTTAAAGTCAAAATTTAAAAAAAAATCTTTCCAAGAAATGGTTGAAAAACTACAAATAAAGTTCAAAGTTTAAACATAAAAAATGATTAAAATGTTGATTTTATCTAACAAAAAACGTGACACTGAAAGCAAAATCATGATGCAGGGAACACTCTTAAAATAAGTTCTGCAATTTAAATATACAGTTGGCTTGATAAAATCAGATGGGAGGTGTGTAGCAGAGGTAAACAACAGAATAGAGCAAGGAAAAAAAACATTTCTGAAAATGAAGCACAATCTTTGCAACAAATGTTTGTCTATTGAAACGAGAAAACGAGTTCTTCGGTTTTATAAACATCCAATACGGAGATGTGGACATCAATCATGGACAATAAACAAACAGTCAAGACAAACAATATTTACATTGCTGAAATTTGGTTTTACAGAAGAATATTAAGAATTTCATTGACTGTTAAAAAGACAAATGTAGATGGTGCTCAGAGAGAAGTCAATGTAGATGTGTTGAAACATGTGAGTGAAACAAGAATCCTTCTGCCAAACATCTAACGAAAGTAGTCATCATTTTGTGTGCATGTTTTACAAAAACAAGGGTTCGAGAACAGTGGGAGAAGAAAAATAAATAATGGAAACAGAAGAGTCAGAGGATGACAGAGAGAGAGAGAGAGAGAGAGAGAGAGAGAGAGAGAGAACGAGAGAGAAAGATAGCAAGAGAGAAGATATTGAACGTTATAAGGTTAAAGAACTTCAATAATGTCATTGATCGACGATGGGAACAGAGAGTTGTAAAGAGTCATGTTCACCAACGCCAGCAGAGACCTAATGATATACTGACATCATTCTAACATTACAATGAATATATTTGGTACCATATAAATAGATAATATCTTGTTCCTCTGTGTTCTTTCTAGATCATGTATAACAATAACTATTTGGAAACATTCTTTGTTATGTTGTGATTTCAACCAATGAGCGTACGTGCGTTGTGTTGCTAAGTTACAGCAAAGATGCCATGTTTACATCTTTTTAATTATTTAAACAAAAATTATATTCATTTCTTTAAACATCACTGTTTGTTTGTCTTCGTTGTCCCTGTCTAATGAAAACATTCACACACTATCTGTAGTACAGTATATGATTATTTTGTCTAGAGAAGATGTCTGTGATGTCGTTCTGGGCACCAAGTCTCTATCTGTAGTACAGTATATGATTATTTTGTCTAGAGAAGATGTCTGTGATGTCGTTCTGGGCACCAAGTCTCTATCTGTAGTACAATATATGATTATTTTGTCTAGAGAAGATGTCTGTGATGTCGTTCTGGGCACAAAGTCTCTATCTGTAGTACAGTATATGATTATTTTGTCTAGAGAAGATGTCTGTGATGTCGTTCTGGGCACCAAGTCTCTATCTGTAGTACAATATATGATTATTTTGTCTGTCTAGAGAAGAGGTCTGTGATGTCGTTCTGGGCACCAAGTCTCTATCTGTAGTACAATATATGATTATTTTGTCTAGAGAAGATGTCTGTGATGTCGTTCTGGGCACCAAGTCTCTATCTGTAGTACAGTATATGATTATTTTGTCTAGAGAAGATGTCTGTGATGTCGTTCTGGGCACAAAGTCTCTATCTGTAGTACAATATATGATTATTTTGTCTAGAGAAGATGTCTGTGATGTCGTTCTGGGCACCAAATCTCTATCTCTTGGAATGTGTTTGTAAAATTACGACTGACAACTTCAGTCATGTCGGACATAGGTCACGTGTATCTGGTTAATTCTTTCAAGAATCATGTCTGTCCAAATCATGATGCAGTTTCGAAGCGAAGGAACCTTTCTTGGGGAAGTACGTCTGGATTAGGTACATCACCATCGTTCTGTTGGGACACGGAGTTCAAAAGTCTCCTACATAAAATAGTTGTCATTCTGTTCTGCTTATCTTCCGAGTATGGTAGACATTTATAAAGACTTTGCTGGATCAACTTAACAGCTATATGTGGAACGATGTTTTGAAATTACTTACAATACTGATTCTTGGAGAGTGTATTCGATGGACGCGCGAGCATAACTCATTTCAGAGATATCTGTCGTGGATATCTGTCGTGGATATATGTCGTGGATATATGTCGTGGATATCTGTCGCGGATATATGTCGTGGATATATGTCGTGGATATATGTCGTGGATATATGTCGTGGATATATGTCGTGAATATATGTCGTGGATATCTGTCGTGGATATATGTCGTGGATATATGTCGTAAATATATGAAATGTAGAGGAAACTAACAGGGTTTACTATGATCATCAACTTTAGCAAGACTTACTAAGAGATGATCAGAGAATATGTTGCTAAAAGATTGTGTTCATCTGGTAGAATAACCAAGGGAAGCTCAGAGAGTATAGTATAGTGCTAGACGATGGTGTTCATCTTCTAGACTAGACAGGAGATGTTCAGAGAGTATAGTATAGTGCTAGACGATGGTGTTCATCTTGTAGACTAGACAGGAGATGTTCAGAGAGTATAGTATAGTGCTAGACGATGGTGTTCATCTGGTAGACTAGACAGGAGATGTTCAGAGAGTGTCTTGCTAACAGATCGTGTGTATCTGGTGTGTGAATAAATCTCTTTCCGTTGATAGTGACATTGACAAACTCCATTTCATTGACAGACATTTACAAACTCCATTTCAGTGACAGACATTGACAAACTCCATTTCAGTGACAGATATTGACAAATTACAAGAAATATTTACCAGATTCGCCATTGCATCTGAGTGAGGTGTTTGGGGTCTATGCTCGTTCTTCTTCTTCTCTTTCTCTATTTTATCTTAGTGTTCTTAAGGTCTTGATTTGTTCTCTAGCTCTAGGATTGACACCAGAACACTGTGACATCCCATCGTGTATGAGGCACGTATGTGTTTATTATAGTGCACGAAACAATTCTTTCTCCTGGAGAACATTGCGGAAAAGTGGGAGAGCCGTTAAAACATTGAAGTTTGCTTAATTCTGGTCTAAGTTGCTGGCCCTTTTTCTCTTATGTTTGGACATATAGGACTCGGTTTCTTTGTCCAGCTATTAAGTTGTGTATTTGGTGTGACACTGTGAGCGGATGATTTAACTCTCAATATTTTTTGTTTGTGTTCACAGTGGTATTATAAAGTGAATATTTTAAAAATAGTTTAGTTTAGTTTAGTTTAGCAGCTAATGAGAGGAAAATCATAACGACAGAGATGAGGTGTCTTAGAAGAGCTGCAGGTGTGACAATAAGAGACAAAATTAGAAATGAAGAAATCAGAAGGAGACTGGATGTGAAACCAGTTATGCAATTCATAAAAGAACAACAGATTAAATGGTTTGGACACCTGACCAGAATGCCCTGGTATTGCCTACCACAGTGAGCCACACAGAAAAAGTATAATGAGTACAAGGCAAGAGGAAGACCACGCAAAGATGGAGCGACGGCATCAAGAACAGCCTTACGAACATGAATATCAGCTTACAAAGTGCCTTAAAAAGCACACACAAGATCACTACGTTTCACCCCAAACAATTCTATAAAGAAGTAAATGGTGGAAGAGAAGAAGTTTAGTTTAATTTAGTTTAGTTTAGTCGTCGGATCACCATCACTGCACGTCGAACAATTTAGTCCATAAGTGCTCCGATCTCTCCCTCAGTATGTCCATCAGCGTGTGGCGACTAACGACATCGGTTCTCTGTTGGTTTACAATTCTTCTTTGTCTGCCAGCATAGCGTTCTTGTCGAGCTACACCACACTTAACTTTGAGTTCTTGCAGTCTGGTTAGTGTTGTAGATTCACCGCTATTACGTGAATCATGTACACGTCCTCTCTCCCTTAAGGAATTTATAATATCAGCCTGGTCCATTGCTCGCCCGCTTTGTACAGCAGCCATACCTGCAAGCCTATCCGCACGTTCATTCCCCTTACACCTGCATACCCTGGCACAAAAATGAAAGTGATCTTTGTCAGCTTAGACCTCCCCAGCGACTCCATCCAATGTCTCCTAGCCCATCATGTTTCAATCTTCCATACTCATTGAGTCACTGAGAAAACATGCATGGATGAAAGTCTGAGATTCCAGCCAAACCATCGCTTTAGTAACTGCCATGATTTCCATAGTGAGACTGCTCGTAGTCACGGCAAAATCACAACTGTCTTCCTTCACAACATCTCCTCCGACCTGAGCAGTGAAAGCCCACGATCTCCGCACATGTCGAATCATCGAACCATCCGTATAAATGATTACATCATGCTCAGATGTGTTCTCAGAAATTAATACCTGAACTGCAGCCACCACGACAAGTGGGTTGTCTTGCCTGCGTTCTTTTCCAAGTTAGATGCATACAGAAAAAGATGTATTGATTCCTGGGACGGCTAGTCGCTGGCGATCTAGCGGCAACCTTATGCGGTAATGATTGTGTAGACTGATGCTCGCTCGTCCATCACGGGTGATGATGACCACACAAATTTTCATCCAAGGGAATGTAGCTGCGCTGTGTTTGTCTGTGTGTGCGTAGATGACTTGTGAGCCCGATACGGGCTTGAAATGTTCGTGTACAGTGTGGGCAAGGTATACTTGCACTTGTGGGAAGTTTTACTGCCTTTCTGTTTTGACGTCTTTGCTCCATCCGTGCTGTTCTATCTGTTTCGCAGGCCGAGGAACTGTGTCGAAGAAGTGTGCGCCAGGCTGATCTGTCTTGAGCAGCATTATGTAGACTGATGTTTATGTAACCGCCCTTTCATTTGACGTGAATTTCAAATTTAAGAGCGGACGATTAGTGTTGGCACTCTGGTGGCTGTCTTATGCATTTAATACGCATTCAAGCTGCTGGTGTTTATCGGAGTTTTCTTCTCGAGTTCACATGATAAATTGGGGGATTTTGCTGGCACAGAAACGGAGCAATTACATTTGCTGTGAAGTTGGAAGATCTTTTTTCTACTGTTATCACTAATGTCCATATCACGCTGGTGTAGAGTAGGATGAGCAACACACATGCCGTGTTCACAGTATCACTAATGTTCACAACACACTGGTGTAGTGTATGGTGTTCAACAGATAGACGCTGTACACAGTAACCTTCACAGTAACGGTCAGTTCAACAGATAGACGCTGTACACAGTAACCTTCACAGTAACGGTCAGTAACGGTCAGTAACGGCCAGTAACGGTCAGTAACGATCAGTAACGGTCAGTCTGCCGTTTTTCTGTGTCCATTTATGAATAAATCATTAAATCCAATAAAGACATCTGTCCATTCATCAGTTTGTGCATGTATGTGTTTGCTTATCTGTCCATTCATCAGTTTGTGTATGTATGTGTTTGCTTATCTGTCCATTCATCAGTCTGTGTATGTATGTGTTTGCTTATCTGTCCATTCATCAGTTTGTGCATGTATGTGTTTGCTTATCTGTCCATTCATCAGTTTGTGTATGTATGTGTTTGCTTATCTGTCCCTTCATCAGTTTGTGTATGTATGTGTTTGCTTATCTGTCCATTCATCAGTCTGTGTATGTATGTGTTTGCTTATCTGTCCATTCATCAGTTTGTGCATGTATGTGTTTGCTTATCTGTCCATTCATCAGTTTGTGTATGTATGTGTTTGCTTATCTGTCCCTTCATCAGTTTGTGTATGTATGTGTTTGCTTATCTGTCCCTTCATCAGTTTGTGTATGTATGTGTTTGCTTATCTGTCCATTCATCAGTTTGTGTATGTATGTGTTTGCTTATCTGCTCGTCAGTTTTATTGACCCAGATATCTTAACACTTATTCAAGATTGAACATTCAATAAACTGACGTGCAAGTTCTCTCCCCTTACGAAGACGTCAACTTTCGTTAATTCAATCAATCTGTCAATCATTTCATGACTTCAATCATCTTCCTTTCTAAACATCGGTCTTCTCGTTTGTGTTATGTTCTTTATTGAATAGACATCATAGTACTTCACGCAGACCAATAAGCGCTCAATCTCTCTAAGCAGTTGTCTAAGTGTATTAATGCTGCTGGTTCCCATAGCCTCTCTCATTAAAAACAGGTACTAGTCTGTACCGTGTGCCCCAGTTTTACTTGTAAAGCGTTTCATTCCTAATTTCTTCAAATACAATATAAATGCGTTATCAATTGTTGTTCAACAGGCTGTATCCAAGCAGCTCCAGTATGCCCCACGTCCCTACACTCGAACGATAGTGCGCTGCTTGCTCTCTCACACTAACACTTAAACGTCCAGTACGGTGCAATAGATTCTCTCTCTTTATCTCTTTTTTTCTTATCTTCCTTTCTCTATCTTTTTCTCTCTCTCTCTTTCGCTGCTGCAGTTTTACATCATGCTCTTCTCGATTCTCTCTCTCTTTCGCTGCTGCAGCTTTACATCATGCTCTTCTCGATTCTCTCTCTCTCTCTTTCGCTGCTGCAGTTTTACATCATGCTCTTCTCGATTCTCTCTTCTCTTTCGCTGCTGCAGTTTTACATCATGCTCTTCTCGATTCTCTCTCTCTTTCGCTGCTGCAGCTTTACATCATGCTCTTCTCGATTCTCTCTCTCTCTTTCGCTGCTGCAGCTTTACATCATGCTCTTCTCGATTCTCTCTCTCTCTCTTTCGCTGCTGCAGTTTTACATCATGCTCTTCTCGATTCTCTCTCTCTTTCGCTGCTGCAGCTTTACATCATGCTCTTCTCGATTCTCTCTCTCTTTCGCTGCTGCAGCTTTACATCATGCTCTTCTCGATTCTCTCTCTCTCTTTCGCTGCTGCAGCTTTACATCATGCTCTTCTCGATTCTCTCTCTCTCTCTTTCGCTGCTGCAGTTTTACATCATGCTCTTCTCGATTCTCTCTCTCTCTCTTTCGCTGCTGCAGCTTTACATCATGCTCTTCTCGATCTTCTCTCTCTTCGCTGCTGCAGTTTTACATCATGCTCTTCTCGATTCTCTCTCTCTTTCGCTGCTGCAGCTTTACATCATGCTCTTCTCGATTCTCTCTCTCTTTCGCTGCTGCAGCTTTACATCATGCTCTTCTCGATTCTCTCTCTTCTCTTTCGCTGCTGCAGTTTTACATCATGCTCTTCTCGATTCTCTCTCTCTCTCTCTTTCGCTGCTGCAGCTTTACATCATGCTCTTCTCGATTCTCTCTCTCTTTCGCTGCTGCAGTTTTACATCATGCTCTTCTCGATTCTCTCTCTCTTTCGCTGCTGCAGCTTTACATCATGCTCTTCTCGATTCTCTCTCTCTTTCGCTGCTGCAGCTTTACATCATGCTCTTCTCGATTCTCTCTCTCTCTTTCGCTGCTGCAGCTTTACATCATGCTCTTCTCGATTCTCTCTCTCTTTCGCTGCTGCAGTTTTACATCATGCTCTTCTCGATTCTCTCTCTCTCTCTTTCGCTGCTGCAGTTTTACATCATGCTCTTCTCGATTCTCTCTCTCTCTTTCGCTGCTGCAGTTTTACATCATGCCTTCTCGATTCTCTCTCTCTTTCGCTGCTGCAGCTTTACATCATGCTCTTCTCGATTCTCTCTCTCTTTCGCTGCTGCAGTTTTACATCATGCTCTTCTCGATTCTCTCTCTCTCTTTCGCTGCTGCAGTTTTACATCATGCTCTTCTCGATTCTCTCTCTCTCTTTCGCTGCTGCAGCTTTACATCATGCTCTTCTCGATTCTCTCTCTCTCTTTCGCTGCTGCAGCTTTACATCATGCTCTTCTCGATTCTCTCTCTCTCTTTCGCTGCTGCAGCTTTACATCATGCTCTTCTCGATTCTCTCTCTCTCTCTCTTTCGCTGCTGCAGCTTTACATCATGCTCTTCTCGATTCTCTCTCTCTCTCTTTTCTGCTGCAGTTTTACATCATGCTCTTCTCGATTCTCTCTGCTGCAGCTTTACATCATGCTCTTCTCGATTCTCTCTGCTGCAGTTTTACATCATGCTCTTCTCGATTCTCTCTGCTGCAGTTTTACATCATGCTCTTCTCGATTCTCTCTTCTTTTCGCTGCTGCAGCTTTACATCATGCTCTTCTCGATTCTCTCTCTCTCTTTCGCTGCTGCAGCTTTACATCTTGCTCTTCTCGATTCTCTCTGTCTCTTTCGCTGCTGCAGTTTTACATCATGCTCTTCTCGATTCTCTCTCTCTCTTTCGCTGCTGCAGTTTTACAGCCTGCTCTTCTCGATTTTGCAGCCAAGGATTCTTTACGTGCTCATATTGAACACGGGACCGACGTATTATCGTCCTTCTCCGATAGGACTAGGAACTCGATCTCACCTACACTGAGATCAGCGATCTCTGTACAAATATTCACATGGCTCCACGAGGAAACGAACCTGGTACCTTTTGTCACTCGAGACGCGCACCTAACTTCTACGCTACAGATACTCCCATTTTGACATTCTGAAAATCTTCATAGAATGTGACCTTTCATCTAAAACAATCAATATGAGCTACTAGATTTCAAGAGCTTGGAATGATGATTGAAGTAACCAGTAAGGAACAGCACAATATGCGCATGAATACATTCATCAATCAACATCGAAATGGTACTGTTACTTGTTGGACGCTGTTGGAGATAATACAAGACAACTGTCAACATATCCGGAGTGGAATGCAGATACTCCAAACTGAACTAAACTTATTTGACATGCTAATTTTCTACACCGACAAACATGATCAATGAAATTCTTGTATCTGTAATCTTGACTAATTTACTTCCTGCACTGACAGCCTTGAGAGCCGCTGTAGCGTAGTTGTTAGTGAACTCGCTTCGCAAGGCTGGTGGTCTGGGTTCAGCTCCCGCAATGCGCGTGGAATTTTTCCCGACCGCGACGGCTGTCAGGTCGACCCAGCCTCAACTGGGTACCAGACATGCTCTGGGAAAGTAAAGGCCGCCGGCGTGATGCTGACCACATCACCCATCGTGTGCCGACGGTCAATGAAAAATACAGGCCTATTTGACCTATATTGACCTATATACCACGAGGTATGAAAGGGTTCCTTTACTTTTTTTTTTTCTTTTAACTGACAGCCTTCTTGCAATAATTAAACAACAACACGTGACATGCAACTTGAGGGTTACATCAATAGTACACACACACACACAGAACTAGATGGTTAACTGTGACAAAGATTGGGTAAAGATGTGGTTGTTGAGTTTATCGTAATGAACCTAAGACTTGTCAACATTACAACTGACCAAAGTCTAAGCAAAGCAATTCAATAACAAATGTAACACATAACACTTATTAGAAGCATTTTTTCCTGACATGATTCAGATAAAAGACTTGTCTAGAATAATATATATCGTCTATCGAAGAGGACTAGAATTTAATTCTACTTTGATTTGATATCTCAAGTTTATCGTGTATGTCTTGCTACCCCCTATCCCCTACAAAAAGTTCCCAACTATTTACATGCAAAAATGTGGTATTACTTTTCTTTATCTGATCCTTCACTGTGTGTCACGGAAAGAATGAGATTTCATTTATTGCATAACTTGCGTCTGGTCTGAGATTTCATCGATGGTCAAGGTTCGTCTTACAGACCTCACTCGGTTCGACCTCACTCGGTTCGACCTCACTCGGTTCGCAGTTTACGGGTAGATCTTGCACGTGCCAGCCTTGGGTTGGTCGTGTCTCCCAGATAAAGGAAACATCGAGTTTTGCAAATGGCTTCACATTTCTGCACGTTCGACAGACATTTGATAAGCTGAACGTTGATATATATGTCAGATTAAATGATTGAGAAAGAGAAGAAGGCAGACAATATAGAATGTTTTAGCAGTGAATTAGAAATTTTGGGAGATTTATTTTTCTTGGAAGTGTTTCTTTACTGGATGAAACTGGTTACTACCAAACTTAAACTAACTTCCAAGTGTTTCTTTACTGAATGAAACTGGTTACTACCAAACTTAAACTAACTTCCAAGTGTTTTTTTTACTGGGTGAAACTGGTTACTACCAAACTTAAACTAACTTCCAAGTGTTTCTTTACTGGATGAAACTGGTTACTACCAAACTTAAACTAACTTCCAAGTGTTTCTTTACTGGGTGAAACTGGTTACTACCAAACTTAAACTAACTTCCAAGTGTTTCTTTACTGCGTGAAACTGGTTACTACCAAACTTAAACTAACTTCCAAGTGTTTCTTTACTGGATGAAACTGGTTACTACCAAACTTAAACTAACTTCCTAGTGTTTCTTTACTGGGTGAAACTGGTTACTACCAAACTTAAACTAACTTCCAAGTGTTTCTTTACTGGATGAAACTGGTTACTACCAAACTTAAACTAACTTCCAAGTGTTTCTTCACTGGGTGAAACTGGTTACTACCAAACTTAAACTAACTTCCAAGTGTTTCTTTACTGGATGAAACTGGTTACTACCAAACTTAAACTAACTTCCAAGTGTTTCTTTACTGGGTGAAACTGGTTACTACCAAACTTAAACTAACTTCCAAGTGTTTCTTTACTGGATGAAACTGGTTACTACCAAACTTAAACTAACTTCCAAGTGTTTCTTTACTGGGTGAAACTGGTTACTACCAAACTTAAACTAACTTTCAAGTGTTTCTTTACTGGATGAAACTGGTTACTACCAAACTTAAACTAACTTCCAAGTGTTTCTTTACTGGATGAAACTGGTTACTACCAAACTTAAACTAACTTACAAGTGTTTCTTTACTGGATGAAACTGGTTACTACCAAACTTAAACTAACTTCCAAGTGTTTCTTTACTGGGTGAAACTGGTTACTACCAAACTTAAACTAACTTCCAAGTGTTTATTTACTGCGTGAAACTGGTTACTACCAAACTTAAACTAACTTACAAGTGTTTCTTTACTGGATGAAACTGGTTACTACCAAACTTAAACTAACTTCCAAGTGTTTCTTTACTGCGTGAAACTGGTTACTACCAAACTTAAACTAACTTCCAAGTGTTTCTTTACTGGATGAAACTGGTTACTACCAAACTTAAACTAACTTCCAAGTGTTTCTTTACTGGTGAAACTGGTTACTACCAAACTTAAACTAACTTCCAGTGTTTCTTTACTGGATGAAACTGGTTACTACCAAACTTAAACTAACTTCCAAGTGTTTCTTTACTGGATGAAACTGGTTACTACCAAACTTAAACTAACTTACAAGTGTTTCTTTACTGGATGAAACTGTTACTACCAAACTTAAACTAACTTCCAAGTGTTTCTTTACTGGATGAAACTGGTTACTACCAAACTTAAACTAACTTCCAAGTGTTTCTTTACTGCGTGAAACTGGTTACTACCAAACTTAAACTAACTTCCAAGTGTTTCTTTACTGCGTGAAAATGGTTACTACCAAACTTAAACTAACTTCCAAGTGTTTCTTTACTGCGTGAAACTTGTTACTACCAAACTTAAACTAACTTCCAAGTGTTTCTTTACTGCGTGAAACTGGTTACTACCAAACTTAAACTAACTTCCAAGTGTTTCTTTACTGGGTGAAACTGGTTACTACCAAACTTAAACTAACTTCCAAGTGTTACTTTACTGGGTGAAACTGGTTACTACCAAACTTAAACTAACTTTCAAGTGTTTCTTTACTGGATGAAACTGGTTACTACCAAACTTAAACTAACTTCCAAGTGTTTCTTTACTGGGTGAAACTGGTTACTACCAAACTTAAACTAACTTCCAAGTGTTTCTTTACTGGGTGAAACTGGTTACTACCAAACTTAAACTAACTTCCAAATGTTTCTTTACTGGATGAAACTGGTTACTACCAAACTTAAACTAACTTCCAAGTGTTTCTTTACTGGATGAAACTGGTTACTACCAAACTTAAACTAACTTCAAAGTGTTTTTACTGGATGAAACTGGTTACTACCAAACTTAAACTAACTTCCAAGTGTTTTTTTTACTGGGTGAAACTGGTTACTACCAAACTTAAACTAACTTCCAAGTGTTTCTTTACTGCGTGAAACTGGTTACTACCAAACTTAAACTAACTTCCAAGTGTTTCTTTACTGGATGAAACTGGTTACTACCAAACTTAAACTAACTTCCAAGTGTTTCTTTACTGGGTGAAACTGGTTACTACCAAACTTAAACTAACTTCCAAGTGTTTCTTTACTGCGTGAAACTGGTTACTACCAAACTTAAACTAACTTCCAAGTGTTTTTTTTACTGGGTGAAACTGGTTACTACCAAACTTAAACTAACTTCCAAGTGTTTCTTTACTGGATGAAACTGGTTACTACCAAACTTAAACTAACTTCCAAGTGTTTCTTTACTGGATGAAACTGGTTACTACCAAACTTAAACTATCTTCCAAGTGTTTTTTACTGGGTGAAACTGTTACTACCAAACTTAAACTAACTTCCAAGTGTTTCTTTACTGCGTGAAACTGGTTACTACCAAACTTAAACTAACTTCCAAGTGTTTCTTTACTGGATGAAACTGGTTACTACCAAACTTAAACTAACTTCCAAGTGTTTCTTTACTGGGTGAAACTGGTTACTACCAAACTTAAACTAACTTCCAAGTGTTTCTTTACTGGATGAAACTGGTTACTACCAAACTTAAACTAACTTCCAAGTGTTTTTTTACTGGATGAAACTGGTTACTACCAAACTTAAACTAACTTACAAGTGTTTCTTTACTGGATGAAACTGGTTACTACCAAACTTAAACTAACTTCCAAGTGTTTCTTTACTGGATGAAACTGGTTACTACCAAACTTAAACTAACTTCCAAGTGTTTCTTTACTGCGTGAAACTGGTTACTACCAAACTTAAACTAACTTCCAAGTGTTTCTTTACTGCGTGAAAATGGTTACTACCAAACTTAAACTAACTTCCAAGTGTTTCTTTACTGCGTGAAACTGGTTACTACCAAACTTAAACTAACTTCCAAGTGTTTCTTTACTGCGTGAAACTGGTTACTACCAAACTTAAACTAACTTCCAAGTGTTTCTTTACTGGATGAAACTGGTTACTACCAAACTTAAACTAACTTCCAAGTGTTTTTTTTACTGGGTGAAACTGGTTACTACCAAACTTAAACTAACTTCCAAGTGTTTCTTTACTGGGTGAAACTGGTTACTACCAAACTTAAACTAACTTCCAAGTGTTACTTTACTGGGTGAAACTGGTTACTACCAAACTTAAACTAACTTTCAAGTGTTTCTTTACTGGATGAAACTGGTTACTACCAAACTTAAACTAACTTCCAAGTGTTTCTTTACTGGGTGAAACTGGTTACTACCAAACTTAAACTAACTTCCAAGTGTTTCTTTACTGGGTGAAACTGATTACTACCAAACTTAAACTAACTTCCAAATGTTTCTTTACTGGATGAAACTGGTTACTACCAAACTTAAACTAACTTTCAAGTGTTTCTTTACTGGATGAAACTGGTTACTACCAAACTTAAACTAACTTCCAAGTGTTTCTTTACTGGGTGAAACTGGTTACTACCAAACTTAAACTAACTTCCAAGTGTTTCTTTACTGGGTGAAACTGGTTACTACCAAACTTAAACTAACTTCCAAATGTTTCTTTACTGGATGAAACTGGTTACTACCAAACTTAAACTAACTTCCAAGTGTTTCTTTACTGGATGAAACTGGTTACTACCAAACTTAAACTAACTTCAAAGTGTTTCTTTACTGGATGAAACTGGTTACTACCAAACTTAAACTAACTTCCAAGTGTTTTTTTACTGGGTGAAACTGGTTACTACCAAACTTAAACTAACTTCCAAGTGTTTCTTTACTGCGTGAAACTGGTTACTACCAAACTTAAACTAACTTCCAAGTGTTTCTTTACTGGATGAAACGGTTACTACCAAACTTAAACTAACTTCCAAGTGTTTCTTTACTGGGTGAAACTGGTTACTACCAAACTTAAACTAACTTCCAAGTGTTTCTTTACTGCGTGAAACTGGTTACTACCAAACTTAAACTAACTTCCAAGTGTTTTTTTTACTGGGTGAAACTGGTTACTACCAAACTTAAACTAACTTCCAAGTGTTTCTTTACTGGATGAAACTGGTTACTACCAAACTTAAACTAACTTCCAAGTGTTTCTTTACTGGATGAAACTGGTTACTACCAAACTTAAACTATCTTCCAAGTGTTTTTACTGATGAAACTGGTTACTACCAAACTTAAACTAACTTCCAAGTGTTTCTTTACTGCGTGAAACTGGTTACTACCAAACTTAAACTAACTTCCAAGTGTTTTTTTTACTGGGTGAAACTGGTTACTACCAAACTTAAACTAACTTCCAAGTGTTTCTTTACTGGATGAAACTGGTTACTACCAAACTTAAACTATCTTCCAAGTGTTTTTTTACTGGGTGAAACTGGTTACTACCAAACTTAAACTAACTTCCAAGTGTTTCTTTACTGGGTGAAACTGGTTACTACCAAACTTAAACTAACTTCCAAGTGTTTCTTCACTGGGTGAAACTGGTTACTACCAAACTAAAACTAACTTCCAAGTGTTTCTTTACTGGATGAAACTGGTTACTACCAAACTTAAACTAACTTCCAAGTGTTTCTTTACTGCGTGAAACTGGTTACTACCAAACTTAAACTAACTTCCAAGTGTTTTTTTTACTGGGTGAAACTGGTTACTACCAAACTTAAACTAACTTCCAAGTGTTACTTTACTGGGTGAAACTGGTTACTACCAAACTTAAACTAACTTTCAAGTGTTTCTTTACTGGATGAAACTGGTTACTACCAAACTTAAACTAACTTCCAAGTGTTTCTTTACTGGGTGAAACTGGTTACTACCAAACTTAAACTAACTTCCAAATGTTTCTTTACTGGATGAAACTGGTTACTACCAAACTTAAACTAACTTCCAAGTGTTTCTTTACTGGATGAAACTGGTTACTACCAAACTTAAACTAACTTCAAAGTGTTTCTTTACTGGATGAAACTGGTTACTACCAAACTTAAACTAACTTCCAAGTGTTTTTTTTACTGGGTGAAACTGGTTACTACCAAACTTAAACTAACTTCCAAGTGTTTCTTTACTGCGTGAAACTGGTTACTACCAAACTTAAACTAACTTCCAAGTGTTTCTTTACTGGATGAAACTGGTTACTACCAAACTTAAACTAACTTCCAAGTGTTTCTTTACTGGATGAAACTGGTTACTACCAAACTTAAACTAACTTCCAAGTGTTTCTTTACTGGATGAAACTGGTTACTACCAAACTTAAACTATCTTCCAAGTGTTTTTTACTGGTGAAACTGGTTACTACCAAACTTAAACTAACTTCCAAGTGTTTCTTTACTGGGTGAAACTGGTTACTACCAAACTTAAACTAACTTCCAAGTGTTTCTTCACTGGGTGAAACTGGTTACTACCAAACTAAAACTAACTTCCAAGTGTTTCTTTACTGGATGAAACTGGTTACTACCAAACTTAAACTAACTTCCAAGTGTTTCTTTACTGCGTGAAACTGGTTACTACCAAACTTAAACTAACTTCCAAGTGTTTTTTTTACTGGGTGAAACTGGTTACTACCAAACTTAAACTAACTTCCAGTGTTTCTTTACTGGATGAAACTGGTTACTACCAAACTTAAACTATCTTCCAAGTGTTTTTTTACTGGGTGAAACTGGTTACTACCAAACTTAAACTAACTTCCAAGTGTTTCTTTACTGGGTGAAACTGGTTACTACCAAACTTAAACTAACTTCCAAGTGTTTCTTCACTGGGTGAAACTGGTTACTACCAAACTAAAACTAACTTCCAAGTGTTTCTTTACTGGATGAAACTGGTTACTACCAAACTTAAACTAACTTCCAAGTGTTTCTTTACTGCGTGAAACTGGTTACTACCAAACTTAAACTAACTTCCAAGTGTTTTTTTTACTGGGTGAAACTGGTTACTACCAAACTTAAACTAACTTCCAAGTGTTTTTTTTACTGGGTGAAACTGGTTACTACCAAACTTAAACTAACTTCCAAGTGTTTCTTTACTGGATGAAACTGGTTACTACCAAACTTAAACTAACTTACAAGTGTTTCTTTACTGCGTGAAACTGGTTACTACCAAACTTAAACTAACTTTCAAGTGTTTCTTTACTGGATGAAACTGGTTACTACCAAACTTAAACTAACTTCCAAGTGTTTCTTTACTGGGTGAAACTGGTTACTACCAAACTTAAACTAACTTCCAAGTGTTTCTTTACTGGGTGAAACTGGTTACTACCAAACTTAAACTAACTTCCAAATGTTTCTTTACTGGATGAAACTGGTTACTACCAAACTTAAACTAACTTCCAAGTGTTTCTTTACTGGATGAAACTGGTTACTACCAAACTTAAACTAACTTCAAAGTGTTTCTTTACTGGGTGAAACTGGTTACTACCAAACTTAAACTAACTTTCAAGTGTTTCTTTACTGGATGAAACTGGTTACTACCAAACTTAAACTAACTTCCAAGTGTTTCTTTACTGGATGAAACTGGTTACTACCAAACTTAAACTAACTTACAAGTGTTTCTTTACTGGATGAAACTGGTTACTACCAAACTTAAACTAACTTCCAAGTGTTTCTTTACTGGGTGAAACTGGTTACTACCAAACTTAAACTAACTTCCAAGTGTTTCTTTACTGCGTGAAACTGGTTACTACCAAACTTAAACTAACTTACAAGTGTTTCTTTACTGGATGAAACTGGTTACTACCAAACTTAAACTAACTTCCAAGTGTTTCTTTACTGCGTGAAACTGGTTACTACCAAACTTAAACTAACTTCCAAGTGTTTCTTTACTGGATGAAACTGGTTACTACCAAACTTAAACTAACTTCCAAGTGTTTCTTTACTGGGTGAAACTGGTTACTACCAAACTTAAACTAACTTCCAAGTGTTTCTTTACTGGATGAAACTGGTTACTACCAAACTTAAACTAACTTCCAAGTGTTTCTTTACTGGATGAAACTGGTTACTACCAAACTTAAACTAACTTACAAGTGTTTCTTTACTGGATGAAACTGGTTACTACCAAACTTAAACTAACTTCCAAGTGTTTCTTTACTGGATGAAACTGGTTACTACCAAACTTAAACTAACTTCCAAGTGTTTCTTTACTGCGTGAAACTGGTTACTACCAAACTTAAACTAACTTCCAAGTGTTTCTTTACTGCGTGAAACTGGTTACTACCAAACTTAAACTAACTTCCAAGTGTTTCTTTACTGGGTGAAACTGGTTACTACCAAACTTAAACTAACTTCCAAATGTTTTTACTGGATGAAACTGGTTACTACCAAACTTAAACTAACTTCCAAGTGTTTCTTTACTGGATGAAACTGGTTACTACCAAACTTAAACTAACTTCAAAGTGTTTCTTTACTGGATGAAACTGGTTACTACCAAACTTAAACTAACTTCCAAGTGTTTTTTTTACTGGGTGAAACTGGTTACTACCAAACTTAAACTAACTTCCAAGTGTTTCTTTACTGCGTGAAACTGGTTACTACCAAACTTAAACTAACTTCCAAGTGTTTCTTTACTGGATGAAACTGGTTACTACCAAACTTAAACTAACTTCCAAGTGTTTCTTTACTGGGTGAAACTGGTTACTACCAAACTTAAACTAACTTCCAAGTGTTTCTTTACTGCGTGAAACTGGTTACTACCAAACTTAAACTAACTTCCAAGTGTTTTTTTACTGGGTGAAACTGGTTACTACCAAACTTAAACTAACTTCCAAGTGTTTCTTTACTGGATGAAACTGGTTACTACCAAACTTAAACTAACTTCCAAGTGTTTCTTTACTGGATGAAACTGGTTACTACCAAACTTAAACTATCTTCCAAGTGTTTTTTACGGGATGAAACTGGTTACTACCAAACTTAAACTAACTTCCAAGTGTTTCTTTACTGCGTGAAACTGGTTACTACCAAACTTAAACTAACTTCCAAGTGTTTTTTTTACTGGGTGAAACTGGTTACTACCAAACTTAAACTAACTTCCAAGTGTTTCTTTACTGGATGAAACTGGTTACTACCAAACTTAAACTATCTTCCAAGTGTTTTTTTACTGGGTGAAACTGGTTACTACCAAACTTAAACTAACTTCCAAGTGTTTCTTTACTGGGTGAAACTGGTTACTACCAAACTTAAACTAACTTCCAAGTGTTTCTTCACTGGGTGAAACTGGTTACTACCAAACTAAAACTAACTTCCAAGTGTTTCTTTACTGGATGAAACTGGTTACTACCAAACTTAAACTAACTTCCAAGTGTTTCTTTACTGCGTGAAACTGGTTACTACCAAACTTAAACTAACTTCCAAGTGTTTTTTTTACTGGGTGAAACTGGTTACTACCAAACTTAAACTAACTTCCAAGTGTTACTTTACTGGGTGAAACTGGTTACTACCAAACTTAAACTAACTTTCAAGTGTTTCTTTACTGGATGAAACTGGTTACTACCAAACTTAAACTAACTTCCAAGTGTTTCTTTACTGGGTGAAACTGGTTACTACCAAACTTAAACTAACTTCCAAATGTTTCTTTACTGGATGAAACTGGTTACTACCAAACTTAAACTAACTTCCAAGTGTTTCTTTACTGGATGAAACTGGTTACTACCAAACTTAAACTAACTTCAAAGTGTTTCTTTACTGGATGAAACTGGTTACTACCAAACTTAAACTAACTTCCAAGTGTTTTTTTTACTGGGTGAAACTGGTTACTACCAAACTTAAACTAACTTCCAAGTGTTTCTTTACTGCGTGAAACTGGTTACTACCAAACTTAAACTAACTTCCAAGTGTTTCTTTACTGGATGAAACTGGTTACTACCAAACTTAAACTAACTTCCAAGTGTTTCTTTACTGGATGAAACTGGTTACTCCCAAACTTAAACTAACTTCCAAGTGTTTCTTTACTGGATGAAACTGGTTACTACCAAACTTAAACTATCTTCCAAGTGTTTTTTTACTGGGTGAAACTGGTTACTACCAAACTTAAACTAACTTCCAAGTGTTTCTTTACTGGGTGAAACTGGTTACTACCAAACTTAAACTAACTTCCAAGTGTTTCTTCACTGGGTGAAACTGGTTACTACCAAACTAAAACTAACTTCCAAGTGTTTCTTTACTGGATGAAACTGGTTACTACCAAACTTAAACTAACTTCCAAGTGTTTCTTTACTGCGTGAAACTGGTTACTACCAAACTTAAACTAACTTCCAAGTGTTTTTTTTACTGGGTGAAACTGGTTACTACCAAACTTAAACTAACTTCCAAGTGTTTCTTTACTGGATGAAACTGGTTACTACCAAACTTAAACTATCTTCCAAGTGTTTTTTTACTGGGTGAAACTGGTTACTACCAAACTTAAACTAACTTCCAAGTGTTTCTTTACTGGGTGAAACTGGTTACTACCAAACTTAAACTAACTTCCAAGTGTTTCTTCACTGGGTGAAACTGGTTACTACCAAACTAAAACTAACTTCCAAGTGTTTCTTTACTGGATGAAACTGGTTACTACCAAACTTAAACTAACTTCCAAGTGTTTCTTTACTGCGTGAAACTGGTTACTACCAAACTTAAACTAACTTCCAAGTGTTTTTTTTACTGGGTGAAACTGGTTACTACCAAACTTAAACTAACTTCCAAGTGTTTTTTTTACTGGGTGAAACTGGTTACTACCAAACTTAAACTAACTTCCAAGTGTTTCTTTACTGGATGAAACTGGTTACTACCAAACTTAAACTAACTTACAAGTGTTTCTTTACTGCGTGAAACTGGTTACTACCAAACTTAAACTAACTTTCAAGTGTTTCTTTACTGGATGAAACTGGTTACTACCAAACTTAAACTAACTTCCAAGTGTTTCTTTACTGGGTGAAACTGGTTACTACCAAACTTAAACTAACTTCCAAATGTTTCTTTACTGGATGAAACTGGTTACTACCAAACTTAAACTAACTTCCAAGTGTTTCTTTACTGGATGAAACTGGTTACTACCAAACTTAAACTAACTTCAAAGTGTTTCTTTACTGGATGAAACTGGTTACTACCAAACTTAAACTAACTTCCAAGTGTTTTTTACTGGTGAAACTGGTTACTACCAAACTTAAACTAACTTCCAAGTGTTTCTTTACTGGATGAAACTGGTTACTACCAAACTTAAACTAACTTACAAGTGTTTCTTTACTGCGTGAAACTGGTTACTACCAAACTTAAACTAACTTTCAAGTGTTTCTTTACTGGATGAAACTGGTTACTACCAAACTTAAACTAACTTCCAAGTGTTTCTTTACTGGGTGAAACTGGTTACTACCAAACTTAAACTAACTTCCAAGTGTTTCTTTACTGGGTGAAACTGGTTACTACCAAACTTAAACTAACTTCCAAATGTTTCTTTACTGGATGAAACTGGTTACTACCAAACTTAAACTAACTTCCAAGTGTTTCTTTACTGGATGAAACTGGTTACTACCAAACTTAAACTAACTTCAAAGTGTTTCTTTACTGGATGAAACTGGTTACTACCAAACTTAAACTAACTTCCAAGTGTTTTTTACTGGTGAAACTGGTTACTACCAAACTTAAACTAACTTCCAAGTGTTTCTTTACTGCGTGAAACTGGTTACTACCAAACTTAAACTAACTTCCTAGTCTTTCTTTACTGGATGAAACTGGTTACTACCAAACTTAAACTAACTTCCAAGTGTTTCTTTACTGGGTGAAACTGGTTACTACCAAACTTAAACTAACTTCCAAGTGTTTTTTTTACTGGGTGAAACTGGTTACTACCAAACTTAAACTAACTTCCAAGTGTTTCTTTACTGGATGAAACTGGTTACTACCAAACTTAAACTATCTTCCAAGTGTTTCTTTACTGGGTGAAACTGGTTACTACCAAACTTAAACTAACTTCCAAGTGTTTCTTTACTGCGTGAAACTGGTTACTACCAAACTTAAACTAACTTCCAAGTGTTTTTTTTACTGGGTGAAACTGGTTACTACCAAACTTAAACTAACTTCCAAGTGTTTCTTTACTGCGTGAAACTGGTTACTACCAAACTTAAACTAACTTCCAAGTGTTTTTTTACTGGGTGAAACTGGTTACTACCAAACTTAAACTAACTTCCAAGTGTTTCTTTACTGGATGAAACTGGTTACTACCAAACTTAAACTAACTTCCAAGTGTTTCTTTACTGGGTGAAACTGTTACTACCAAACTTAAACTAACTTCCAGTGTTTCTTTACTGGATGAAACTGGTTACTACCAAACTTAAACTAACTTCCAAGTGTTTCTTTACTGGATGAAACTGGTTACTACCAAACTTAAACTAACTTCCAAGTGTTTCTTTACTGGGTGAAACTGGTTACTACCAAACTTAAACTAACTTCCAAGTGTTTCTTTACTGGATGAAACTGGTTACTACCAAACTTAAACTAACTTCCAAGTGTTTCTTTACTGGGTGAAACTGGTTACTACCAAACTTAAACTAACTTCCAAGTGTTTCTTTACTGGATGAAACTGGTTACTACCAAACTTAAACTAACTTCCAAGGGCGGAGAAATATTTCTCTAAAACTCTTCCTTGTTTACATCAATAACCTGTTCAAAGATCTCCCTGCATGAGTGAAGATGTTACATCAATAACCTGTTCAAAGATCTCCCTGCATGAGTGAAGATGGCTTTATATGTAGATGATATAAAACTTTGCTATAAAAAAACACCACATCAAACTAAAACATGCAGCTGGCAGAAGATATGCTAATGTGATGAGTTCAGAGGTGATATGCCATAAACGATATAAACAATACCACAAAAACATTGCTTCATCTTCTCAACTGACACATCATCCATAATATAGTATACAGCATACAGCTAAGGATAACTCTAATCAAAGAAAAAAGTCACGCTACTATTCCTGGGATGACATTGAACAAATAGATGAACATGGAACAACACAAAAGTCAAGACAGGAGGAAATATTCTTCTTTTTACTTTCTTTCTCGAATCCTGTTTGCCTCACAGCGTCAAGTCAAGAAGAGATTTCTAAAACGGGCCCTTGTATGCGCTTCGTAGATAGTCTCTTTCGTCGCCTCTGTTATCTCTGAGGTCCATCTTTGCGTGGCCGGCCTTCTGCTTTGTACCCATTGTATCGGAGCAGCATTGCTCTTTGAGATGCACTGTCTGTTGGTAATCTGCTTACGTGGCGAACCATTTAATTTGTTGTTTCTTGATGAAGTCTAGTACTGATGTTGTACCCACTTTTTCCTGATGTCTTCATTTCTTAGATAGGAGGAAATGTCTCCAGAAAACTAAGCCTTAAACTGACAGATTGTGCAGATTGGCAAGTCTTTTCTATCGTTTCAAGCTGTGTACTCTTTGTGTTATCTTACTGATGTGTACTTTGTGTTATCTTACTGGATGTGTACACTCTGTGTTATCTTACTGATGTGTACTCTCTGTGTTATCTTACTGATGTGTACTTTGTGTTATCTTACTGGATGTGTACTCTCTGTGTTATCTTACTGGATGTGTACTTTTGTGTTATCTTACTGGCGTGTACTTCTGTGTTATCTTACTGATGTGTACTCTCTGTGTTATCTTACTGGTGTGTACTCTCTGTGTTATCTTACTGATGTGTACTTCTGTGTTATCTTACTGTGTGTACTCTGTGTTATCTTACTGATGTGTACTCTCTGTGTTATCTTACGGGATGTGTACTTTGTGTTATCTTACTGGTGTGTACTTGTGTTATCTTACTGGATGTATACTCTCTGTGTTATCTTACTGGATGTGTACTCTCTGTGTTATCTTACTGGGTGTATACTCTCTGTGTTATCTTACTGGATGTTGTCAAAGTCGATGTGTCAACACGAGAAGTACAAGTTTATGTGTCGTTGCTTCTTGTGTAGATATCTATAGCAACAACAAATGCTTTCTTGTGTCCTACTTGTAACAAAACTAATTTCCTATTTAAAAAATACTAGCAGAAAAAATGTTACTGCATCAAACTTGTAACAAAAATTTTTTCCCTTGCATGGCATATAACTTACATGGCATATAACTTGCATGGCATATAACTTACAAGGCATATAACTTGCATGGCATATAACTTACATGGCATATAACTTACAAGGCATATAACTTACATGGCATATAACTTACAAGGCATATAACTTACATGGCATATAACTTACAAGGCATATAACTTGCATGGCATATAACTTACATGGCATATAACTTGCATGGCATATAACTTACAAGGCATATAACTTGCATGGCATATAACTTACAAGGCATATAACTTACATGGTATATAACTTGCATGGCATATAACTTACAAGGCATATAACTTACATGGCATATAACTTACAAGGCATATAACTTACATGGCATATAACTTACAAGGCATATAACTTACATGGCATATAACTTACATGGCATATAACTTGCATGGCATATATACATGTTATTATGCATTTTCTCCGTCTTTATCTCACATATAAATTCAGACAGTTCTATTGACATCACATGTTGTGTAGTGATGCTATTGACATCACATGTTGTGTACTGATGCTATTGACATCACATGTTTGTGTACTGATGCTATTGACATCACATGTTTGTGTACTGATGCTATTGACATCACATGTTTGTGTACTGATGCTATCATCTGTCACTTGTCATTTATAGACTGAATCATCGTTTAGTATTTACATTTTTCTGAACATTTTTTCTGTAACAGTTTTCAATTATCTTTATCGTTTGTTTACTCATTGTCTAACATTCACTTCCATAAACTATTCATTCTGTAGACACTGAACCAAACTCTCTTGTCAAACATAAACTATTCATTCTGTAGACACTGAACCAAACTCTCTTGTCAAACATAAACTATACATTCTGTAGACACTGAACCAAACTCTCTTGTCAAGCACTGGTTACGGAGAACGTTTTCCATTCTCGGCAATGTTGATTGTATTTATTATATTTAATTAACTAATATCGTTAGATTACCTAATTGGCTGAAAAGTCGGAAGGCAATCATTGAGAATGCAGAGGCTGATTAAATTCGTATCATGAACCGACAGATTTGGATGGTCGAGTGATGTATGATAATGCAATTCACACTGTTAGATCGATAGAGCATCATATTGGGAAATGGTTCACCAACCTAACAACATACTTCATCGTTATTGAGCTGCACGCGCGATTTGACAAGACAAACTTTCCATCCTATTACGTCGGCCAGTGAGGGTTTATTTACGGGACTCAAGCAAACGTAGAACGGACTTCCAAATAGCAATAGTCTGTGTGGATGCGCCTAATGTCACCCTTCATATGGACTGCAAACAGACAAGAGAATTCGCTGTCGATGAGCCAGAAGAGAAAATAAAAGCACGAACGGGTTACCCGCCACTTGAGATCGATTCTGGAGGTCTCTATTACAACGAACTCGCAAACCAGCCATCAATTCTAAACCGCTAGGATCGTCTCTGCCGGTGATAGCCACCCAGTGTTTGAGTCACTGCCGTTTTATATGCTCGCATGAGATGGATGGCCGCTAGTTATGTCACCATTACCGGTCCGCCTGGCTCTGAAATTAGCCACATCCGCCCTTGGTGTCTGATATTGCTGTTTCTCTACTGGAAGTAAAGGAAATATAGAAAACTGACTGATTCAAACATAAACTTCAGACATCTCATTATCAGTACAGACAAGATAGACAAGCAGCAGAGGGCAGTACAGACAAGATAGACAAGCAGCAGAGGGCAGTACAGTGTCTCAAAAAAGCAATTTCTGCACTCCCAAATTTGTTTTAAACCTATCTTGTTTTGGAGATTATAATTTCTGTAAAATTTCTGCAAGTACGATTCACTAAACCAATATATAACATTTCTCCAGCACAGATCTCGATAACAATATAACATTTCTCCAGCACAGATCTCGATTAACCAATATGTAACATTTTCCAGCACAGATCTGATAACAATATATAATCATTTCTCAGCACGATCTCGATACAATATATAACATTTCTCCAGCATGATCTCGATAACAATATGTAACATTTCTCCAGCAAAGATCTCGATAACAATATGTAACATTTCTCAGCACAGATCTCGATAACCAATATATAACATTTCTCAGCACAGATCTCGATAACAATATGTAACTTTCCAGCTAGATCTCGATAACCTATATAACATTTCTCAGCACAGATCTGATAACCAGTATATAACATTTCTCCAGCACAGATCTCGATAACCAATATATAACATTTCTCCAGCGCAGATCTCGATAACCAATATATAACATTTCTCCAGCACAGATCTCGATAACCAATATATAACATTTCTCCAGCGCAGATCTCGATAGCCAATATATAACATTTCTCTAGCACAGATCTCGATAGCCAATATATACATTTCTCAAGCTACAGATCTCGATAGCCAATATATAACATTTCTCAGCACAGATCTCGATAGCCAATATATAACATTTCTCCAGCACAGATCTCGATAGCCAATATATAACATTTCTCCGACAGATCTCGATAGCCAATATATAACATTTCTCAGCTTCAGATCTCGATAACAATATGTAACATTTCTCAGCACAGATCTCGATAGCCAATATATAACATTTCTCAGCACAGATCTCGATAACCAATATATAACATTTCTCAGCTAGATCTCGATAGCCAATATGTAACATTTCTCAGCACAGATTTCGATAGCAATATGTAACATTTCTCAGCACAGATCTCGATAGCCAATATATAACATTTCTCCAGCAAAGATCTCGATAACCAATATGTAACAATTCTCCATCACAGATCTCGATAACCAATATATAACATTTCTCACATCACAGATCTCGATAACAATATATAACATTTCTCAGCACAGATCTCGATAGCCAATATATAACATTTCTCAGCAGATCTCGATAACCAATATATAACATTTCTCCAGCACAGATCTCGATAGCCAATATATAACATTTCTCCAGCACAGATCTCGATAACCAATATATAACATTTCTCAGCACAGATCTCGATAGCCAATATATAACATTTCTCCAGCACAGATCTCGATAGCCAATATATAACATTTCTCAAGCACATATCTCGATAGCCAATATATAACATTTCTCCATCACAGATCTCGATAGCCAATATGTAACATTTCTCAGCACAGATCTCGATAACCAATATGTAACATTTCTCAGCACAGATCTCCATAGCCAATATGTAACATTTCTCAGCTACAGATCTCGATAGCCAATATATAACATTTCTCTAGCACAGATCTCGATAGCAATATATAACATTTCTCAGCACAGATCTCGATAGCCAATATATAACATTTCTCAGCACAGATCTCGATAGCCAATATATAACATTTCTCAGCACAGATCTCGATAGCCAATATATAACATTTCTCAGCACAGATCTCGATTGCCATATATAACATTTCTCACATAGATCTCGATAACAATATGTAACATTTCTCAGCACAGATCTCGATAACCAATATATAACATTTCTCAGCACAGATCTCGATAACCAATATATAACATTTCTCAGCACAGATCTCGATAACAATATGTAACATTTCTCCAGCGCAGTCTCGATAACAATATGTAACATTTCTCAGACAGATCTCGATAACTCAATATATAACATTTCTCTAGCACAGATCTCGATAGCAATATATAACATTTCTCAGCATAGATCTCGATAACCAATATAAACATTTCTCAGCTACAGATCTCGATAACCAATATATAACATTTCTCAGCACAGATCTCGATAACAATATAAACATTTCTCAGCACAGATCTCGATAACCAATATATAACATTTCTCCAGCACAGATCTCGATAGCCAATATATAACATTTCTCCAGCACAGATCTCGATAAACAATATATAACATTTCTCCAGCACAGATCTCGATAGCCAATATATAACATTTCTACAGCACAGATCTAGATAACCAATATATAACATTTCTCCAGCACAGATCTAGATAGCCAATATATAACATTTCTCCATCACAGATCTCGATAACATATATAACATTTCACCAGCACAGATCTAGATAGGCCAATATGTAACATTTCTCAGCACAGATCTCGATAACCAATATATGACATTTCTCGCTACAGATCTCGATAGCCAATATATAACATTTCTCAGCAATATCTCGATAACAATATGTAACATTTCTCCAGCACAGATCTCGATAACCAATATATGACATTTCTCCAGCACAGATCTCGATAACCAATATATAACATTTCTCCAGCACAGATCTCGATAACCAATATGTAACATTTCTCGAGCACAGATCTCGATAACCAATATATAACATTTCTCCATCACAGATCTCGATAACCAATATATAACATTTCTCCAGCACATATCTAGATAGCCAATATGTAACATTTCTCCAGCAAAGATCTCGATAACCAATATGTAACATTTCTCCAGCACAGATCTCGATAACCAATATGTAACATTTCTCCAGCACAGATCTCGATAACCAATATATAACATTTCTACAGCACAGATCTAGATAACCAATATATAACATTTCTCCAGCACAGATCTAGATAGCCAATATATAACATTTCTCCATCACATATCTCGATAACATATATAACATTTCTCAGAACAGATCTAGATAGCCAATATGTAACATTTCTCAGCGCAGATCTCGATAAACCAATATGTAACATTTCTCCAGCACAGATCTCGATAACTAATATATAACATTTCTCCAGCACAGATCTCGATAGCCAATATATGACATTTCTCCAGCACAGATCTCGATAACCAATATGTAACATTTCTCACACAGATCTCGATAACCAATATATAACATTTCTCCAGCACAGATCTCGATAACCAATATATAACATTTTCTCACAGATATTCGATAACCAATATATAACATTTCTCAGCACAGATCTCGATAGCCAATATATAACATTTCTCCAGCACAGATCTAGATAACCAATATATAACATTTCTCCAGCACAGATCTAGATAGCCAATATATACATTTCTCAGTACAGATCTCGATAACCAATATATAACATTTCACCAGCACAGATCTAGATAGCCAATATGTAACATTTCTCCAGCGCAGATCTCGATAACCAATATGTAACATTTCTCATGAAGTCTCGATAACATATATGACATTTCTCCAGCAAAGATCTCGATAGCCAATATATAACATTTCTCCAGCACAGATCTCGATAACCAATATGTAACATTTCTCAGCACAGATCTGATAACAATATATAACATTTCTCCATCACAGATCTCGATAACCAATATATAACATTTCTCCAGCACATATCTAGATTGCCAATATGTAACATTTCTCAGCGCAGATCTCGATAACAATATGTAACATTTCTCAGCACAGATCTCGATAACCAATATATAACATTTCTCAGCACAGATCTCGATAACCAATATTAACATTTCTCAGACAGATCTCCATAGCCAATATGTAACATTTCTCAGCACAGATCTCGATAGCCAATATAACATTTCTCCAGCACAGATCTCGATAGCCAATATATTACATTTCTCCAGCACAGATCTCGATAGCCAATATATAACATTTCTCAGCACAGATCTCGATAGCAATATATAACATTTCTCAGCACAGATCTCGATAGCCAATATATAACATTTCTCCAGCACAGATCTCGATAGCCAATATATAACATTTCTCAGCACAGATCTCGATAACCAATATGTAACATTTCTCAGCACAGATCTCGATACAATATATAACATTTCTCAGCACAGATCTCGATAACCAATATATAACATTTCTCAGCACAGATCTCGATAACCAATATGTAACATTTCTCCAGCGCAGATCTCGATAACCAATATGTAACATTTCTCCAGCACAGATCTCGATAACCAATATATACATTTCTCAGCACAGATCTCGATAACCAAAATATAACATTTCTCCAGCACAGATCTCGATAACCAATATATAACATTTCTCCAGCACAGATCTCGATACAATATATAACATTTCTCAGCACAGATCTCGATACCAATATATAACATTTCTCCAGCACAGATCTCGATACATATATAACATTTCTCAGCACAGATCTCGATAACAATATATAACATTTCTCAGCAAATCTCGATAACAATATATAACATTTCTCCAGCACAGATCTCGATAGCCAATATATAACATTTCTACAGCACAGATCTAGATAACCAATATATAACATTTCTCCAGCACAGATCTAGATAGCCAATATATAACATTTCTCCATCACAGATCTCGATAACCAATATATAACATTTCACCAGCACAGATCTAGATAGCCAATATGTAACATTTCTCAGCACAGATCTCGATAGCAATATAGACATTTCTCAGCACAGAATCTGATAGCCAATATATAACATTTCTCCAGCACAGATCTCGATAACTATATATAACATTTCTCAGCACAGATCTCGATAGCCAATATATGACATTTCTCAGCACAGATCTCGATAACCAATATGTAACATTTCTCAGCACAGATCTCGATAACCAATATATACATTTCTCAGCTAGATCTCGATAACCAATATATAACATTTCTCCAGCAGATCTCGATAACCAATATATAACATTTCTCAGCACAGATCTCGATAGCCAATATATAACTATTTCTCAGCACAGATCTAGATAACCAATATATAACATTTCTCCAGCACAGATCTAGATAGCCAATATATAAC
Source organism: Arion vulgaris (assembly GCA_020796225.1). Taxonomy (NCBI): domain Eukaryota; kingdom Metazoa; phylum Mollusca; class Gastropoda; order Stylommatophora; family Arionidae; genus Arion; species Arion vulgaris. The sequence continues at coordinate 1,909,819 of CM036757.1, forward strand.
ATTTCTCCAGCACAGATCTCGATAACCAATATATAACATTTCACCAGCACAGATCTCGATAGCCAATATATAACATTTCTCCAGCGCAGATCTCGATAACTAATATGTAACATTTCTCAGCACGATCTCGATAGCAATATATGACATTTCTCCAGCAAAGATCTCGATAGCCAATATATAACATTTCTCAGCACAGATCTCGATAACCAATATGTAACATTTCTCAGCACAGATCTCGATAGCCAATATATAACATTTCTCCATCACAGATCTCGATAACCAATATATAACATTTCTCCAGCACATATCTAGATTACAATATGTACATTTCTCCAGCGCAGATCTCGATACAATATGTAACATTTCTCAGCACAGATCTCGATACAATATATACATTTCTCCAGCACAGATCTCGATAACCAATATGTAACATTTCTCCAGCACAGATCTCATAAATGTAACATTTCTCAGCACAGATCTCGATAGCTCAATATATAACATTTCTCTAGCACATCTCGATAGCAATATATAACATTTCTCAGCACGATCTCGATAGCATATATAACATTTCTCCAGCACAGATCTCGATAGCCAATATATAACATTTCTCAGCACAGATCTCGATAGCCAATATATGACATTTCTCACAGATCTCGATAGCCAATATATAACATTTCTCAGCACAGATCTCGATAACCAATATTAACATTTCTCCAGCACAGATCTCGATAACAATATATAACATTTCTCAGCACAGATCTCGATACATATATAACATTTCTCCAGCACAGATCTCGATAACAATATGTAACATTTCTCAGCGCAGATCTCGATAACCAATATGTAACATTTCTCAGCACAGATCTCGATAACCAATATATAACATTTCTCAGCACAGATCTCGATACCAATATATAACATTTCTCAGCACAGATCTCGATAGCAATATATAACATTTCTCAGCACAGATCTCGATAACCAATATATAACATTTCTCAGCACAGATCTCGATAACCAATATATAACATTTCTCCAGCACATATCTCGATAACAATATATAACATTTCTCAGCACAGATCTCGATAACCAATATATAACATTTCTCCAGCACAGATCTCGATAACTAATATATAACATTTCTCCAGCACAGATCTCGATAGCCAATATAAACATTTCTCCAGCAGATCTAGATAACCAATATATAACATTTCTCCAGCACAGATCTAGATAGCCAATATATAACATTTCTCCATCACAGATCTCGATAACCAATATATAACATTTCACCAGCACAGATCTAGATAGCCAATATGTAACATTTCTCCAGCACAGATCTCGATAGCCAATATATGACATTTCTCCAGCACAGATCTCGATAGCCAATATATAACATTTCTCAGCACAGATCTCGATAACCAATATGTAACATTTCTCCAGCACAGATCTCGATAACCAATATATGACATTTCTCCAGGACAGATCTCGATAGCCAATATATAACATTTCTCCAGCACAGATCTCGATAGCCAATATATAACATTTTTGCTGCACAGATCTCGATAGCCAATATATAACATTTCTCAGCACAGATCTCGATAGCCAATATATAACATTTCTCCAGCACAGATCTGATAACAATATATAACATTTCTCCAGCACAGATCTAGATAACCAATATATAACATTTCTCAGCACAGATCTCGATAGCCAATATATAACATTTCTCCAGCACAGATCTAGATAACAAATATGTAACTTTTCTCAGCAAAGATCTGATAACCAATATATAACATTTCTCAGCACAGATCTAGATAACAATATATAACATTTCTCAGCACAGATCTCGATAACCAATATGTAACATTTCTCCAGCACAGATCTAGATAGCCAATATGTAACATTTCTCCAGCGCAGATCTCGATAACCAATATATAACATTTCTCCAGCACAGATCTCGATAACTAATATATAACATTTCTCCAACAGATCTCGATAGCCAATATATAACATTTCTCAGCAGATCTCGATAACAATATATAACATTTCTCAGCACAGATCTCGATAACAATATATAACATTTCTCAGCACAGATCTCGATAGCCAATATATAACATTTCTCCAGCACAGATCTAGATAACCAATATATAAATTTCTCAGCACAGATCTAGATAGCAATATATAACATTTCTCAGCACAGATCTCGATAACCAATATATAACATTTCCACACATATCTAGATTCAATATGTAACATTTCTCCAGCGCAGATCTCGATAACAATTGTAACATTTCTCCAGCACAGATATCGATAACCAATATATAACATTTCTCCATCACAGATCTCGATAACCAATATAACATTTTCTCCAGAACAGATCTAGATAGCCAATATGTAACATTTCTCCAGCGCAGATCTCGATAACCAATATGTAACATTTCTCAGCACAGATCTCGATAGCCAATATATAACATTTCTCCAGCACAGATCTCGATAACCAATATATAACATTTCTCAGCACAGATCTCGATAACCAATATGTAACATTTCTCCAGCACAGATCTAGATAACCAATATATAACATTTCTCCAGCACAGATCTCGATAACCAATATATACATTTCTCCAGCACATATCTCGATAACAATATATAACATTTCTCAGCACAGATCTCGATAACAATATATAACATTTCTCAGCACAGATCTCAATAACAATATATAACATTTCTCCAGCACAGATCTCGATAGCCAATATAATATTTCTCAGCACAGATCTCGATAGAATATATAACATTTCTCAGCGCAGATCTCGATAGCCAATATGTAACATTTCTCCAGCACAGATCTAGATAACCAATATGTAACATTTCTCAGCACAGATCTCGATAACCAATATGTAACATTTCTCCATCACAGATCTAGATAACCAATATATAACATTTCTCCAGCTAGATCTCGATAACCAATATATAACATTTCTCAGCAAGATCTCGATAGCAATATATAACATTTCTCAGCACAGATCTCGATAACAATATATAACATTTCTCAGCACAGATCTCGATAACCAATATGTAACATTTCTCCATCACAGATCTCGATAACCAATATATAACATTTCTCCTGAATCTCAGTATGCAATATGTAATATTTCTCCAGCACAGATCTAGATAACCAATATATAACATTTCTCAGCACAGATCTCGATAGCCAATATGTAACATTTCTCAGCACAGATCTAGATAACCAATATGTAACATTTCTCAGCACAGATCTCGATAACCAATATGTAACATTTCTCCAGCACAGATATCGATAACCAATATATAACATTTCTCCATCACAGATCTCGATAACCAATATATAACATTTCTCCAGAACAGATCTAGATAGCCAATATGTAACATTTCTCAGCGCAGATCTCGATAACCAATATGTAACATTTCTCAGCACAGATCTCGATAGCCAATATATAACATTTCTCCAGCACAGATCTCGATAGCAATATATACATTTCTCAGCACAGATCTCGATAACCAATATGTAACATTTCTCCAGCACAGATCTGAATAGCCAATATATAACATTTCTCAGCAAGATCTCGATACAATATATAACATTTCTCCAGCACATATCTAGATAACCAATATATAACATTTCTCAGCACAGATCTCGATAACCAATATATAACATTTCTCCAGCACAGATCTCGATAACCAATATATAACATTTCTACAGCACAGATCTCGATAGCCAATATGTAACATTTCTCCAGCACAGATCTCGATAGTCAATATATAACATTTCTCCAGCACAGATCTCGATAGCCAATATGTAACATTTCTCAGCACAGATCTAGATAACCAATATGTAACATTTCTCAGCACAGATCTCGATAACAATATGTAACATTTCTCCATCACAGATCTAGATACTAATATAAACATTTCTCAGCACAGATCTCGATAACCAATATATAACATTTCTCAGCACAGATCTCGATAACCAATATATAACATTTCTCCAGCACAGATCTCGATAACCAATATATAACATTTCTCAGCACGATCTCGATAACCAATATGTAACATTTCTCCATCACAGATCTCGATAACAATATATAACATTTCTCAGCACAGATCTCGATAGCCAATATGTAATATTTCTCAGCACAGATCTCGATAACCAATATATAACATTTCTCAGCACAGATCTCGATAGCCAATATGTAACATTTCTCAGCACAGATCTAGATAACCAATATGTAACATTTCTCAGCACAGATCTCGATAACCAATATGTAACATTTCTCCATCACAGATCTAGATAACCAATATATAACATTTCTCAGCACAGATCTCGATAACAATATATAACATTTCTCCAGCACAGATCTAGATAACCAATATATAACATTTCTCAGCACAGATCTCGATAACTTACATATAATTTCTCCAGCACGATCTCGATAACAATATATAACATTTCTCCAGCACAGATCTCGATAATTCAATATGAACATTTCTCCATCACAGATCTCGATAAACAATATATAACATTTCTCCAGCACAGATCTCGATAGCCAATATGTAATATTTCTCAGCACAGATCTCGATAACAATATATAACATTTCTCAGCAGATCTCGATAGCCAATATGTAACATTTCTCCAGCACAGATCTAGATAACCAATATGTAACATTTCTCCAGCACGATCTCGATATCAATATGTAACATTTCTCATCACAGATCTCGATAACAATATATAACATTTCTCAGTACAGATCTCGATAGCCAATATGTAACATTTCTCAGCTACAGATCTCGATAACTAATATATAACATTTCTCAGCACAGATCTCGATAGCCAATATGTAATATTTCTCAGCACTGAATCTCGATAGCAATATATAAATTTCTCCTTATATCTGATAGCCATATATAACATTTCTCAGCACAGATCTAGATAACCAATGTAACATTTCTCAGCACAGATCTCGATAACCAATATGTAACATTTCTCCATCACAGATCTCGATAACCAATATATAACATTTCTCCAGCACAGATCTAGATAGCCAATATGTAACATTTCTCCAGCACAGATCTCGATAACAATATAACATTTCTCAGCACAGATCTCGATAGCCAATATATAACATTTCTCCAGCACAGATCTCGATAGCCAATATAAACATTTCTCAGCACAGATCTCGATAGCCAATATATAACATTTCTCAGCACAGATCTAGATAGACCAATATATAACATTTCTCAGCACAGATCTCGATAACCAATATATAACATTTCTCAGCAGATCTAGATAACAATATATAACATTTCTCAGCACAGATCTCGATAGCAATATATAACATTTCTCCATGCAGATCTCGATATCAATATATAACATTTCTCAGCACAGATCTCGATAGCCAATATATAACATTTTTGAGCACTAGATCTCAGCCAATATATAACATTTCTCCAGCACAGATCTAGATAACCAATATATAACATTTCTACAGCACAGATCTAGATAACCAATATATAACATTTCTCCAGCACAGATCTAGATAATCAATATATAACATTTCTCCAGACAGATCTCGATAGCCAATATATAACATTTCTCCAGCACAGATCTAGATAACAAATATGTAACTTTTCTCCAGCAAAGATCTCGATAACCAATATATAACATTTCTCCAGCACAGATCTAGATAACCAATATGTAACATTTTCTCAGCACAGATCTCGATAACCAATATGTAACATTTCTCCAGCACAGATCTCGATAACAATATATAACATTTCTCAGCACAGATCTCGATAGTAATATAACATTTCTCCAGCACAGATCTCGATAACAATATATAACATTTCCAGCACAGATCTCGATAACAAATATTACATTTCTCGCACAGATCTCGATAACCAATATGTAACATTTCTCAGCACAGATCTCGATAGCCAATATATAACATTTCTCAGCAAGATCTAGAAAACCAATATATAACATTTCTCAGCTACAGATCTCGATAACCAATATATAACATTTCTCAGCACGATCTCGATAACCAATATATAATATTTCTCAGCACAGATCTCGATAACCAATATATAACATTTCTCCAGCACAGATCTCGATAACCAATATATAACATTTCTCAGCACAGATCTCGATAACCAATAAGAAACATTTCTCCATCACAGATCTCGATAACAATATATAACATTTCTCAGCACAGATCTGATAGCCAATATGTAATATTTCTCAGCACAGATCTCGATAGCCAATATATAACATTTCTCAGCACAGATCTCGATAGCCAATATATAACATTTCTCAGCACAGATCTCGATAACCATATATAACATTTCTCAGCACAGATCTCGATAGCTAATTAACATTTCTCAGCACAGATCTAGATAACAATATATAACATTTCTCAGCACAGATCTCGATAACAAATATTAACATTTCTCCAGCACAGATCTCGATAACAATATGTAACATTTCTCAGCACAGATCTCATAGCCAATATATACATTTCTCAGCACAGATCTAGAAAACCAATATATAACATTTCTCAGCATAGATCTCGATAACCAATATATAACATTTCTCAGCACAGATCTCGATAGCCAATATATAACATTTCTCCAGCACAGATCTCGATAAACAATATATAACATTTCTCCAGCACAGATCTCGATAACCAATATATAACATTTCTCAGCATCAGATCTCGATAACCAATATGTAACATTTCTCCATCACAGATCTAGATAACCAATATATAACATTTCTCAGCACAGATCTCGATAGCCAATATAAATATTTCTCAGCACAGATCTCGATAACAATATAACTTTCTCAGCAAGATCTCGATAGCCAATATTAACATTTCTCCAGACAGATCTAGATAACAATATGTAACATTTCTCAGCACAGATCTCGATAACCAATATGTAACATTTCTCCATCACAGATCTCGATAACCAATATATAACATTTCTCCAGCACAGATCTCGATAGCCAATATGTAACATTTCTCAGCACAGATCTCGATAACCAATATATAACATTTCTCAGCACAGATCTCGATAGCAATATATAAATTTCTCAGCACAGATCTCGATAGCCAATATATAACATTTCTCCAGCACAGATCTCGATAGCAATATATAACATTTCTCAGCACAGATCTCGATAACATATATAACATTTCTCAGCACAGATCTCGATAGCCAATATATAACATTTCTCCAGCACAGATCTAGATAACCAATATATAACATTTCTCAGCACAGATCTCGATAACCAATATATAACATTTCTCCAGCACAGATCTCGATAGCAATATATAACATTTCTCAGCACAGATCTCGATAACCAATATATAACATTTCTCAGCACAGATCTCGATAGCCAATATGTAACATTTCTCAGCACAGATCTAGATAACAATATGTAACATTTCTCCAGACGATCTCGATAACAATATGTAACATTTCTCCATCACAGATCTCGATAACAATATATAACATTTCTCAGCACGATCTCGATAGCCAATATGCTAACATTTCTCAGCACAGATCTCGATAACAATATATAACATTTCTCAGCACAGATCTCGATAGCCAATATATAACATTTATCAGCACAGATCTCGATAGCCAATATATAACATTTCTCCAGCACAGATCTCGATAGCCAATATATAACATTTCTCCAGCACAGATCTCGATAACAATATATACATTTCTCAGCAAGATCTCGATAGCCAATATATAACATTTCTACAGCACAGATCTAGATAACCAATATATAACATTTCTCCATCACAGATCTCGATAACCAATATATAACATTTCTCAGCTTAGATCTCGATAGCCAATATATAACATTTCTCCAGCACAGATCTCATATCAATATATAACATTTCTCCATTGAGATCTCGATAGCCAATATATAACATTTTGCAGCACAGATATCGATAGCCAATATATAACTTTCTCTCACAGCAGTCTCGATGGCCAATATATAACATTTCTCCAGCACAGATCTAGATAACAATATATACATTTCTCAGCACAGATCTAGATAACCAATATATAACATTTCTCAAGCACAGATCTCGATAGCCAATATATAACATTTCTCCAGCACAGATCTAGATAACAAATATGTAACTTTTCTCCAGCAAAGATCTCGATAACCAATATATAACATTTCTCAGCACAGATCTAGATAACAATATATAACATTTCTCAGCACAGATCTCGATAACCAATATGTAACATTTCTCAGCACAGATCTCGATAACAATATATAACATTTCTCCCATTAGATCTCGATAGCCAATATATACATTTCTCAGCACAGATCTCGATAGACCAATATGTAACATTTCTCGCACAGATCTCGATAACAAATATGTAACATTTCTCAGCACAGATCTCGATAACCAATATGTAACATTTCTCAGCACAGATCTCGATAGCCAATATATAACATTTCTCCAGCACAGATCTCGATAGCCAATATATAACATTTCTCCAGCACAGATCTCGATAACCAATATGTAACATTTCTCAGCACAGATCTCGATAGCCAATATATAACATTTCTCAGCACAGATCTCTGATAACCAATATGTAACATTTCTCAGCACAGATCTCGATAGCCAATATATAACATTTCTCATACAAATCTCGATAACCAATATGTAACATTTCTCAGCACAGATCTCGATAGCCAATATATACATTTCTCAGCACAGATCTCGATAGCCAATATATAACATTTCTCAGCACAGATCTCGATAGCCAATATATAACATTTCTCAGCACAGATCTCGATAGTCAATATATACATTTCTCCAGCACAGATCTCGATAGCCAATATAAACATTTCTCCATCACAGATCTCGATAAACAATATATAACATTTCTCCAGCACAGATCTCGATAGCCAATATGTAACATTTCTCAGCACAGATCTAGATAACAATATATAACATTTCTCATGCACAGATCTCGATAGCAATATGTAACATTTCTCAGCACAGATCTAGATACAATATATAACATTTCTCCAGCACAGATCTAGATAACCAATATATAACATTTCTCAGCACAGATCTCGATAACAATATATAACATTTCTCAGCACAGATCTCGATAGCCAATATATAACATTTCTCCAGCACAGATCTCGATAACCAATATATAACATTTCTACAGCACAGATCTAGATAACCAATATATAACATTTCTCCAGCACAGATCTATGTAACCAATATATAACATTTCTCCAGCAAAGATCTAGATAACCAATATATAACATTTCTCCAGCACAGATCTAGATAACCAATATGTAACATTTCTCCAGCACAGATCTCGATAACAATATGTAACATTTCTCAGCACAGATCTCGATAGCCAATATATAACATTTCTCAGCACAGATCTCGATAACCAATATGTAACATTTCTCCAGCACAGATCTCGATAGCCAATATATAACATTTCTCCAGCACAGATCTCGATAGCCAATATAACATTTTCTCAGCACAGATCTCGATAGCCAATATATAACATTTCTCAGCACAGATCTCGATAGCCAATATATAACATTTCTCCAGCACGATCTCGATAGCCAATATAACATTTCTCAGCACAGATCTCGATACAATATATAACATTTCTCCAGCATCAGATCTCGATAGCCAATATGTAACATTTCTCAGCTACAGATCTAGATAACCAATATATAACATTTCTCATGCACAGATCTCGATAGCCAATATGTAACATTTCTCAGCACAGATCTAGATAACCAATATATAAATTTCTCAGCACAGATCTCGATAACCAATATATAACATTTCTCCAGCAAAGATCTCGATAACCAATATATAACATTTCTCAGCACAGATCTCGATAACCAATATATAACATTTCTCAGCACAGATCTAGATAACAATATATAACATTTCTCAGCACAGATCTCGATAGCCAATATATAACATTTCTCAGCAAAGTCTAGATAACCAATATATAACATTTCTCCAGCACAGATCTAGATAACCAATATATAACATTTCTCCAGCAAAGATCTAGATAACCAATATATAACATTTCTCCAGCAAAGATCTAGATAACCAATATATAACATTTCTCCAGCATAGATCTAGATAACCAATATATAACATTTCTCCAGCAAAGATCTAGATAACCAATATATAACATTTCTCCAGCACAGATCTAGATAACCAATATATAACATTTCTCCAGCAAAGATCTAGATAACCAATATGTAACATTTCTCCAGCAAAGATCTCGATAACTAATATATAACATTTCTCAGCACAGATCTCGATAAATATATAACATTTCTCCAGCACAGATCTCGATAGCCAATATATAACATTTCTCAGCATAGATCTCGATAACCTAATATGTAACATTTCTCAGCACAGATCTCGATAACCAATATATAACATTTCTCCAGCAAGATCTCGATAACCAATATGTAACATTTCTCAGCAAAGATCTAGATAACCAATATATAACTTTTCTCTCAGCAAAGATCTAGATAACCAATATGTAACATTTCTCAGCAAAGATCTAGATAACCAATATATAACATTTCTCAGCAAAGATCTAGATAACCAATATATAACATTTCTCAGCAAAGATCTGATAACCAATATATAACATTTCTCCAGCAAAGATCTAGATAACCAATATATAACATTTCTCCAGCACAGATCTCGATAACCAAAATATAACATTTCTCCAGCACAGATCTCGATAACCAATATATACATTTCTCAGCACAGATCTCGATAACAATATATAACATTTCTCCAGCACAGATCTCGATAAGCAATATTAACATTTCTCAGCAAAGATCTAGATAACCAATATATAACATTTCTCCAGCAAAGATCTAGATAACCAATATGTAACATTTCTCCAGCAAAGATCTAGATAACCAATATATAACATTTCTCCAGCAAAGATCTAGATAACCAATATATAACATTTCTCCAGCAAAGATCTAGATAACCAATATATAACATTTCTCCAGCAAAGATCTAGATAACCAATATATAACATTTCTCCAGCAAAGATCTAGATAACCAATATGTAACATTTCTCCAGCAAAGATCTAGATAACCAATGAGGATTGTCTTCTTCTTCTTGTTTCCTTAAGTTCGCTCTAGAATGCTTGCATATATACCCCCTTCCTTTGATTTTTCTAATTTGAGATAATGAGCAATAAGTGGGTTATGTTGTGTTGTGTTAAATGTTGTGTTGTGTTAAATGTTGTGTTAAATGTTGTGTTGTGTTAAATGTTGTGTACGAATAGAAAAGAGTAAAAGAATGTACTTCTAAAATCAAATCTGAAAAACTCGAAGTTTTGTACCAACGAAGAAATATGAAAATTCGAATTAATATTTAAAAAAACGATAATGTAATTTTACAAAAACAAGACTTTCGACCAAAAGGTCTTTATCATTCAAAAGATTTCAGAGAACACAGGATATAAAATGACAGACCGAGACGAAACACAGAATAAAAACAGTGACAACTTTCATTGTAGAATTATTTAGCTGTCTCAACCACAATTTTGTAAACGTGTGACAAAAACAAAATAATGAAATAAATGTTAAAATGTAAATGTATAAAGGAAATTAAAATATAAATATATAAAGGAAATTAAAATATAAATATATAAAGGAAATTAAAATATAGATGGATAAAGAAAATTGCATATCCTTTACAGGACTTTGCGAATCAACCTCAGCTTTTAACGCTGTTTGTGATTTTTCTAGGCATTATTACGTTCAGTAGCTAGTCATTGCTTTCTGAACGGGTGGTGCCATCGTCCTTTGTTAAAATCCACGCAAACAATTTGCAACCAAACTGTCTGCAGCGTGATTCGAACTCAGAACGTCGAGGATAATAGACCGAGTCACTAACACCTGAGCCACAGACGTCACCAAAATTTATAAAGGAAATCAAAATATAAATGTATAAAGGAAATCAAAATATAAATGTATAAAAGAATCTTATCAAAAGAATAAGAATCCGACAATCAAGGTTCTTCTGGCATATAATGCGGAGAGAAGGTTTAGAACATTTGGTGACAACAGGTAATATTCACGGAAGGAGAGATCGTGGAAGACAGAGGAGAAGATGTTGGATGGTCTGACATCATGGTTCGACAAAATATCGACGTCAGAACTGATTACATGCACCAAGCAGAGAGTTGTGGAGAGACATGATCTCCTACGCCGGCAGACACGGCACTTGAATTGATTGATAAAGAAAATCGAAATAATAATAAGAATACGAAAATATTAGAAAGCACTAAACAAGACTATCAAAAAGCATAAGATTGCAATGTATTCTGTCCAAGAGGTGGCAGCACTAAACAAGACTATCAAAAAGCATAAGATTGCAATGTATTCTGTCCAAGAGGTGGCAGCACTAAACAAGACTATCAAAAAGCATAAGATTGCAATGTATTCTGTCCAAGAGGTGGCAGCACTAAACAAGACTATCAAAAAGCATAAGATTGTAATGTGTTCTGTCCAAGAGGTCGCATTGTACAATATAAAGATATAGAAAGATTTTTAAAGCCTTCAAAACTACTCCGATCGTCAGAGGAACACGATCGTATGGCTGTGATCTAGATAAAGTTCACAAAGTACCAAATGGTCAGTGCCATTGAAGTGAGTTGCTACATTGATCACGGAGCACTTGCTCCATATATATATATATATATATATATATATATATATATATATATATATATATATATATATATATCACATACATGTTTTAGTTTAGTTTAGTCGTCGGATCACCATCACTGCACGTCGAACAAATTAGTCCATAAGTGCTCCGATCTCTCCCTCAGTATCTCCCTCAGCGTGTGGCCACTAACGACACCGGTTCTTTGTTGGTTTACAATTCTTCTGTGTCTGCCAGCATAGCATTCTTGTCGAACTACACCACACTTAACTTTGAGTTCTTGCAGTCTGGTTAGAGTTGTAGATTCACCGCTATTACGTGAATCATGTACACGTCCTCTCTCCCTTAAGGAATTTATAATATCAGCCTGGTCCATTGCTCGCCCGCTTTGTACAGCAGCCATACCTGCAAGCATATCCGCACGTTCATTCCCCTTACACCTGCATGCCCTGGCACAAAAATAAAAGTGATCTTTGTCAGCTTAGACCTCCCCAGCGACTCCATCCAATGTCTCCTAGCCCATCCTGTTTCGATCTTCCTGAGCATACTCATTGAGTCACTGAGAAAACATGCATGGATAAAAGTCTGTGATTCCAGCCAAACCATCGCTTTAGTAACCTTAGTAACCGCCATGATTTCCATAGTGAGACTGCTCGTAGTCACGGCAAAACCACCACTGTCTTCCTTCACAACATCTCCTCCGACCTGAGCAGTGAAGGCCACGAGCTCCGCACATGTCGAATCACCGAACCATCCGTATAAATGATTACATCATGCGCAGATGCGTTCTCAGAAATGAATGCTTGAACTTCTGCCTCGTCGACAAGTGGGTTGTGTTACATAAATGTTGACCGAATGAATCACTACAACTTCTGGTTAGTTTCTGCTATATAAACATTATTACAAAATGATACAGTACTGGTCTCTATCTCATAAGTACGTGTATGTAATTGCATACACTTACACCGGATGGTGCCAAAGAGACTTGGAACATTAGTTTTAAAACGACTGTGTACCAACCTGTCCCTGCGGTATTTTGTCCAGTTTGGAAAATTTTGAAAAATGGAATGTGTCATATAATCAGATTTAGAAAAAATGGAATAAGTTATATGATCAGATTTTGAAAAATGGATTAAGTTATATGATCAGATTTTGAAAAACTGGAATAAGTTATATGATCAGATTTTGAAAAATGAATAAGTTATATGATCAGATTTTGAAAAACTGGAATAAGTTATATGATCAGATTTTGAAAAATGGAATAAGTTATATGATCAGATTTTGAAAAATGGATTAAGTTACATGATCAGATTTTGAAAAATGGAATAAGTTACATGATCAGATTTTGATAGGGAAGTTTTAGTAACAAGAAATTTGTGTCAGGCGGGGTGGGGTCTCTGTGACGTAGAGGTTAGAAGCTCGTCTCTCGTAAGAAAGGTACCACATTCGCTCCTCGTGGAGCCATCTGGATATTTTTCTAGAGATCCCTGATCTAAGTGTAGGTGAGATCGAGTTCCTAGTCCTATCGGAGACGGATAATAAAACGTAGGTCCCATGCTCAATTTGGTACGTTAAAAAAACCTTGGCAGTTCAAAATCGAGAAGAGCAGGCTGGAAAGCCGCTGCCTGAGCAAAATTCATTAGAAATTTGTTTAAATAAAATACCTACAAAAATATCTTCACCATCTTCAAAATTACATCGGGACCCTCGCCGGTGCTACGGAGTTACTGCAGCTGAGATCTTCCTGCGTAAGAAAGAGATCGGAACACACATGGTTACAGACTGAAGTGCAATGATGGTGGTTCTATCAATCAATCAATCAATCAATCAATCAATCTTGTGTTAGTTGAACTATGTGGCAGCAACATCAAGATGAGTTAAACACTTGCTAGAGTAGGAAGTTCAATGTTGCTTTGGTTAGAAAGAGACATTTTCTGAGCCTGATATGTAGCAGATGTATCAACGCTGAGAACACTATCATATAACAATCAACTGTGAAAGAAATCAAGCATCTCGTGGATCTTGTCAAAAAAATGCATCATTCTTGCTTCAAAAGCGATGAAGATGCAACAATTTGGAGAATGAGCATTCACGATGCACTTTCTTTTTTTTATTCTTCCTGCCGTCCGTCCCACTGTTATCGGGTTATTGTCCAATACTTTAGTTTTCTGTTTTTGTCTTGTGCTTTATAGTGGGTTGGGTGATGGGTTATTTTTGCTTTTTCACATGATTCTTCGATACCACCTATTCAGTGTCATCGTGGTCTTTCTCTCACCCTCTCTCTTTCCTGATGTTCTGTGTTAGAAGGCTTTGTATACTGTGGAATTTGCTTGCATTCTTATCAAGGGGCATAACCACTTCATTCTTTGTTTCTCAATATAATTCAAGCAAGGTTCTGTGCCAACTTTCTTTCTTATGCTGATGTTGATGACTTTGTTTCTCAATGTAATTCAAGCAAGGTTCCATGCCAACTTTCTTTCTTATGCTGATGTTGGTGACTTTGTTTCTCAATGTAATTCAAGCAAGGTTCTGTCGCAACTTTCTTTCTTATGCTGATGTTGATGACTTTGTTTCTCAATGTAATTCAAGCAAGGTTCTGTCCCAACTTTCTTTCTTATGCTGATGTTGGTGACTGTCTTTTCTAGTGTTGTTGGTAATTTTCGTAGGCATCGCATTTCACGTATAGTTATTTGTTAGCAAATGTGCTTTGTTCATTGTCAATGTTTGGTTAACAGTCTTCTCTGGTACACCTTTGTGTTTCAGGACATTCCACATAGAATACCTATCTATGCTGTCAAATGACATCTCGAAATCAACAGTACACACGTAGAGTGGACACGATATTGTTTGTACTACGATGATTCTCAGGGTGGCTATCAGGTCATTACAAGATCTATCTTCCCAGAATCCAGCATGTTTTCTGGCGTCTTTCAGTGGCGGCTTGTAGTCATTTGTCTTGGTGGGGACATAATATAAAAACAAACGTCTAAGTCGGATTTGCAAGAAGTCGGAATTTGTGTAACTGACATCTGATGATAAATGTTAATGATTTAATGTTTGTGTGTCCACGATTCAAATCTTTATAAAAATGCATATCTTCAGAAGTTTTACTTTTGTTTCTTTGTTGATATTATGTCATGCCCACATAGTTCCTTCACACTAATCACCCTTTTTTTAAAAATACGATTTATTAAATTATTTAATATGTTATCTAAATCAAATGAATAAAATACAACGAGAGATCCTTTTATGGCGGGAGTTATCTCACTGAAACTGTAAACAAACATGGCCGGATCTTGTTCGGAATTAGAATATTGTCAAACAACAGATGGTTCCTTGCAGAATAGTATAATGTAAGTTAGCTTGAAGTTGTATTGAATTTGAAATATTTGTATTCTTTCCATCTGCACATACATAAATGCAGTCGATAACCTTATATCTCAATACTAAATAAATGCTAATCGGCTGTTTCGACTCAAACAAAATCACAAATCAACCACCCACTAGACTACTAGCTAGTGACAATTGTTATAAGAAAGTGAAGATAGAGATATGTTGGACACATCTTTAGGAGAAATGATCAACGAATATCAAAGCAGGCATTGAAGTGGGATGCAAAGGGTTCAAGAAAGAGAGGTCGACCTAAGGAGACCTTGAAACGAACTTTGCTGAGAGAGGCAGGAAATATCGGTCTCAGTTCCATGGATGAGATTGAGCAAGTTGCCCAGGATAGAGCAGTATGGAGAAATTACTTGCAGGACCTATGTAACGTATAACGGTACGAAAGGAATTATTATTTTTATAAAATCACAAATCAGTGTGAGAAGTTGTGATTGTGTGACAAGCTATTATTATTATACTAGTATACGACTGAGAACTTACACTTAACTTTATTATTGTAACTGTTGCACTGTATTTCTCCCATGCATTACATTACACTGGATATAAAAGCAATTTCTTTACAATAATACCATATTGTATTGTATCCTGGGCCATCTCAATTAACTCATTCACATTCATTATCAATCAGAATCAATCTCTTATTCTTATATTGTTATATGGAATTGATTCCTATATTTCTCCCTGTTCCCAGTAAAGTTCGTTTCAGAGTTTCTCTAGTCTAGCTCGTCCTTTCTTGAACAATTTGCCGTCCACTTCAATCATATCAATGCATGCTTACTTTGTGATTAATTGATAATTTCTTCTCAGCATCATTTCATTTTCTGACATTCAAATTAAGATTACAATATGAAATAACCATTTTTCATTAAATATGACATTTTTTGCAACACTCTTGGTCTTCCACAATATCTTTCATTTCTCTATTGCAGTACATCTGATGGCGATGAAGAATTCCACATAGATTCCAAATGTCTTAAGGAAGATAGCAAGATTCAAGCCATTGATAAAGCATCTGTACATAGAATCTGCTCCGGCCAGGTTGTTCTTACTTTAGCTACAGCTGTAAAAGAATTAGTAGAAAATAGCATTGATGCTGGTGCAAGTAGTGTCGGTAATGTTATTAATTTTTGCTACAAGTCAATTATTCAATCCATGCAACATAAATATAGTTTTCTTTAAATGTACTGAATAGGTTTGATATTTTTTAAACTTAAAATTTCAACCGCTTAGACTTTTGTTATATTTCCTCAAAGTTGATATCTCTGAGATTTTCTTTGCTTATTGCCTGTTACTGTACCGATATCATAGCACTCTGGCCAGACTTAAAAGGGACTAAGTTCCCCCCAACAGATATCAAAGGATGTGCATACTGATGGTCTCTGGGGGCTGGCTGGTTAGATAACCGGTTCTGCTTGTGCAGTGTGTAATTTAAATTCCTGATGGTTTCTGGGGGCTGGCTGGTTAGATAACTGATTCTGCTTGTACGGTGTGTAATTTAAATTCCTGATGGTTTCTGGGGGCTGGCTGGTTAGACAACCAGTTCTGCTTGTACAGTGTGTAATTTAAATTCCTGATGGTTTCTGGGGGCTGGCTGGTTAGATAACCGGTTCTGCTTGTACGGTGTGTAATTTAAATTCCTGGGGATCTCTGGGGTTAAGCCCCAGCAGTGTTTTCTGACGGTTCTGTTCACAAGTGCATTTTTCAAAGACTCCTAGGATTGCTACAGGAGCTACAGTTAGTGCTTTATGCAATACTTGCAACAGGTGGCTCACCATTTCTGCGGAGAGAGACTGAGCCGTCTGGGGTAAAACCCATTGCAATGAAGCCAATCCTTCATCTTTACACCCTTTGTTTAAAACCTCCAGCGGCTTACGTGGATATACTGTCCTGGGCATGCGGGTGTTTACGGTAATGAGAGAACCAACAGGCTTGAATCAACAGCATCGATTGTTGGGGAGTTGAAGATGGATAAGGGGATATTCTTCGGTCTCTTGCGACTGTCTGTTGGATGAGGACACTAAAATCGATGTTGAATCGATCAAAGCGATTTAGGCAGTTTGGAGTTATCCGTTGTACAAGTCGAACTAGATGCCTGAGAGGCAGAGTGATTGGTGTGTTTAATCAGCGAGCCACGGGAACCATCAGTATGCATACTCTTCAAAATCTGTTGGGGAGACTGAGCACCTATGAGTCTGCCGAGTGCAATGAGCGTCAGTTTAGTAACCAATCACCAATATTTAAGCTCATTAATTTGCTGGACAGACTCAATATATAAATTTTAGTGTCTTCATCCATCATTGATTGTTCTGGAAGGGAATACAAAGATTGAGGCTTTTGGAAATCAAACATTTAAATTAACCAACCAAGTGCAGAAATATTGTTGTAAATGACAATGTTTTTGTATATACTGATGGATCTGTGCAGCCTAGTTATAAATCTGACTAGAAATTCCTTGTGAGCATGTCTTATTGTGTCTGCAGGGAGTGGGATGTAGAGAAGGTGATGATAAGGATTACGGAAGTGTTCTCCGTATACCATGGACAGAGAATAGAACAAATCGATCTATCCAGAAAGAACTCAAAATCAAAGAACATTGACTGATACTACAAATAAGAATGAGAAAATGAAGTATTTTGAGAGTATAAAAGACATGAAGGGTTGGTAAATACCATTATCGAAGGAGGTATCCTAGCAAAGAGAAGAGGAAGACAACAGAGAAGATGGATACACGGTGTAACTGATAATTTGTTCATGACAGCAGCAGAGGTGGAGCATCTAGTTGGGAGAGAAAGAAATTCCTAAGGATTGTTAGGGTGGCAAAGTTATGCTCAAGACAAGCTATTGGATTATGATAATGAAAGTTGAAGTGCTTACTGCTAACTTCAATTACTAGATCAGTTATCCTCTCAGTCTATGCTTGCTTCAATTACTAGGTCAGTTATCCTCTCAGTCTATGCTTGCTTCAATTACTAGATCAGTTATCCTCTCAGTCTATGCTTGCTTCAATTACTAGATCAGTTATCCTCTCAGTCTATGCTTGCTTCAATTACTAGGTCAGTTATCCTCTCAGTCTATGCTTGCTTCAATTACTAGATCAGTTATCCTCTCAGTCTATGCTTGCTTCAATTACTAGGTCAGTTATCCTCTCAGTCTATGCTTGCTTCAATTACTAGGTCAGTTATCCTCTCAGTCTATGCTTGCTTCAATTACTAGGTCAGTTATCCTCTCAGTCTATGCTTGCTTCAATTACTAGGTCAGTTATCCTCTCAGTCTATGCTTGCTTCAATTACTAGGTCAGTTATCCTCTCAGTCTATGCTTGCTTCAATTACTAGGTCAGTTATCCTCTCAGTCTATGCTTGCTTCAATTACTAGGTCAGTTATCCTCTCAGTCTATGCTTGCTTCAATTACTAGGTCAGTTATCCTCTCAGTCTATGCTTGCTTCAATTACTAGGTCAGTTATCCTCTGACTCTCAGTCTATGCTTGAAGAGTTGACATTTGGTTGGCTTTGATGTTAGTGAAAAACATAAACGGGTGGGCCAAAAAGTGAGAACATCGCGTAAAAAGTAATATAATTACATCAAAATTGTTTTAACTGTTTCCATAATAGCTTAACTTGTTTACTCATTTACTTACTTACCTATTTAACTATATGATGTTTTTATTTCGGCAATTTCTGGGCACAATCTTTGATGTTTAATATTCTAATTGTTTACATCTGCAGGTTTAAATGTGTTACCAAGAATGACAAAAATTACTGCGGAAGACCGTATTCTGATTAAACGAGTGGTGTCGATGCTTAGAAAAATTGAACATGATTTCTGATTAGCTAAATACTTGGTAAACAACATTACATGCAACAATATAATTAAATAAAATATCATTTCTAAATAACGCGTATGTTACGCGATGTTCTCATTTTTTTGGGCCCACCCTGTAGATGCTTCCAATCTGCAGTTTTTGGCGTGAATATACTGTCCTGGATATGCGAGAGTTGACCGTAATGTTAAATCTGGCACAAACATCTTATATAGTCATGATATTTGATATAACAAGTCATGATAGTGTTGATATTTGATATAACAAGTCATGATAGTGTTGATATTTGATATAACAAGTCATGATAGTGTTGATATTTGATATAACAAGTCATGATAGTGTTGATATTTGATATAACAAGTCATGATAGTGTTGATATTTGATATAACAAGTCATGATAGTGTTGATGTTTGATATAACAAGTCATGATAGTGTTGATATTTGATATAACAAGTCATGATAGTGTTGATGTTTGATATAACAAGTCATGATAGTGTTGATATTTGATATAACAAGTCATGATAGTGTTGATGTTTGATATAACAAGTCATGATAGTGTTGATATTTGATATGACAAGTCATGATAGTGTTGATGTTTGATATAACAAGTCATGATAGTGTTGATGTTTGATATAACAAGTCATGATAGTGTTGATATTTGATATGACAAGTCATGATAGTGTTGATGTTTGATATAACAAGTCATGATAGTGTTGATGTTTGATATAACAAGTCATGATAGTGTTGATATTTGATATGACAAGTCATGATAGTGTTGATGTTTGATATAACAAGTCATGATAGTGTTGATATTTGATATGATAAGTTATTATAAAGATGGTTGTTGTTTCTCTTTGTTATTCTCTCTGACATGCTTCTAATGCATTTCTTCAACAGAGATCAAACTGAAAGATTATGGTAGTGACAGTATTGAGGTCACAGATAATGGATCTGGTGTGGATGAAAAAGATTTCGAAGGACTCAGTATGTTTTTATAGTTTTGTTGTATCTTGAAATGAACATCAGAACTCATTCTGAACATTGAAAAATATGACTTTATTATCTGTTGTTTTACTTGTAAGTGTCCAGAGTGATTGTAAATATCAATCTGTAAGATTTATTTGATTGATTTGTACATTTATGCTTGAGTAGTCTTGGAAGTTTTATTCACATTTCTTACATACAAGATTAATTGATAGGATCATCATCACTGCACTTTGGTGAATAA
Organism: Arion vulgaris; assembly: GCA_020796225.1. NCBI lineage: Eukaryota > Metazoa > Mollusca > Gastropoda > Stylommatophora > Arionidae > Arion > Arion vulgaris. The sequence continues at coordinate 1,931,040 of CM036757.1, forward strand.
CCATGTGTGCTTTGAATACTTTCTGACACAGAAAATCTGAGTGCACAAACTCTGTAGCACCTGCGAGAGTTGCAGACATAATTTTGGTTCTCTCTGTACAGTTAACACTTTCACTGCCATCCATTTTTCAACAAAGTCTGGCTCACTGCCACGCTATTTTTTAGCATGATCAGTTTTCAGAGTGACAATTTCAAAAAATCGTACAAAATAAACTAATAAACTTAGGACTTTTAAACTATGGAATAGTGTTCATATATTAATGAGCTACTAACCTGTCTATATGTGGAATCTATTCTTTATAATCCACAAGCTATTGTAGTAACTGATATCCCCATACCTATCCACAGTATGATATGCCGTCGTTTTAGAGTTGGGTATCCGTCATCTACTCCTGTACCCATGGGAATGTCTGCTATCGATCTATAAACATCGTCACGTGAATCACAGTTCAAATTCATATCACATTCAGAGTTCGTTTTAACACTCACTGGCTAAAAAGTTCAAAAAAGAGTCATTTTAGACATCACTATTCACCAGCTACGTCGTCCATTTTGAAAATTTTTGTTTACTTACGAAAAATTCTGAAAAAATTGAACTTTTACCGACGTTTGCCGCGTGTGTGTTAGATCCGCCATTTTGGAGAGCTTGTCGGAACAATACGGAAGTGGTACGTCCACGGACCCCGTTTTCGGCAAGCAATACTCCCCGTTTAAAAAGACATCGTCGACGGCACATGTCCACCGGTCCGTCGACAAAAGTCGGCTGCGGCAGTGAAAGGGAGTTGGTACTTCGCCGACTTCTGTCGTCGGTGGTAGTGAAAGTGTTAAAAGCATTTTGAAATCACTAAAGAAGATTGTTGTATCTAGATTTTTGTCACTAGATGTTTGTGATGACATCCAATTAATTTATCTTTTCCCAGCTCTGAAACATTATACATCCAAACTTCAAGACTTTGATGACCTGGTTAATGTGACCTCATTTGGGTTTAGAGGGGAGGCCCTCAGTTCACTCTGTGCATTAAGGTGTGTAGGATTAGTGTGCAATGTGTATATGTATGTGATCAGGCTGTGCAGTATGTATGTGATCAGGTTGCGGAGTGTGTATGTGATCAGGTTGCGGAGTGTGTGATGAGACATCAGTGTTTTATGTACAAGTATGAAGAGTGTGTAGAGTATATGATAATTTCTGGGTGTTTTTTATTTGTCTGCTATGAGTTCAGGCATAGTCTCCTACTTCTTCTTCTTTGCGTTCCTTCTTTACGACCAATTTTAATCACTCTTTGTGATATGCTTGATCTTTGCCAAGAACGTGTATACGTTGCACATTGGTTTGGTAGGCCCCTAAACACATAGACTTCTACACATTTAGGACATGTGCATCCGATTTCAGCCAAACCTCCTTAGTTGCCTCTTACGACATACGTGGCAGGTAACAGTGGTTTTATTCTTTACACCCCAAATTTGGGACCCGGTAACCACTCGGGCGCAAGCATAGTCTAATATGGCACTTCTGGCTGATTTTTAAATAAAGGCTGGTTTTCTTTATCACCAGTGTCACTCTCTGTTCAGGTGAGCCTTACCCCGACTTCAGAGGTACATGCAATTTAGATCACCAAGTAAAGGATAATGGTTTTCTGTAGTCCAACAGTGTTCCAAGCACACTGAGAATTTTTGGCCTAAGTTGGCCTCGAACCACAGTATTTCCACAGCATGTGGTAACCAGCGTAGTGCGTTATCAACTTTCCTAATGGCAACACCATGTGTGGCGATGATACCACAACTTCAGTAGATATTAAAATGTAACCACAAAAAAAATATATACCCAGGTTTAATAATGCATTTTCTTTTGATTAGGAACTGCAGAAAAAAATATATATTAGCAGTGTCCAAATATGAACTGTAGAGAAATATATTAGCAGATAAATTATTTGTAGAATCTATGTGATGTTCTATTGAACATGTCTTGTAACGTGTATGTGATGTTTTATCAAATATGTCTTGTAGAATGTATGTGATGTTCTGTCCGCCTGCCCAGCGTGTTCGTAGCGCGTTGGATGACGGGTGATAAGCCCTCTGTGAGTACGGGTTCAATTCCGCGGGCTGGCAGAAAAGCCACTTGTTTCTCCAGATTTACAGTATTCGTGGCACCGAACCGAAGGGTTACGATGTCCATGGCACCGAGCCGAAGAGTTGAATGCTCAAGTGTTTCTGGATTGGGAAAAGAAAGATGTGATGTTCTATCAAACATGTCTTGTAGAATGTATGTAATGTTCTAGTTATTTGCTGCTAACATTGTCTTACTCTGACTGCAGCAATATGGTGATAACGACCCGTCACAAGTCAGCTGCTGTTGGTACCAGGTTGGAGTTTGATCTGAATGGGAAAATACTCACCAGAAAGTCAGCACCAAGACAGGTGTTTATTCTTGTATTCTTTATACTTTATTTCTGACATGAAACAGAAGTGTTCAGAGTTAACACTTTTATTTCGGAGTGTTTTCAGTTGACAGGTTGCATACTTATCTCTAAGTGAGATTGCTGCCTTGATGGAAATTAAAATCTCAAATATCGTTTGTTGCTTATCATTCTTGGACATCTAACAACAACAACAAAAACAAGATACATGAATGTACAATTTAAAGTTTGTGTGTGTAGATTACACACGTCTTGTCACGTGATTTTATAGAAGATTGTTCAGAGTCTCTTGACTAACTAAAAGATTAGTCATGATGAATAAATGAATGAATCAAGAAATGTTTTATTAGACGTCAACATGTAAGCACTATTTGAACATGAGACATGGAAGATTTGAATACTGGTCTACAAAGTGTGTTCTACATCCAGGAGAGTTGGGGTCGACTAGTCTTGTGAAGGACAAAAGTACAATTTTTTAGCCTTCTGATGACCTGTAAAACACACAAGCCTACCCTATCTCCCAGGGTGTAGACCATACAACTGTGAGGTCAAAGGTTAACAGGACTCTGGCTCACCTAGAGGGATGGACTACGATAGGTCATTGTGTTTTTTTGGTCCTACATAGGGAGGCGAACCTGAAAAGAAAAGCATGTGAAAACTGGATGTTCTGACCTATGGGTCTTTTAAGCACCTAACTGTCACAATGAACTGACCTTCTAATATGCATATCACATACTGAACTTTCTAATATGCATATCACATACTGAACTTTCTAATATGCATATCACATACTGAACTTTCTAATGTGCAGATCACATACTGAACTTTCTAATATGCATATCACATACTGAACTTTCTAATGTGCATATCACATACTGAACTTTCTAATATGCATATCACATACTGAACTTTCTAATATGCAGATCACATACTGAACTTTCTAATATGCAGATCACATACTGAACTTTCTAATATGCATATCACATACTGAACTTTCTAATATGCATATCACATACTGAACTTTCTAATGTGCATATCACATACTGAACTTTCTAATGTGCAGATCACATACTGAACTTTCTAATATGCAGATCACATACTGAACTTTCTAATGTGCATATCACATACTGAACTTTCTAATATGCATATCACATACTGAACTTTCTAATATGCATATCACATACTGAACTTTCTAATATGCATATCACATACTGAACTTTCTAATATGCAGATCACATACTGAATTTTCTAATATGCAGATCACATACTGAACTTTCTAATATGCACATCACATACTGAACTTTCTAATACTTTCTAATGCACTTGACCAGTTTGTGCAAACTTCCACTTCATTACGAACCTGCTGCTTGGACCTGCTATTGTAACTCTATACGCTTGACTAGTTGTCTGTGCAAACTTCCACTTTGATGTCTGATAACATGTTGCATGTGTTTTTTATCTCACTTTTTCAGGACACATAGAGTAATTTAATTTAATACCGCTCAATAGCTGTGCCAGATTATAGATCAGGAAGTCTGGTTTTTTTTCTAGATCTTTACAGGTGCAATGGAATTTGCGCATCAGTGCAGAAATCTTCTTTGGTGTGGTTGTCATCATCATGTGGTGGTGCATTGTTTTGGCTTGTTTGTTTCAGATGGCATATTGTATGATGTTATTAGCAAGCTGTTTGATGACATTAGTAAGCTGTTTGATGAAGATTTGGAGGAACTGTTGGATATCTACAATAACAACATTGTGCTTGTGATAATCAAAGAACAATTGCTGCATAGCTGCTCTGTGCCTCCGTCAAAGATCATACAAAAATTCAGGGTTATCGTATAATCACCATGCAGAATACAATAGGAAAGTTTGTTTGAAATCATCAGGAAAATATCCTGCCAACTAGAGTGGCTATGTCTCCTTCCACTGACCATTATAAGATAACACAGCGATTTATATCCTTGATGTGTATAAGGTTCACACTGAAGCATTGAGATATGTACTGCTGCTATTGATCTTGAGGATGTGTACAACAGAGTATCTTTGAATTTATTTATGGTTCAACTGCCTGATAGATTTATCTGTTCATCTGCCTATATCCTCTTTGTGTCCTGTTTGACACCATAAGGCTTCAAGAAGAGATTTCTATTGTTGGGGGTTCTGCCACCCTTCTACAAATTGTTTCCAATGTCAGTCTACATTTGCTATTTTGTTTCTACACAAATTGCTATTTGTTTCAACCACTTGTTGATAGTTGACTAGATATCTGTGATATTTGCCTATTTCATCGCAACGCATCTGTTTCCAGCTAACAAGTTTAGTGATATCAACAATAATAGTAATCATGAATAATGTATTATACATAAATATTCTATGGGAGGGGTAGCCATGTTGGAATATTATGTCATTCGTATTTCTTATTCTGTTCATGCCAGGTTGGCACCACCGTCCAGATACAAAACATCTTCTACTCGTTGCCAGTGCGACATAAGGAGTTTCAACGAAACTTGAAAAAAGAGTTTGTGAAGCTGGTACATGTTCTAAATGCCTACTGCCTGATCAGCACATCCGTCCGTATTTCTTGCACTAATCAAACAGGAAAGGGGTAAGTACTCTCAAATGTAGATCATTTTGTTAAATTTAGTTTGTACAGATACATGTGTGTGATGCAAAGGGCTGTTTAAAAGGTCATCAAATTTTAGATTATATTCTTGAGTAGCAGATCGTTGAGTAGCTAGAACACAGGTCTCTCAGTATTATGGATATGAATTTAAACCCATGCAAACTGGGCACAATAGGTTGAAGTACCATCTGTTTAACAAGTACAAAATAGAGCCTACTGACATATGCACATGTGACACCAGCAAGCTGACAAGAGCCACACATTCTGCAAAAGTGTCCAACATACATTGAACAGAGGAAACACACATGTCAGTCCAAGTCAAGCTATATGGAGATGTACACAGACTCCAACTGATCAGTAACTACTTTAAAAGTATACAAGTTGATTATCAGTCCAAGTTAAGCTATATAGAGATGTACACAGACTCTGATAAATAACTACTTTAAAAGTATACAAGTTGATTATCAGTCCAAGATAAATTAAGTGTAGATGTAATGTACACAGACTGCCAACTGATAACTTGCAATGTTAGTTTATATTGATATTGTTAGTTGAGTTTACTAGTAATGTATCTGACATTTATTGGTGGTTTCATAACAGTAACATACAAGAAATATCATCTGTTATATTTTGTTATTATTTGAATTTGTTATTGAATAACATCACTAATTGAACATTATTCATTCTGGATACAATCAAGGTAGTGTGCTTATTCATGTGTTCAGATGATTTTTATATGTTAGTAGTTAACATGTATGTGATTCTGTCTATATGTTATTATGTGTTAGTAGTTACATGAATAACATATGATTCTGTCTGTATGTTATTATATGTTAGTAGTTACATGAATAACATATGATTCTGTCTGTATGTTGTTAACCCCTTGTTTACCTGAGGTTATAGGTCGAACCGCACAGAGCATCCCAAGCATTTTTTTGCATTTCTACCAACTTATTTGAAAATGTAATAACTCTGTTATTTTTTGGAATATTTGTTTGAAATATCGTATTTTGAAATAAAATATGTATGTGTATGTTTTGATAATAAAAATTTGTGTTTGTACTGCTCTATGTACTAGTAGTACTTGATATTTGCTCAGTACTAGTACTTGCGACAGGGTCAGTTCTAGAACGCTTGCTTGGACGTAAATCACATTCTCGTCAGTATCACTATTTTCGTCATCATTGTCTCTCACCTGTACAGAATTTTCAGAATCTGAGTGAACAGATTCACTTAATGAGAATATATCATCATCTCCGCTATCTTCATCGTTAAATATGTCGTCAGCACCATATGACAACAACGTCAAAGCTTTTTCTGTTGGTGTAATCGTTCTGGAAGATTTTCTACACGCCATTTTGCTTGAACAATTTTTGACAAAGAGAAACACTCTTTCAAAGATATAAATAACCTTCAAATGCGGCGAAAAATTGACCAATGACAATGTTTTATATAAAGGAAGATGTCCCCAATGCTATAGATAGTCTATTGTAGAGGTGGTTCCCGTTTACTACACATATTTTGCTGATGAGTTTACTATGTGAATGTCTCGTAGTTGGGATACAGCAGACGCCCACCTACTACGTCACCCTCACGCAGTTGGTAAACAAGAGGTTAACAACATAAATCTGTTTTGTTTTGTTGAAGGAGTCGTAGTATTGTTGTATCAACCAATGGAAATGACTCTGTGAGAGATAATATTGCCAATGTTTTCAGTCCTAAACAAGTAAGTGTTTTTTTTAATTTATCTCCTGCTAATGTCATATTGTAGCTGTCATGTGTTCTTCATTGACATGCTTGCTTTATTCACATTCATAACTAATCTCTACTTGATCTCTTCTTCCTAACTAATTAGTAGTTGCCTCCAACAAGACTCAGCATAGTTGCTACTTCGCTATTTTATTTTTTAATCATTCAGTTTTCTTCTACAGTAACACCATTAGCTAATGTCAAGCATCAACACACTTCATTGTTGTATGTCTTTTAGTTGTAGATCTTACACTGCCTTCATTGTTGTATGTCTTTTAGTTGTAGATCTTACACTGCCTTCATTGTTGTATGTCTTTTAGTTGTAGATCTTACACTGCCATCATTGTTGTATGTCTTTTAGTTGTAGATCTTACACTGCCTTTATTGTTGTATGTCTCTTAGTTGTAGATCTTACACTGCCTTCATTGTTGTATGTCTTTTAGTTGTAGATCTTACACTGCCATCATTGTTGTATGTGTCTTAGTTGTAGATCTTACACTGCCATCATTGTTGTATGTCTTTTAGTTGTAGATCTTACACTGCCTTCATTGTTGTATGTCTCTTAGTTGTAGATCTTACACTGCCTTCATTGTTGTATGTCTCTTAGTTGCAGAGCCTACTGAAGTTTCCACAAGTGCAAGCTAAAGATGATATCTGTCAGGAATTTGGAGTCAAGTCTGGACAGAAATCTGCTGTCAGCTTCAGGTACCATTGCAAATGTAATTAGTGAACTAGTTTTTCAGGACCAAGAATGAGTTATTCTGAGCGACACAAGTAATATTTCGGTGTTGGTTTCCTCTCTCTTGTATCTTTTTTTAACCCTGGTTGGGACATATTGTCCTCAACCAACTCATGTCAAGTCTTCGTATGGTTGGAACATAGGCCTTCAACCAACTCATGTCAAGTCTTCTTAGCTTTAGCTATCTCTTGCTGTTCCTTCCAGTTCATGTATAATGATTAATCTGTGCCTTCAAATCTCTCCTCCGTGTATTTCTTGACTTCCCTATCATTCTCTTTCCCTGTGGGTTCCAGAAGGGGCCCTTGTTATATTTCCTTCAGGTTTTCTCAAGTGTGTCCTATCCAGCAATAGCATCTTTTTTCAGCTACTGTTTCACTGGAATCTGTCTTGTTCTCTCCATAAGTTTCTCATTTGTGACTCTAACGTACCATATCAGTTCCTCTATTCAGAGCTATATTTCATTCAGTTTTGAATGGAATATTTTTATTAGTTTTTTAATTCAACATTTCTAATAGTAATATAGAAGTAATATAGAGGAAACAGAAGAAATAGAAGGAGATCTCTGTGGCTAACTGATTACTATAGTAATATAGAGGAAACAGAAGAAATAGAAGGAGGTCTCTGTGGCTAACTGATTACTATAGTAATATAGAGGAAACAGAAGAAATAGAAGGAGGTCTCTGTGGCTAACTGATTACTATAGTAATATAGAGGAAACAGAAGAAATAGAAGGAGGTCTCTGTGGCTAACTGATTACTATAGTAATATAGAGGAAACAGAAGAAATAGAAGGAGGTCTCTGTGGCTAACTGATTACTATAGTAATATAGAGGAAACAGAAGAAATAGAAGGAGGTCTCTGTGGCTAACTGATTACTATAGTAATATAGAGGAAACAGAAGAAATAGAAGGAGGTCTCTGTGGCTAACTGATTACTATAGTAATATAGAGGAAACAGAAGAAATAGAAGGAGGTCTCTGTGGCTAACTGATTACTATAGTAATATAGAGGAAACAGAAGAAATAGAAGGAGGTCTCTGTGGCTAACTGATTACTATAGTAATATAGAGGAAACAGAAGAAATAGAAGGAGGTCTCTGTGGCTAACTGATTACTATAGTAATATAGAGGAAACAGAAGAAATAGAAGGAGGTCTCTGTGGCTAACTGATTACTATAGTAATATAGAGGAAACAGAAGAAATAGAAGGAGGTCTCTGTGGCTAACTGATTACTATAGTAATATAGAGGAAACAGAAGAAATAGAAGGAGGTCTCTGTGGCTAACTGATTACTATAGTAATATAGAGGAAACAGAAGAAATAGAAGGAGGTCTCTGTGGCTAACTGATTACTATAGTAATATAGAGGAAACAGAAGAAATAGAAGGAGGTCTCTGTGGCTAACTGATTACGCTATTGTCTTGCATTCCAAAGGTTGTGGGTTGGAATCCGGGCACATCGTTCTGTTGACGGGAGCATTTTTTTTCAGAGACACCTAGGATTGTTGCCAGAGTTACGGAGTTTTATTTTCAAACATTTTAATGTCAAAACTTTTTTTAGCTTAGTCAGAAGCTGTTCAGCTTAGGCTGAATTGAGTGTCTCTCTTTCTCTTTGGGAGAGAGAGAGAGATATCTAAACATACAAGAAGTCATTTCCAAGAGTTTCTTTTTCTTTGAGGGCTCCATATCGACTACTTGTTAACCACTCTGTGTGATCTGAGCCTAAGAGCGATTGTACATTGTGCTAGTTATGCGACTAGAAGTAGGCCAGCACATTCAATTTCTGCTATACTTTTGATTTACTAGGGTAGCTTCTGTAGGTTCTACATCAGTCGCCTCTGATGACATGCCTTGTAGGTCGCGGTGGTACTATTCTTTGCTTCCTTTGCAGGCCCCGGCACCACTCAGGCGTCCAAGAGTTTAAAAGTTATAAGAAACACTTAGCATCAACTTAAGTGTTGTTGAATATTAAGTTCAATCAGTTTCAAGAGTTCTGATTATCTATGTTACCTAAGTGTGACTCAATTTCTTGGACATTTTCAGCAGTTCACGAAACCAGGTCATATACTTAACCCTTATATGTCCTTGCTGACAAGCTGTGTTGTTGATGTCATTAGTTTACCAGATGTATCCATGCTATATTTCAGGATTGTTGTATTCTATATTGTAGTGTACTGTGAAAGAAGTGAAATTCTTTACTTCTGTGGTATCCTTTGCTTGATAAAGGCATTTTGGTTGAAATGTCGCTGTGTATTGTTTTTGTATTTTGTAAAACTACAATACTTTGTTTTTACGTGTTTCGCCGTTGCTATACTTCACAGAATTGAGGGGTTTGTGTCCAAATGTGAGCATGGTCAAGGTCGCAGCAGTGCAGATAGACAGTTCATTTTCATCAACCAACGACCTTGTGATCATGCCAAGGTAAGCTGCAAATATACAGACTATACATATGAACTGTTGACAACATTGGCTCTAGCAATCTAGATTAGCTTTACATTTCAAATCATAGCAATCTAGATTAGCTTTACATTTCAATCATAGCAATCTAGTTTAGCTTTACATTTCAATCATAGCAATCTAGTTTAGCTTTACATTTCAATCATAGCAGTCATGAATTCATATTTTTGTGAAGTTAAATTTGTGATTATGTTGCTTGTTGTTGATTTAGTCTGTTGCAGTCACAAATATTGATGTTGTTCAACTAATTTGTTGTTACTTTTATGTTACTGTCACAAACATTGATGTTGCTATTTTAATTGTTGATGCTGTTGCTCTAGTTAATTGCTGTCACAAATGTTGCAGTTGCTCTAGTTAATTGCTGTCACAAATGTTGCAGTTGCTCTAGTTAATTGCTGTCACAAATGTTGCAGTTGTATTAGTTAATTGCTACATTTCTGTCCATGAAGCAATGATGTTGATGATGTTGGCACTGTCTGTTTTTTTCCAGATTCTGAAGTTAATTAATGAAGTTTACCACAGTTATAACAGACACCAGAATCCGTTCATAGCTCTCAGTATTCTCGTAGATAAAGGTTGGTTTTATATTATCATTAATCTGATATGCAGCATGTTTTAAAGATAGAGATACTATCTACACTTTTATTCATCTAGTACAACCACTTTTGATCTGATGGCTTGTTGTAAAATTAGGTAACCAGGTGTGAGCTGTACTAAAAGACATTTCAGAACAATATGATATCCACATTTCATCATAACGTATGATACCCACATTTCATCATAACATATGATATCCACATTTCATCATAACATATGATATCCACATTTCATCATAACATATGATATCCACATTTCATCATAACGAATGATCTTGAACTGACTAGAAAGCTTAATTACGTATTATAGATTATGCATTGGTTACTGAACTGATGCCAACCACTCCGGGCAGACTCATATATGTTCAATCTCTCCCAACAGATGTTGAAGGGTATGCATACTGATGGTTCCTGTGGCTCTCTGGTTAAACACACTTCTCTCTCTGCTCCCTCCTCAAGCATCCATCTCTAGTTGTACAACATGTGAACTCCTGAAATCTCTGGATAGATTTAACACCAATTGTAGTGTCCTCATCGAATAGTAGACCGTAAGAAATCAAAGAACATCACCCTTAGCCACCCTAAACTCCCCAACAATAGATGCTTTCAATGCAAGCATGTCTGATCTCTCGCAACAAAATAAATTATGTAATAAAAAATGAAGGAATGAAATGCTACGTATATATTTATATGATTATTATTTTTGTTTTCCTTTTCAGTTTTTCACATTTTTTGTTTTGTTTTTAGTCACATATTTTTGTACCATTAGAGATTAATTGTTTGATTGTATATGTAATGTCTTCTGTACAAGATGTCTCAATTTCTTCACTTCTGGTGTATTCTTTGTTTGATAAAGGCTTTTTGGTCAAAACATTGTTGTGTATTGTTTTTATACTTGTAAAACTACAGTACTTGGTTTTTACATGTTTTCCCATGCTACATAGTTTTACTGCAGTCTTCCCTTGCTACATAGTTTTACTGCAGTCTTCCCTTGCTACATAGTTTTACTGCAGTCTTCCCTTGCTACATAGTTTTTACTGCAGTCTTCCCTTGCTACATAGTTTTACTGCAGTCTTCCCTTGCTACATAGTTTTACTGCAGTCTTCCCTTGCTACATAGTTTTACTGCAGTCTTCCCTTATATCGATAATGCTTCAGCGTACAGAGAGGCTCCAATATCTATGTTTGTTAACCCACCACATCCATTTTCAGCACAGCATTTTTAAATCCCCAGGTATATCTTCTTTCTTCTATCCCTGCTAGCTTAGTCAGAGCTGCAACATGTTACTGAGGCCACCACTTAGAGGTAGGGTCTTGGTCAGCTTATTCAGAGCTGCAACATGTTACTGAGGCCACCACTTAGAGGTAGGGTCTTGGTCAGCTTAGTCAGAGCTGCAACATGTTACTGTGGCCACCACTTAGAGGTAGGGTCTTGGTCAGATTTGTTTCACTGATTTTTGTTATCTCATTAATTGTTGGATCATATTTGTTAGTATGTCAACCTTATCCTTCTCTTATCTAGAATCTGTGGATGTGAATGTGACACCAGACAAAAGACAAATTTTCTTAGAAGGGGAGAACCTACTTTTGGCAACCCTCAAGGTCAGCATCTGTTTTGTCTAAAACCAACTTTGTTTCACAAGCAAATATTTTGACTGTCATTTATTTCTGAAAATATATATATATGCAATATTTAATGAGCATATGACCAAATATGTAAGCTCTTGTACCATTTATACAGTTTGATAAATATTTGAATTTTTTTATCATTAATAAATTGTGAATTGAATAAATACTATTTTTTTGGTATCATTTATAAACTATTTTTGACAAATAATTCTCAACATTATATAATTATTTCTAATGTTTTGCATAAATCTGGCCAGACTGTCATTCAGAAATGTAATATGAGGGAAGTGGGGTTGGTTTTGCTAATTTGAGATACAAAAATAAAATATATAAGAGAATTATTTGATGTAATCTGATGACAGATCATTCAGAAATCTTAGTGATGACCTTGAGTGCCAGACATGTAGTTTAGAACTGAGAATGAACATTAGTTCTTGAACTGTCGGAAGTTTCTAGAGATTATTACACAAACTCAGAACATGAAACAAGTTAATTACCCTTTGTCTCGTTATTCAAGTCGAGTTTGAGAATGTTAAATGTTTCATATTTTGTGACAGTAACCTATTAGTGAGTATCTGTAGCTTAAGCAGTAGTCAACTAGATCACAACCCAAGCGTACTTGGTTCAAACTCCGCGGCATGCACATTTTGAAGCAAATTAGTCCCTTGGATTTTACGAACGATAAAAATAGACCTCACCGTTCAGAAAGCAATGGCAAACTACTGAACCTATAAGTGGTGCCTAGAAAATTGACAACTCGTTTACTGTTGTTGATGGCTAAGTTCTGTAAGGGGTATGCCACGATTTTCATTTCAATCTATTATACTATCTATTACCATCTCACGCCTCTAACAATCGGCAACCTGGATGCCTAGCCAGAGGAAGACCAAGAACCCGATGGATAGATAATATCACAGATATCCTGTGACATCAAAGACTAACAACTACAGATGTAACACGCCTGATACAGGATAGAAAACTGAAACTCTACTCAACTCATCACAATACATGTGGACAAGACAAGACAACCTATTATATCATTGAAAATGAGAAATAATATTCCACTTTTCCATATTGTTGTTTTTTTCATTATTTTTCGAAAATGTTTTCTGTTATTCGATTAGAGATTTCATGAATGATCAGTCTCTTATTTATTGAACTATTAATATACAATGTGATGCTACACAGAAATTATTGATATTTCCAAAAACAACATTTCAGAGCTCCCTGATTGAGTTGTTTGAGCCAACAACTGCCATTTATAAAGTCAATAATCCCATGCTGGCAAGTCCATCTGGTGAGTTATTTATACACTATAAATATTTATAGTTGTGTCAATCATTGTTATTTATGTCAGAAATATTTATTATCAATGTCATTTGATTAGTTATTTACATATCCGTTACATTTTTGTCAAACCCAGTTAGTGAGTAATTTATATATCATAAATATTTATTAATGTCAAGCCCATTTGTTGATTTATTTAAAGGTACTAGATATTTTTTTCTCAATTCTGTTTGGTTATTGCATGAATATTTATTGTCCGGTAATTAGATTAGCTGTTGTACGAGTATATTATAAAATTAAGTGTCTCTGTAGCGTGGAGGTAAGGTGCTTGCCTCTCACTCTAAAGGTATTTGGTTTGTTCCTTAGTAGTGCACAAAGGATATTTTTTCCAGAGATTTCTGATCTCAATGTAGGTGCGATCGAGTCCCTAGTCCTGTCATAAAGGTAATAAAACTTAAGTCCAGTGTTCAAGTCTGGCACATAGAAGAACCCTTGGTAGTTGAAAATTGATGAGTAGTCTGCAAGGCTGCTGCTACCCTGGCAAAATACACAAACAGGTTTTTTTTTAAAATTCCAGCAAAGTTTTTACCATTTGTCAAAAATAACATTGTCAGCTCTAAACGGTTCTATAGAGTTCATGCGCTGCCACTGAGATCTTCCTATGTAAGAAAGAAATCTAAGCACACATGGGTATTCACCAAAGTGCATTGATGATAGTCCTATAAATCAATCAGTTAATACATGATAAATATTTATGATCAAGTCTATTTGATCAGTTAGCTGTATGCTTGAGCATTGCATAAGTTATTATCATTAATTGAACCTGCGACTTCTAACAGCAAAAAGCAGAGAAGGTGAAAAGAAAACAAAGCTGTATCCTGGTTCTTATAAATACTGTTATTATAAACTGAAAGCTAATTGATTGCACCTTTGTTTTCAGTGCCAAGGTCACACATTAGACTAGCGGAGTATACTTTGATCCCTCAAGAGTTTTCAGAATCCCAGGTAAATGCTGCTCATGATATGTGTCCTATTATTTCTCACCTGATAGAAGAATGTGAAACATTTTAACAAGCTATCTCATATAATTATGTTCACTGGTAACAACAAGATTCAAGTTATAGGGGTGAATCTGGAACTTTAAGCAGACTGCAAGAATAACAAGTTAAATGTGGTGTAGATAGACAAGAATCACTATACTAGTAGCCAAAGAAGAATGGTATACCAAAAAATAACCAGTGTAGTTAGTTGACACACGCTGAGAGACATACTGAAACGGATATTGGAGTACTTATGGACTAATTGGTTTTATGTGCAGGTGATCCAACGACTAAATTAAACAAGATGCAAACCTAAAATTACTATCAATAATGAAGAAATTGAAAATATTTCAAATTTTAAAATGACTTTGCTTCATAATAAGCAAAAAATGGAAACCAGAAATCAGGAGACTGCCAACAGCAACTTGAGGTTTAAGTACAGAAATCAGGAGACTGCCAACAGCAACTTGAGGTTTAAGTAATATGAAAAACTGAGGACATAACACAAGCAAGAAAACAAAAGTATAACTTCTGAGGACATTCATTTTTTCAGTAGCTACATGTGGATATGAATTGTGGACAGTGTTTTCTCTTGGATGAGCTGAGAAACAACATGTGGTCACACTCAGTTGACTCTGTAGCTCCAGCAAGCAATCCTTGAGATATACAGATTAAAAAATGTACTTGTTAATCCGCCTGTGTGGTGCCAGAGTCCGCAAGGGAAGCACAAAATAGTACCACTGCAACCTACAATGCATGTCATAAGAGGTGACTGATGTAGGACTTAGGGATGCTACCCTAGTAAATAAAAAGCATAGCAGAAATTGGATGTGCTGGCCTACTTGTAGGCGCATAACTGGCACAATGTACAATCACTCTTAGGCTCAGATCACATACAAATCACACAGAGTGGTCGAAATGGAGCTTTCGAAGCAGAAGATGCACTCTTGAATCAAATGATGTAGTCCGGATTTGAACCCACTTCTTTCAGAATGCAAAGCAGACAGCTTGATCACTTCACCATGTGGGTGATGTGTGATTATCCAGACTCATGTCTTTTATATGTGGTTGTCCACGATCTTGTGTGGGTGAAATGGTTATCCAGGCTTTTGTGTTGGTGACACGATTGCATTGGTGGGGGTTAATTGTGATTGTCCAGGCACTGGTGAGGGTTAAATGTGATTTTCCATGCATTGGTGGGGGTTAATTGTGATTGACCATGCACTGGTGGGGTTAAATGTGATTGTCCAGGCACTGAGGGGGTTTAAATATGATTGTCCAGGCACTGGTGGGGGTTAAATGTGATTGATCAGGTTCTGATTGATATCATAATTATAGTCCAACATTTTAATTTAAACATCTTAGGATTCAGACAGCCCTTCCTTGTCAAGTTCTCTATCGAAGCTCAAGAGATCATTCTCCAGTGCATTTGCTAGAAGAGATTCTAAGGACAGCTCTGACCACATCAACAGTTTAGATATGAAATCAAGTATGTAAGAACTAGTTGATATAATTGCTTTGTTCTAGTGTAGGACTATATTTGAATGTAGGACTTTATTTGAATGTAAGACTATGTTTGAATGTATTCATACACATATGATGCTTTGTGTTAGGCAACAGTTTTCATATCCGATTGTTCATATTAACTTGATAGTTTGGATGTCATCAATTTATGAAGTCATGTCAGAACTGTACAAGAAATCATATCTAGTTTAAAACTGTGCATGGTATCTGATCTCAAATTAAGGTATCATATCTGTTTTTCTAATATGCTAGTAATATAGCATGTCTCCTTTCTGATGCCTGCATGTGATTCTGAGTTCTGATTTCAAATTTATTAATACAATGTAGTTTTCCTGTAGGTAAGACAGACATATTCCAGTAGCTGATAGACATTCATCTAAACAAATAGTGGATCTAGAATGGATCAAATTTCAGCACAGCAATCAATCAAACATGAAGTAAATAAGGGGTGAATCAACAAAGAAAAATACAACATGAGTTGACCAAATGAGAAAAACACTTCAAGAAATGGTTACCTAATCTACATAATGCCTTTGATGAGAGATATATCAATATTTAAAGCTTCTAAATATTTTATACTGCTGTGATATATCATTATCTCATTTCATAGATTCAGTTATGCACTTCCTGTTGGAATGTTCTCATTTAGTCAAATGCATCTGTCATGTCTAGATTATGTAACATGAACATAGAAGAAGAAGAAGAAGATTATGTAACAGACTCACAGCTACAGATATATTATCAGCCATCATTTGTAACCAGAGCTTTTCTGTTATAGTTATTTATAGCATAATTTTGCCCTCTCATGCAGTGTCCAGATCTGTCCACTGTAGTGGACATCTACTGTTCGTTCATTTCATAGTTACAGATGCATGTTTTGTTACCTTTAACGCATACAGTGTACTGCTAAGGACTTGCTGTGGGCGGTGCGTCTATTGCCAGAACTGTAAATTAACTTGTACTTCTACAGTGGAGTCAAAATGGTGGATAAGCCGATATCCATTCAAAAAATACATGCATGAAAGGGCTAGGCAAGATAAAATAATATTACAGTGGTGTCCCTTGACAGTATGGAACTCGACAGGTTTCTCTGTGTAAGATGAGTTTAGATTGTTCAACACAACTGTGAAAGTTGTCCTGCACTACATCTCTGAGACATGACATGTGACCAAGAATATCACATTTAAGCTGCAGACATTGACTGACTGATGTATACTCTCTGTATCAGATATTCAGAAATGATTAAAAATATAAATTTGTGAAAGAGAACAAGACAGAAATAAATACATTAGAAGTTAATAAATTAAAAAAATAATTAATGCAGACTTTAGTGTATGAAGTGCCTGTTACTTCACATTTCTATACCATAGTGTGCAGGAGGGCCAACTACTTTCCTCACATGTGAAGCCTACAGCCCTCTTGTGTCCAAATCGATTGGCAAAATCACATTTCGTTAATCCGTCCCACCAACTGGAGGTTAGAGAGAGAAATTTCAGACGGATTGAACACGCTTTCAGAAAACATAACCAGACATGCATTTATCTGACACCCACAGGGGAAGAGAGGGGTGTGTAGGCTAAAAAATAACTGGTAAAGAACACTAGAAGAGGAGGTTGGAGCCTTGTAGACAGAGCTAAAAAACACAGCCCAGCATAAAAATTGGTGAAAACAGCTGCATCCTTATGCTCCACTTGAAGCAAGAAGGTTTAGTAGTCATGATAGTTGTAGTAGTTGTAGTAGTACTACTTTTATATATATATATTCTCTTTAATTCTTTCATGATCCTTTTATTTGTTATATCAGCCCCACACAGGAAATCAAACAGCTTGTCAGCCACTTCTGGTCATGGGTCCATCACACAATTCTTCTCCAAGTATTCTCCAGTCAAATCCAAATTATCATCTTTTCCTTCACTGGACAAGCAAGCTGTCACAGAAAGCCAGTCATGTGACATCAAAAAATCAGAAGTCAATGATAGTATGGATATTTTTGGACATCAAGATCAAATTATGCAACACCCTCAATGCTTGTCATGTGAAAATGATATTGCTGATCCTTGTAGAAACATTTCCAGTCCTTGCTTAGAGAATTATATGATCAACAGTTCAGACAAAGAGTACCTGCACACTTCAACTACAGGTGCTTCACCAAACTTCCTAACAGACAAACTTAATCAGGATTCTTACTTTGAGGATAAAGACATAAACCATGAGAGTGGAGCTACAGAGCTGGCTGTCCACAGTGACAATGTTCCAGAAATATGCACTGAGAATAAAGTTTCCGTCTCAGATCAGCAGATTCTGTCTTCCATGGAAACTGTAGTTAAGTACGATAGTAATCAGACAGATGGATGGACAGACAAGGACAGCAGTCATAAGATGGATGACAATCAGACATTTCTAACAAGTTTTGACTCAGTGAGTTTCATTGTCCATGCATGCTATTTTTCTTAATGAGTTTCCTTATGTTTTTATTTATTGTCTATGCACACATTTTGTGTTCTTTTACTGCTGTTATTTTTAGCTTGCCTCATCGAACATTTAACTAATTTTCTGTTGTTGTCCTGCACTTGTCGCTTTAATACAACATTTAGTCTGTTGTCCTGCACTTATCTCTTTAATACAACATTTAGTCTGTTGTTGTCCTGCACTCGTCTCTTTAATACAACATTTAGTCTGTTGTTGTCCTGCACTTATCTCTTTAATACAACATTTAGTCTGTTGTTGTCCTGCACTTATCTCTTTAATACAACATTTAGTCTGTTGTTGTCCTGCACTCGTCTCTTTAATACAACATTTAGTCTGTTGTTGCCTGCACTTGTCTCTTTAATACAACATTTAGTCTGTTGTTGCCCTGCACTTGTCTCTTTAATACAACATTTAGTCTGTTGTCCTGCACTTATCTCTTTAATACAACATTTAGTCTGTTGTCCTGCACTTATCTCTTTAATACAACATTTAGTCTGTTGTTGCCTGCACTTGTCTCTTTAATACAACATTTAGTCTGTTGTTGCCCTGCACTTGTCTCTTTAATACAACATTTAGTCTGTTGTCCTGCACTTATCTCTTTAATACAACATTTAGTCTGTTGTTGTCCTGCACTTATCTCTTTAATACAACATTTAGTCTGTTGTTGCCCTGCACTTGTCTCTTTAATACAACATTTAGTCTGTTGCCCTGCACTTGTCTCTTTAATACAACATTTAGTCTGTTGCCCTGCACTTATCTCTTTAATACACCATTTAGTCTGTTGTCCTGCACTTATCTCTTTAATACAACATTTAGTCTGTTGCCCTGCACTTATCTCTTTAATACAACATTTAGTCTGTTGCCCTGCACTTATCTCTTTAATACAACATTTAGTCTGTTGCCCTGCACTTATCTCTTTAATACAACATTTAGTCTGTTGTCCTGCACTTATCTCTTTAATACAACATTTAGTCTGTTGTTGTCCTGCACTTATCTCTTTAATACAACATTTAGTCTGTTGTTGCCCTGCACTTGTCTCTTTAATACAACATTTAGTCTGTCATATTCTTTTATCTTGTTCTCTTTTTTCTTCTTGCATTTGTTATTTATGAAATTTTATCAATCATCCATTTCTTTCATTGCAATTTATCTCAGGGCTTATTTCAGATGACGTTTAATGCATTGATCTATTTATCTGTCTGTCCGTCCCATCCATCTATTTATCCATCCATCTATCCATCCATCTATTTATCCATCCATCCATCCATCTATTTATCCATCCATCCATCCATCTATTTATCCATCCATCTATCGTCTATTACTGTTATGCCTTTCAGGGTATGGAAAGAATTCTGGCAAGTGCACCTCGTATATGGTGTTTCCTACCACCTACGATATTTCGGAGGTCCACCGATTTCGTGAATAACCTTTGACCTTGAAACCATTGTATCATTTCGGCTTATCATGAACTTTTCTGATTTCTTCTGTGTGCCCTATACAATCTATTACTGACTGACTGAGCCTGGTACAGAATGTGTTAGTTCCCTTTAGCATATCCAACTGTTCATCAATACTTGGTATTTGCTATATTGTCTCTGTATCTACTCTAACACTACTGTATCTCTCCAACATTTCTTTGTCTGATCTAAGTAAGGTTAAACTCTAGTTGGATATGAAGTGAAGTTTTTTTATTAATATCTTGAATGTTGTTCAAAATTTTTCCAATGACTAATATATGATTACTGTTACAGTTTGGCCCAGAAGACTTCAAACTGTTGTTAAATCTTTTAGATAACAAAATATAATCTATTTGGTTATAAGTGTTACCTTTTAGATTTAGGTCATGTCCAGAGATGTTTGGGATGTTGTGGGAACCAGGATCCATCTGTGTGGTGCCGAGGCCCGCAAGGGAAGCAAAGAATAGTACCACCGCGACCTACAAGGCATGTCGTAAGAGGTGACTGATGTAGGACCTAGGGAAACTACCCTAGTAAATAAAAAACATCGCAGAAATTGAATGTGCTGGCCTACTTGTAGTCGTATAACTGGCACAATGTGAATCGCTCTTAGGCTCAGATCACATACAAATCGCACAGAGTGGTTAACAAGTGTTCGATGTGGAGCGTTCGAAGAAGAAGAACAACAGGGATTGGAACACCTATTGACTTGTCTGAAGTGCAGTGATGATAGTCCCCTCATATAACACTGTGCTAAGATTTACCCACATGCAAACTTAACATTAAAGTCTCCAGGGAGCACCATCATCTTGTACCTTATGTACAGTTTCATAGTCATCTCCAGCTTGTAATAGTAATCACTGTTTTCATCTAATTTGTATGTTAGTTGTAAATATTAAGTAGGTCATGACATCTTTAAGTCTGTGTTTGTTTCTGGGCATACATCTTATTTTCATTGAAATCTTATCACATCCAGGAAAATCATTGCAAAGTCACAAGGAAGGAACAAAATATTATGTTTTCTCTGTCAAGTTTGAAAAAACTGGTAGATTCAAATGGTAAGTAGAGAGTAGTTGTGTCTTTTTCTGTTTTCTCTCTAAAATAACCACTTTTAGAAACCACTTTTTTGTAATTTCACTCACTGTGAATCCATTATAGTATGGTTTATGTCAATTATACAGTCTTATACATATACAATATATAAGTGTTTATGCACATGGCTAACATCAGTTCTATCTTTGATCTCCAGCCAATAGTTCAGGGTCAGGGCTCCAGTACTGTAGAAGTTTTAGAGCCAAAATTTCTCCAGCAGACAACAAGTCGGCAGAAGATGAACTTCAGAAAGAAATCAGGTCAGCCAGTTGTTATATTCAGCCTCAAAAGCTAAGCATTGTTTTACATATCTTGTCTTGTTCATTTGTTGATTTAGTTTCTCAGTTATAAGTCAATTACTATTTATTGTTGAATATTAGATTCTAGATTTAGAACAAAAACATACATTTTATTTTGGGTTTCATATTTACTTTTTTCTGCTGGTTGAATTATGGAGGAACAAACCAAAATAGCTGGAGTTTAAGGTGAGAAAGATTCTCAGACTGAGATGATATGGCAGAGTTGCAAACGCAGACCGGTGGATAAGAACCGGACAGAAACCCATGATGACACAGGTTAAGAGGAGAAAATGACGATTGGTCGGACATACCCTACAGAAGACACAGTCGAGTGTCACTAGACAAGCACTTGAGTGGAACCCGCAAGGAAAACAAAAAGAGGATGCCTAAAAGACCTGAAGACAAAGTCTTCTTGAGGAACTAAAGAGTGCTCGACTATTCTGGGAGACCATAAAGAAAATAATCAGAGACCAAGAGAGTGGCAAACAACTGTTGAGGCCCTATGCTCATGAGGAGCAGAGAGGAGTAAGTCAAGGTGAGAAAGGGGCAATGGATTGAATACCTTCTCAGGAATCAACTGAACAACATAGCCAGACATGTACTTGACTGGAACCTACAGGGCAAGATAGAAGAGGTGAAGCACAAAAATACTCAGCAATAAACTGGGGAAGAAGAGAATGTCAGATCCTCGTAGTGGACAGAGTTGAAGACAACACCCCAGAACAGAGTTTTGATGGAGAGGGACAGTTGTAGTCGTATGTTCCACTGAGAACAAGAAGGTGTAGTTATAGCAACAGCAGATCAGTTGTGTGTGTGTATTATTTGTGTTTGTTTCTCTAACTGATTTGACTATTCTGTATTATACTTCTCTTAATTTCCCTTAAAGCATAAGACAACAACAAATTTCCTCCAACCAGATCTGTCTTGAGCAAGTCGGCTTAGTTCATTCCATGTCATGCCCAACTCTTACTCTGTCTACAGTTCCTCTCTATGTCTCTCTAAGTGTTTCCCTGCCCCTCTTGTCTCCCCCAGATTACATGTCAGAACTCTAGTTGTGCATCTGTATTCTTAATTGTGTATTAGTGAGATGTGCAAACACTACATTGTTTACATGTCTTCATATTATTTTTATTCCTCTCTGCTCCTTGTGGAGCATAGGATCTCAACAGTTGTACTACATTTTCCCTATTCTCAAACTGTTTCTTTATATCTTCCTAGGATAGTCTAGCATTCTTCTGTTCTTCAAGAAGATCTCCATCTTCAGATCTGTTTATGATATCTCCTTTCCTTTTCAACTTGTGGTTTCACTATATTTCCTGTGACTGCGCTATTTGTTTTATAGTTATTACATTCTTTCTCCCCCAACCCAACCCAACCTGGAGGGCCAGAAGGTCACATTAAATCTGATATCTCTCTCTCACTCATCCTGTCTGACTTGGGTAACCCAGTCATGAACATTGTTCTTTCTGGCATAGCATTATGTTACCATATTTAAGGTCACATATTTCTTTCCTTTGAATAAAAAACAATACAGAATCTTTTTTCCTGTCTTTTCTTACATTCCTCATTATATTTCTGGTTTACATATTGAAAAGATATGGAGACAGAATAGTCTTATCTGACTTCATATATCATATCATACTTCATATATCATATCATACTTCATATATCATATCATACTTCATATATCATATCATACTTCATATACCATATCATACTTCATATATCATACTTTATATATCATATCATACTTCATATATCATATCATACTTCATATATCATATCATACTTCATATATCATATCATACTTCATATATCATACTTTATATATTATTGCTAAACTTGGATGTATTTATAATAATATTTTTAACTTCCTGTACTATATATAGTAGAATCTAATAGCTTTGCTTGTTTAATTATTATTCTCTTATAGTTTTATTATTTTTATACAGTTTCCTGAATTATTTTAGTAATATCTAATTTAATATTATCTTTACACTGAACTAACTCAAAGTAGTATACTAATCAAGTTGTTGTAGATTGACTTGTACTAATGAGTACTTTTATCTAAATGCCATTTACATGCTATTAGTCAAGTCAAAAGTTCAAAGGTAACAAATAGTTACAAATAATTAAAAGTAACCGAAACACCACATATTACTGTTCTGTATTTTTCTTTTGTTTCAGTAAAGATATGTTTGACAAGATGGAAATTCTGGGTCAGGTAGGATTACTTTAATTTAACTTGACATTGCAGATAAATTATTGCTTCTATTATGAGTTATTCAATGGTACATGGAGGCTGTCCTGACATACAGGAAGACGGTACTGACATACAGGAAGACAGCTAAATTTCGTGGAAGACCATGAACAATATAAGACAGAGACCATGAACAATATAAAACACAGACATGTCATGAGATAAGAAGAATTAGAACAAATAATGGGGTCAAAAGGCTCATGAGGTCATGGTGGTAACATGAGCCAGGGTTAGCGAGGGGGCGCGCTGACCAAGACCCTGCCCCTAACCTCCACGCGGTGACCCTGGAAACAGACTCTGGTTCTGGTCTGGCTAAGAGGGGCAGGGATCGGGAGAGGAAACTACTGGTAGTGGTAGCAGTGCAATTACGGAAAGACGATAAAGATACATACAAATAAAATGCACAATTCTCCTGACCGATGTCCAACAAGATATTGCCCAAGTCCCTGAACGCAAAGAAACAGCAACGAACGACTCAGACATGGATGAGAGGTGCATCCAGTGACCAAACGTATGCCCACGTAGGGCGAAGCTCGAAGCCCTGAGGAGAGGGCAAACATTGCCAGCCCGTCGGCAAGAATAAATAAGACAGGACCGTAACGAATGAAAGTCTACCCTCGTGTTGGTGCGAGAGAAGATTGCAGCTGACCCCGCATTGGTAGCCTGGTGCAGATACATGTACTGGGCAAGGTTTGCCGAGCGCAAAAGAACAAGTTGCGTTTAGTGCATTACGAAACTACCCGCCCTGGGAAAACCGTGCAAGGTACTGTGCGATTAAAATTAACATCCCGGAAGAACTGAGGTTGGTGATGCCTAAAGGAACTGCCAGCCTTGGGGCAACTGGGCAAGGTTCGATTGCAGTCGTAACTAACATCCCCGGAATAACTGGGGCGGGTGATGGCGGCGCGCGCAAAATCCTCAGTTACGCTTATAGTGCCCACTGAAACGACCCTCTACATTGTTTGTACTCGGTCCCATGCCAGTGCTTTGAGGTAAATTGCAAATTGCCACGTACCGATCACGCGTCTAGAAAAGGCTGAGAATGTTCCTTCCCCGGATCAAACTCAAAATTGTACGGTAAAGCAAGGCCGACAATGTACGGATCAAACAGGAAGCCCGGGTCCTGAACATTGGCGAAGGCCGATACTTTACACGGTGTTTTATACGAGTAAGACGCCGTCCGAGGACAAGCTGACAAGCCCGAGAAATATTTCTCAGTCAGAACGGGTAAAGCAGCGTAACTCACTGTCTTGGCGTAGATCACAAAGCCCAAATATACGGCAAAGTTGATCGAAAAGGCGTAGATCCGAAAGGATCGTTCTAGGGAAAGTTCACCCTAGTAAATCAAAAGCTGGCTGAAACGGACGGGCGGGCCTAGTCACCATGGGCGCACAATCGTCCCGACGTAGATCACTCCGTTCTTGCCAGTGGACCAATTATACATCACAATAAGAATGATCAAATTGGCCGTGAAGAATGTTAGCAGAAGAAGAAGAAGAACAAATAATAATAACTGGCAAAATCAAGGGAGAAAGAGATTTGAGAATTACAGAGAGAAACAATTCTGGAAAGATGTGAAAATGAAATTCTCAAGATAAAATAAATAGGCAAGAATCTATTTAATGACATAAAAAATATATTAACACCGAAACAAATAATAAATACACAAATGACGTGCCAAGTGTTACATATATTCATCATTATTGTTGTATGGAGCAGAAACATGGACAATGAACAAACATGATGGAGAGAAGAATTGAAGCTTTTGAAATATGGATATACAGAAGGATAGGACGATTGTCATAGAAAGAAAAGAAAAACTAATAAACAAAAACTTGAACAACTAAGAGAGAAAAGATATGATTGACCTCAGAGTCTCTGATATGCTTGACCTCAGAGTAGGTGTCAGGGTTTGCTGCTAATTTTTGGAATCACCTCAAAGTGAAAACAAACAAAAACTTTGATGCAGAAGGTCAACGTCTAACTTCCACGCTAGAACCAGCCATCCGTTCTTAACATCAGACCTTCTCTTGTTGCACTTCAAGATCTATTAGCTATTACATTCTCAGTTCTCCCTCCCTCAGCTGCTGTTTTCTGTGTAACTGACAACTGTTTCCTGTGTAACTGACAACTGTTTTCTGTGTAACTGACAACTGTTTTCTTATTTGTAACACTTAATTCTACTTTGTTTATTGTTGGCAGTTTAATCTGGGCTTCATTGTGACCAAACTTGGCCATGACCTATTTATAGTGGACCAGCATGCAACAGATGAAAAGTATAACTTTGAGATGTTACAGAGAGACACTGTGTTACAAAATCAAAAACTGATCATGTAAGTTCAACATTGATGATATTATTAGTCTAGTATTCTGTGATACTGTCAGTTTGTCTGTTTTTCTATGTGTGGTATGATAGTATTGTATCTGATACTCTGAGTGGTTATATGTGTAAGTGATTGAAGTAACTGTAGTGAATCTACAACCCTAACCAGACTGCAAGAATGTCAAGTCAAATGTGGTGTAGCTCCAGAAGAGCACTTTACTGGTAGCTAAAGAAGAATCATCATTGGCCGCTTTGTCTCAGGAGACAATAGGTTTTGCGTCACTTAGTTTGTTCTGCGGTGAATCACAATGTCTCTTGTGGCTGTAATGTCCTATTCTGGAGTGGCAATCCTTGTCACAGTTGCTGCAGGTGAAACTGGATCTGATACATAGGATGATCTCTCTGCTCTCTGCGCTCTCTTTTGCCTCCATATGTGATGTTTTTCTTCTTTTCTTTTTGATCCATCCCTCACTGCCACTCGCCATGCTTGCCTGTCTTTGGCCAAAGAAGAATAGTAAACCAACAAAGAACTGGTGTCGTTAGTTACCATATGCTGAAAGACATACTGAGAAGGAGATCAGAGATGTGGACTAATTGGTTTGATGGATGTAAGCTATGATGATGTGATCATTCAACTAAAACTCAAACTAAACAGTAAGTGGTATTGATGATGCTATTATAAGGTTAGTATGGTTGATGGAATCAATATGAGTGACAACTGTCCTCAGAGCATAGACCTGATTTCAAATGTGTGATCATACAGTCAGACTAACAAGAAGACACAAGTTATGATCATCTCATGCACCATCAAAGTAAAGGGGACAAAGCTAAGACAAATCCATAAATTTAACTACCTTGGAACCCTGATAACATCAGATGGTAGATACAGATGAGAAATAAAGAGTAGAATAAGTCAGCCAAAAACAAGATTACAGAAAATGAAAGGTATTATGTACAACCAGTCATTGTCAAGTGAAGTTAGAAATAAAGTTCTTTACTGCTTCATACATCCAATACTTATCTATGGCTGTGAGACATGGACAATCAAAAACCATATAGCAAAATCCTCTGGAGACCACAAAGATGTGGTTTTACAGGAGAGTGTTAAAAATCCCATAAACTGATAAAATAACTAATGCTGGTGTGTTGGAGAAAGATCAAAGCACAGAGAATACTGGTGTGTTGGAGAAAGATCAAAGCACAGAGAATACTGGTGTGTTGGAGAAAGATCAAAGCACAGAGAATGCTGGTGTGTTGGAGAAAGATCAAAGCACAGAGATAATGTGTTATCAATTTAAGAAAAGGACAGTCATAATTTGTCTGACATGTGAGGAGAAAGGGAGGTTTTCAACACATTGTGATAACTAGTAAAATCAATGAGAGACAAGACCTGGATGGTCTGGCCTCATGGTACGGAAGTGTATCAGTGTTTGAAATAATAAATCAGCACCAAGCACAGGTGTTTGGGAAGAGTCATGATCATCTATGCCAGCCAGCATGGCACAAGATGATGATGATGATGAGTCTCATAGTTCACAATCTAAATATGATAGCTACAAAATCTTACAGCTCCTAGAGCCTTAAGTTTAGCCTTAGTCTACAGATCTGATTGTTAAAACATCTTACAGCTCCTAGAGCCTTAAGTTTAGCCTTAGTCTACAGACCTGATTGTTAAAACATCTTACAGCTCCTAGAGCCTTAAGTTTAGCCTTAGTCTACAGACCTGATTGTTAAAACATCTTACAGCTCCTAGAGCCTTAAGTTTAGCCTTACTGTCCACAGAGCTGACTATTAAAATGTCTAATCTTACAGTCCTCAGAGTCTAGACTTGACAGCCAGCAATGAGACAATTCTGATTGACAACCTGGAGATATTCAAGAAAAATGGATTCGACTTTCTCATTGATCCAAATGGTATTAATTTCTTCTACTATTAATAGATTAATTGTTCATCAAACGTGCTGCACATTTGATTTCTCTGAGATATTCTTCTTCTTCTTCATCATTCACTCAGAACTTATCAATGAAACCAGTGGTCATTCTCAAGTTTGTCAAAGAAAGCAGAGGTCATTCTCAAGTTTGTTAAAGAAAGCAGAGGTCATTCTCAAGTTTGTCAATGAAACCAGTGGTCATTCTCAAGTTTGTCAAAGAAAGCAGAGGTCTTTCTCAAGTTTATCAAAGAAGTCAGTGGTCATTCTCAAGTTTGTCAAAGAAAGCAGAGGTCATTCTCAAGTTTGTTAACTCTTTCCACGCTTTAAGCCGCACACTGCGCCATAGAGTTGCTTCCCTTATAAGAAGTCTTTCTAGTTTTACTTCTTCTGTTTTACTTATAGTACTTTTTAACCTTGTTATTCTGTTAGTTTGTCCAGTTTACTTCAATTTAGTATATAATAATATATATATATGTTTATTTATTGATAAGTAGTTGGGATCGTAATTTTTTTTTTTTTTTTTTTACTTCCCTTGAATTAACTGCTTAAAAATTGAGAAAATAAATGGGCGTGGAAAGAGTTAATGAAACCAGTGGTCATTCTCAAGTTTGTCAAAGAAAGCAGAGGTCATTCTCAAGTTTGTCAAAGAAAGCAGTGGTCATTCTCAAGTTTGTCAAAGAAAGCAGAGGTCTTTCTCAAGTTTATCAAAGAAGTCAGTGGTCATTCTCAAGTTTGTCAACGAAAGCAGAGGTCATTCTCAAGTTTGTCAAAGAAGTCAGTGGTCATTCTCAAGTTTGTCAAAGAAAGCAGTGGTCATTCTCAAGTTTGTCAAAGAAAGCAGAGGTCTTTCTCAAGTTTATCAAAGAAGGCAGTGGTCATTCTCAAGTTTATCAAAGAAGTCAGTGGTCATTCTCAAGTTTATCAAAGAAGTTAGTGGTCATTCTCAAGTTTATCAAAGATGTTAGTGGTCATTCTCTAGTTTATCAGTCAGTGGTCATTCTCAAGTTTATCAAAGAAACCAGTGGTCATTCTCAAGTTTATCAAAGAAGTCAGTGGTCATTCTCAAGTTTGTAACATCTCAAAAGAACTTGTCCTTCAATGGTGTAATTGACAAACATATCTCTTCTCTATTCTATCTTCTTATCTATTTATTCATATATGTCTATCTCTTCTATCTTCTTATCTATTTATTCACTTGTGTCTATCTCTGCTATCTTCTTATCTATTTATTCATATGTGTCTATCTCTTCTATCTACATTGCCTACTATCAACTGAAATATTATCAAAGAAAGCAGTGATACAACTCAGGTTGTCCCATTCTCTAAACAAATCTTGTCCTGCATTAAATACTGATGACAACCATATCAGTTATCTTTGTTTTCTGTACACTGAAACTGCTTTCTAAAAGATGTAGAAAAGTTATGTTATCGGTGCTACAGACATGCTTATCACAAGTTGATGTTTCTGTAGAATTACTTCCCACAAAGCATAGTTTAACCTCATTAGACTCTAGGGGTCTGGTTTGTCTGATTTAACCAGAGGCTGACCGTTCACAAAAGAGCAGTGTTAATAGATAAAGAAAGCACCTTGATCCAATAATGGACTTTTCAAGATGGTAACTTGTTTATAGACATTTCTTCAGTTTTATTCTAGGCTTGTAGCAACTCTTTATTTCTATCTGACAAACATTGTTTCTGTTGTTATAGCACCTCCAACGCAACGAGTCAAGCTTGTTTCTGCTCCTCTCAGCAAGAACTGGACTTTTGGCAAAGATGGTAAGTGCAATCTCTACATGATATAACATGAGTGCAGTCTCTATATGATATAACATGAGTGCAGTCTCTACATGATATAACATGAGTGCAGTCTCTACATGATATAACATAAGTGCAGTCTCTACATGATATAACATAAGTGCAGTCTCTACATGATATAACATGTGTGCAGTCTCTACATGATATAACATGTGTGCAGTCTCTACATGATATAACATGAGTGCAGTCTCTACATGATATAACATGAGTGCAGTCTCTACATGATATAACATAAGTTCAGTCTCTACATGATATAACATGAGTGCAGTCTCTACATGATATAACATAAGTGCAGTCTCTACATGATATAACATAAGTGCAGTCTCTACATGATATAACATGTGTGCAGTCTCTACATGATATAACATGAGTGCAGTCTCTACATGATATAACATGTGTGCAGTCTCTACATGATATAACATGTGTGCAGTCTCTACATGATATAACATGAGTGCAGTCTCTACATGATATAACATGAGTGCAGTCTCTACATGATATAACATAAGTGCAGTCTCTACATGATATAACATAAGTGCAGTCTCTACATGATATAACATGTGTGCAGTCTCTACATGATATAACATGTGTGCAGTCTCTACATGATATAACATGAGTGCAGTCTCTACATGATATAACATGAGTGCAGTCTCTACATGATATAATATTGTCATAGATTACATTAACTGTACTATCTCTTCTAACTATTCCCATCAATACCCCTATCTATATAAATGTGTGTCCATTGGACAAGATTATCCCCAAGATTATCATCAAGGTGTTGTTGAGATATACCTTCTTTATACCTCTTCCCATTCCCAGGCTTGTCGTGATTCTTTACCATTCTCTCAACTCTTGCTATCTTCCTCTGTAGCGAGGACGACGATTTTCTCGATAGAGCTCACGAGATGCTGGATTTCTTTCGTAAGCGCTTATACCCGGATAAGGTGCTTGCTTCTGCTATGCTGCGCGTTCAACAAATTTCTCGCCAGGAGGCTCTCTCTAACCAGCATAGAACTTCCAATTCTGACAGGGTGAAACTTGTCTTAACTTTCCACCCTCATAGTTCCCTTGTGAAGAAAGTCTTATTCCGTCATCTCTCCATTCTTCAGTCTGATCCTGAGACACGTTCAATCTTCCAACACTATCCTTTGGTGGCGTACAGACGGGACAGAAGCCTTAAGGATATGTTGGTTCACAGTCGCCTCAAGCCTAATATCCAGAGTCATTTTGGCACCATCCAGTGTGGCCGTCGGCGCTGCAACACTTGTGCTTATGTCATACAGACCCGCACGGTGTCTTTTCCAAAGCCACGTTCGTTGTTGAAGACAGTTTCACATGCGAGTCCCGTAATATTATCTATACCATTATCTGCAAGCGGTGCAACAAGGCCTATATTGGGGAAACCGGCAGGAGACTCAGTGACCGATTCGCCCAACACTTGCGCGATATACGCCAATGCTCTGTGACCCCTGTAGCTACCCATTTCAATGATACTGACCATTCAGGAGCTTGCGATGTCCAGGTCACAGCCATCCGATCATGTTCCTCTGATGATCGTAGTCGATTTGCTCTGGAGAATCGGTTGATTTCTTTGTATGGTACCTTGCGACCACGCGGCTCAACGTATTACATTCTTATGCTTCTTAGTACTTTCTCTTCCTATGCTTTGTACTCTATATGGATATATGTTGCATGTATTCAAGTTATATATTTACTAGATGTTTCATTGTTTCTTTTCCGTTCTATTTCTAGTTTTTATGTGTGTTTTTGTGTTACATTTATTTCGTTATTCGTTTTTATTCCAGCTTTTCCTTAGATACGTTTGTATTTGGTCGTCCATTTGTGTTTCATTTTAATTTGTCACTCCTGTTTGTTTGTTTGCTTGATAAAGGCCTTGTTGGTCGAACGTTGCTGTTTATCGTCACTGTTTCTGTTTTTGTAAAACTATAGTACTTTGTTTGTACGTGTTTCACTATTGAGATATAATTACAACACAAATCTATAAAAGTCACTTTGTTGCAGAAACTATAATGTACAACTAACTTTTTATTGGGAACAATATCAGCACTATATTTTTTAATCACATCTCAAGAAAATGACTTGGCTGGAGTACAAGGTAACGAGCGTGCCGACTTTCTTGCAAACAATGCCCCAACTCAAGCTGGCAGAAGTATGAATAGAGCCGATATCATCAATGCGGTAAACTTTGGTCACATCAAGCATCACGATGGCTTGGAAAGAACAATACTAGAGGGCAGGGTCCCAGGACACAGAGGCAGACCAAGAAGAAGATGGCTACAAGATATTAAAGAAACCATGAATATGACCATCAACGAAGTGGGTGAACTGGCTAGAGACAGAGTGAATTTCAGATGTGCTGCAAAGAGAGCAGCATCCTATAAAGGATACGCACCTTGATGATGATGGTACACTCTCAATTATGTGACATGGCAAAGTCTCAGACACTGGAACGAGTTCGAGAACGAGGAGTTAAGATTGGACATGCCAGACAGTGTTGTCTTTGTGGTAGAGAGAGAAGATATACTAATCTCTCATAGGTACATTGAGCAAATGGACTTTGCGATGGCTGCTGCAGCAGAGGACAGCACAAATGGGAATGCCCAATGTGCCATGACGTCGATCGCATAACATAATAGCCGTCCATGCAGCGATGATGACAACAATCTCAGACGTGTACTGTTACACCTCTCTGGTGTGTGCGGAGGTGACTGTAGAGTCCAATCCTAGAACAGAATCCCGACCACAGGTGGGGCATACATGATCAAGGTTAGACATGTGCGTGTTGTGTGCTCTGTCTTTTTGCGCTGCTCGTTTTCTCTGTGACTCAACAATACGATGATTCTCAGCTATTCGGGTTCCTCTTTTGTTGTTACAGCGCCACATTTGGCGATCTTGCGCAAGGATTCCCAGCACGTATTGTCTATATCGAAGCATTTCAGAGACACTTTAAAAGTGTCTTTAAAGCGTTTTTCTGTCCACCAGCTAAACGTCTGCCCCTTCAAGCTCGCCATACATCAACATAACTATGTTATAACTACGTTTCTTTGAGAACCACTGAATTGAAAATCTTCTAAAAATGTTAGTCATAAGTTGCAGTCCTATATTTTATTCAGAATTGAAAACAATAAAAGAGAGAGAGAGAGAGATGTTGAAGCATGTAACATGTTTGAAATGAAAAATGTCTTTGAAATTTTGTCAGTTTGTTTGTGTACTTTAGAAGATGTACAGGATTTGTTTATATTTATTGAATTATTTCTGCCTGTTTCAGACATAGAAGAGCTCTTGTTCATGCTCTCGGACTCGCCTGTAAGCAAATTTGTGTCACGTCATATGTTTACATGTTTGTTGTTGGGAGATTCATAACATTATTCTTCCAGCTAGATGTCATATAGAGATATACTCTTACAAAGCTAAGTCTGCATTATTCTTCCAGCTAGATGTCATATAGAGATATATTCTTACAAAGCTGGGGCTGCATTATTCTTCCAGCTAGATGTCATATAGAGATATATTCTTACAAAGCTGGGGCTGCATTATTCTTCCAGCTAGATGTCATATAGAGATATACTCTTACAAAGCTGGGGCTGCATTATTCTTCCAGCTAGATGTCATATAGAGATATATTCTTACAAAGCTGGGGCTGCATTATTCTTCCAGCTAGATGTCATATAGAGATATACTCTTACAAAACTGGAGCTGCATTATTCTTCCAGCTAGATGTCATATAGAGATATACTCTTACAAAGCTAAGTCTGCATTATTCTTCCAGCTAGATGTCATTTAGAGATATATTCTTACAAAGCTGGGGTGCATTATTCTTCCAGCTAGATGTCATTTAGAGATATACTCTTACAAAGCTGGGGTGCATTATTCTTCCAGCTAGATGTCATTTAGAGATATATTCTTACAAAGCTGGGGTGCATTATTCTTCCAGCTAGATGTCATTTAGAGATATACTCTTACAAAGCTGGGTCTATAACTAGTTGTTGTCTTACAACATTGATTCCCAAACTTGTGCTGTTGAAAGATTAGAATTTCTACACAATAAAGGTAAACACGTAAAGTGGTTCTCAAATTTTTTACGTGTTTACCTATTTTTCCAAGTTTTACTGCAGTCTCCACCCTTTTTCGATACACAATAAAGCTGCTTCTTGTAGAGGGATGGGAACCTTGGTCTCATAAATTTTACTTTTGTTGCTGTATGAACGTTTAATACACAATTATTATTATATTCCTCTCATGCCATATACGTTACATAGGACATGCAAGCAATTCATCCATATCATTCTATCCTGGACAACTTGTTCCATCTCTTCTATGAAATTGAGTCTGAAATGTCTTATCTTTCTCAGTAAAGTTAGTTTCATGGTTTCCCTAGGGCGTCCTCTCTTTCTTGAACCCTTTGACTCCCACTTTAATGCCTGCTTTGCTATTTTCTGAACATTTCTTCTCAAGGTCTGTCCAACATATCTCCATCTTCTCTTTCTTATAACAGTTGTTACTAGTTAAGTCACAATGAATGAGGGCAAAAGTCAGAATCAACAAACGAGAGATGGCCAAGATCCTACTTCACATCCAGATGGTGGCCCTGATAACAAGCTGTGTGACTACAGTCTGGCTAAGTGAATAGGGATCCAAGAAGAAAGACAAACTTGATTTAAACAATGATGTACTGTTAGCGGTTGTGTCAGGCTGAGAAATGCAGACTTCACAGTTTGAAGCAAGAGAATATCACAAAACACACACACATTATGTGCTATAGAACTATGTCTAATAATTGTAATGTGTCATTATAAAATAGCTATTCAAAACTAGCAGCTGAGACTTCAAGTCTAAAGCAATCAAGTTCTATAGTTATTCAAAACTAGCAGCTGAGACTTCAAGTCTAAAGCAATCAAGTTCTATAGTTATTCAAAACTAACAGCAGAGACTTCAAGTCTAAAGCAATCAAGTTCTATAGTTATTCAAAACTAACAGCAGAGACTTCAAGTCTAAAGCAATCAAGTTCTATAGTTATTCAAAACTAACAGCAGAGACTTCAAGCCTAAAGCAATCAAGTTCTAAGTCAGATATAAAATAACAGAAAACTGTATACTCGCTAGAAGACTTGTGAAAATAGATTAGCAGAGACTTAATGTAGAGCTTACAAAGAAGCAATATACCAACTTAGAGAAGATAATGTCGAAAAAAAACCAACCAGAACACTTGTCTAGAATTTAATAGAGGCCTAATTTACAATGTATGAGATGGCAGATTCGGACTGCATCAATTAAATCTGACGATTAGCAAATAAGGACATCTCTGGATGAATGCGTGTGTGGGACTGATATTTCAACTCCACTGTAAACCAACACAATGCAATAAACATTTATGTTATGATGAATGACAAGAAGAGCAGATTGATATGACAAAACTGATACAGAATGAAATGTGCCAGACACAGAACAGAAAAGTATGCGGAGGAAGATATGTTGAAGTAGAGACTTTCATTGTCCTAGGAACCAAGTGGAATACAAGAAAGTAGTTGATAACAGAAGTTTATATTGTGATAACAGAAGTTTATATTGTGATAACAGAAGTTTATATTGTGATATCATAAGTTTATATTGTGATAACAGAAGTTTATATTGTGATAACAGAAGTTTATATTGTGATAACAGAAGTTTATATTGTGATAACAGAAGTTTATATTGTGATAACAGAAGTTTATATTGTGATATCATAAGTTTATATTGTGATAACAGAAGTTTATATTGTGATAACATAAATTTATATTGTGATAACATAAGTTTATATTGTGATAACAGAAGTTTATATTGTGATAACAGAAGTTTATATTGTGATATCATAAGTTTATATTGTGATAACAGAAGTTTATATTGTGATAACATAAGTTTATATTGTGATAACAGAAGTTTATATTGTGATAACAGAAGTTTATATTGTGATATCATAAGTTTATATTGTGATAACAGAAGTTTATATTGTGATAACAGAAGTTTATATTGTGATATCATAAGTTTATATTGTGATAACATAAGTTTATATTGTGATAACAGAAGTTTATATTGTGATAACAGAAGTTTATATTGTGATAACAGAAGTTTATATTGTGATAACAGAAGTTTATATTGTGATAACAGAAGTTTATATTGTGATATCATAAGTTTATATTGTGATAACAGAAGTTTATATTGTGATAACAGAAGTTTATATTGTGATAACAGAAGTTTATATTGTGATAACAGAAGTTTATATTGTGATAACAGAAGTTTATATTGTAATATCATAAATTTATATTGTGATAACAGAAGTTTATATTGTAATAACAGAAGTTTATATTGTAATATCATATGTTGATCTATCACATCACTGTTATTATTCATAATATGATAATCTGAATGAAACAAATGATGTTCTCCTACGGACAGAATGTTATGTGCTGGCCTTCAAGGGTACGCATGATGTTTGCAACTAGGGCGTGTCGAAAATCTATCATGATTGGAACAGCACTTAATAAATATCAGATGAGCAAGGTAAGAAACAAATATTCAAACAATAACTAAAACTGTATTCTGTTTAATTATGTTTCATATTTGACATCATTGTTTGCTGTACTCGCTGCCATAGATAGTCATTTTAATTATGTTTCATATTTGACATCATTGTTTGCCGTACTCGCTGCCATAGATAGTCATTTTAATTATGTTTCATATTTGACATCATTGTTTGCCGTACTCGCTGCCATAGATAGTCATTTTAATTATGTTTCATATTTGACATTGTTTGCGTATCAGCTGCCATAGATAGTCATTTTAATTATGTTTCATATTTGACATCATTGTTTGCCGTACTCGCTGCCATAGATAGTCATTTTATCCCACATATCAATGAATTATGTATGTCATCTGCATGTGTATTGCCGGGGCGATCAAGGGGAGCAAATAATAGTAAGACTGCGACCTACAAGGCATGTCGTAAGAGTTGACTGAGGTAGTGGTCTAGAAAAAGCTACCCTAATAAATAAAATGAAGTAAATAAAATGTCAGGAAGAAAGGGATGACGGAGGAAATATTCCAGTTAATGGATGCAAGAAGAAACAGCAAGCAAAATACAGAAGAATATGTCAGACTAAATAAGATCAAAGACAGGTGCAGGGTAGAGAAAGAGAACTGGCTCAATCTGAGATGCAGTGAAATTGAGAAACAGCATAACAAAGACACAAAATCTTTACACAAACAACTAAATGACATCACAGGGAGAAAGTCATACACGCGAACTGGATGTCTAAAATCCAAAGAAGGTACGATATTAATGGGGAAGAAAAATAATGTGACGATGGACGGAATGTATTGGAGGACTCTACGATGATGACAGAGAAGAACTAAATATACAAGACACATGCAAGGGTCCACCAATACTTGCAGCTGAAGTTGAAGATGCCATAAAACACATTAAGAAGGGAACGTCTCCAGGTCCAGATAACATAACAGCAGAAGAAATTCAAGCTCTAGGAAATCTAGGAACGGAAGTGATAACGTAGCTTTTAAAGCGACATATATGACAGTGGTTGTATTCCAAAAATCTACTAAAGTCAATATTTATTGCTTTGCGAAGAAATCAAGAGCAGTGGAATGTGAAGATCACCGCACTATCAGTCTTATGAGTCATA
Organism: Arion vulgaris; assembly: GCA_020796225.1. Classification (NCBI taxonomy): domain Eukaryota; kingdom Metazoa; phylum Mollusca; class Gastropoda; order Stylommatophora; family Arionidae; genus Arion; species Arion vulgaris. The sequence continues at coordinate 1,968,426 of CM036757.1, forward strand.
TGACAAAGATACTACTGAGGATAATGATGAGAAGGATGAGAAGCTGAATAAGACCAGAAATCAGTGATGAACAGTGTGAATTTGTTGAATGCAAGGGCACTAGCAACGCTATATATAGCCTAAGAACACTAATAGAAAGATCAATAGAAGTAAAAGCAGATCTATACTTGTCCTTTATAGACTACACCAAGGCGTTCGACAGTGTACACCATCAAGAACATCAAGCTTAAACATCGACAGCAAAGATTTAAGTCATTTAGAACATATATTGGCAGCAATCAGCAGCTATAAGAATAGACAAAAAGATTGGAGCTTTCCAGAAGATAAAAAAGGGTGTTAGAGAAGGATGCGTATTATCACCAGACCTGTTATCACTGTATTGTGAAAGCATTTTTAGGTCTATAAAGGATATTCCTGGAATAGCTGTGGGAGGACATATCATAAATAACCTGAGATACGCTGATGATACTGTCTTAATAGCAAGAAAGGATATGGAGCTACAGAAATTAGTTGATGAGGTTGTGACAGAAAGTAACAACAAAGGACTCAGTTTGAATATTAAGAAGACAGAAGATATGATCATATTAAATAAAAGCAGACTTTGACCTCGGAGTCCTGGTAACATCAGATGGCAGATGTCGATCAGAAATAAAGGGCAGAATAGGACAAGCGAAAACATCATTCCTGAAAATGAGAAGCATTATCTGCAACAAGTCCTTGTCAATCCCGATCAGAATGCTAGTTATTCAGTGCTACATAGAACCAATACTGACATACGGATGCGAGTCATGGACAATGAACACACAGATCGAAAAATCTCTGAGGTTTTGTGGTTTTACAGAAATATGATGAGAATCCCATGGACTGCTAAAATGACTAATGTTGAGGTGTTGAATGAGATCAAGACACAGAGAAAGTTTATCATCAATATAAGAAAGAGGCAGTCATCATTTTTCAGTCATGTGATGAGGAGGGAGGTTTAGAACACATTGTGACAACCGGTAAAATCGAGGGTAGACGAGACAGAGGAAGACTGAGAGAGAAAATGTTGGATAGCCTGACTTCATGGCACGGTAGATCGTCAACATCTGAGTTGATAGCAAACACCAACGACAGAGATTTGTGAAGATCCATGATTGCCTACGCCAGCCGGCACGGCACCTAATGATGAGTAGATAAAAAGCGTCGCAGGAATTGAATGTGCTGGCCTACTTGTAGGCACATAACTGGTACAATGTACAATCGCTCTTATCCTTAGATCACATATAAATCACAAAGAGTGGTTAACAAATGGTCGATGTGAAGCTTAAGAAGAAAAAGAAGAATATATGACACCGAGAATATGTCACATTTTTCATGTCACAATATCAACTTGTTCATTTAGGTAAGCTCGGTGTGACCAATACGAAATTGAGAATTGATAGTAACTCTACTTTGATGACGACATTTTAACAAATGTAAAGTTACATTTTCTAGAAAGAGAGTTTCGATCTGGCCTCTTTCCAGACTTGAGAGAAAATCTTCAGGTGCCCAAGGTCTACATGAAAACAAAATGTAAACCCAAATACTGGTGAATTAATGAGATAAGCTCTGTGATTTTATTCATCTCACTGACCATCATGTATGTGACTTCATTTGTGACTGGGTCATATGTTATCTAACTGCTGACTGGGTCATATGTTATCTAACTGCTGACTGGGTCATTTGTTATCAAGTTTGTGTCTTGTCTTTATTTCAGCTTGTCAGTCATATGGGCCAGATTGAGCAGCCATGGGTAAGTTGTTGTCTAGCTTCAAACTTGATGTTTAGTCTCTAATCCAAATCCTGCTACATGACATAATATCACATGATGTATCACATGACTTATGTTTGATATATTCCTAACATCTCTTGGAAGACATATTGAACACCTTGCAAAGGCAGTCCCTACATTTTCTGTCCTTGTTCTACAACAGTGATTCTCAAACTGGTGTTTATAGATCTGCATGGGGTTGTGATTAAATGAAGAAATATTAACAACGGGGATCATCTTAACACATCGTCCATATGGATGATGTTACAGTTTTCATTGTTGTTCTTGTTGCATGTTTGATTATGACAGATTTTTCATGAGAGCACTTATGTATCTGATTGATTATTAAGACTTCTGGAAGACTTCTGTAAGACTTGTAATGGTCTGTTTGTGTAGTATAATGATGTTATAACAGTTGCTCAGACAGACTTAAAATAGTTCACTACTGTCAAAAGACATTGCAATCTATCTCACAGTGATATCATTAGGGGTATCTCACAGTGATATCATTAGTGGTATCTGACAGTGATATCATTAGTGATATCTTACAGTGATATCATTAGTTGTATCTGACAGGTGTCAAACATACAGAAATAGAATCTACAAAAATGAGCTCTATAAATACACAACCGGCAAACTATGGGAACCATCAGCATGCACACACTTTGTCATCTGCTAAATGAGACTGTGATATCAAGTCTGACAAGTAACTAACAACAGTTGTCATGGTACAGACATTCTAGTTGTACTTGAGACCATCATTGTGCATGACATGACATAATCAAATATGTATTTAAGGAGATCTGAGAATGCTTTCTTCTTTCTCAATAATCCAGCGGCACTTGAGCTCTTGCCCTTCGGCTCAATGCTATGTAGTGGTGTTTGCATGTGTTTGTAAGTTGTTCTGTTATAATGTGTTCCATTTATCTGGCCTTGATGGAAAAAGGGTCTTCCTGATATCATCCAGAGCTGGACACCTGAAGAGGTGGTGGTGAATGATTTCATGATGATGTGCATACAGTTGACATTCTAGACTGGGTTATAGTTGAATTCTGTTCATGTGATGATTAAGTGATATGTGTTTACTTTGAGGTCAAACAATAGTACTCTGATCTTTTCTTTTCTTGTTCATATTGTCATTCTAGTTTGGGATGACCATGCGTCTGTAGACCTATCTTCCAGTATCTCTGATAGCCCATCTGTACAGCCAAACTTCTACGTTTGTTGTTGTTAAGATTTGTTTTGCCTTTCTTAGCTAGCCTATCTGCTTTATCATTTCCGTGTGTGTTTGAATGTCCAGGGATCCATTGTATAGTTATTTCGATGTCATGAGATGTAGCTAGTTGGTCAATATCTAGGACTAGTTAGAAGACTTCATATTTACAATGTCCACTATCATCTAGAGCTTGAATATGAAGAGACCATCATTGTAACATAATCAAGCCATAGCTTAAGTGGTGACACTGCAGATTCAGTCATATTTCTCAAGTATACCTTTCTTCAAAGACGTGAAAAACTGGGACATGTCCTATGTTATATGTACACAACAAATCAGCTGTCTTGATCTTTCAGTCTCTGCTTTATATGTCACCTTCCACCATTTTGATCTTTCTCTTAACCCTTTAGCTGCTAAGGACGTGTATAGTTTTTTCCATTCACCGCTAAAGACGCATTAACACGTCTGTTATTATCTCTCTTCTGTGGGCTAAAGTTAACATGTTATATATTTCTACTGTCACTGCTATAGGCATACATTCACGTTTGTGACCTAGAAACAGAGTAGCTATTTTTAGCTCCGTCTTCGGAAAGTATGTAGCAGCGGAAGGGTTAACACTTTATTAACCTCTTTGTGTTTACATGGATTCTCCCTGGCACAGTCTTAAGTTTTTAGATTTAGTAGAGACTTGGAAAGATAGTACATATGGTCTTGACATAGGTCAAAGATAACATTATCAGTTGAATATTATCATGTTTCCATTTCCAGAACTGCCCACATGGTCGTCCTACAATGAGGCACCTTTTCAACTTGGATATGTTGCCGTCATCATGCATACAATAGATTAACCTGACAAATTATTTCTGAAAGTAAATTTGGACAAACTAATTGCCAGACAAGTAATTGTGAGAAATGTAATTATGGGACAATGTTGTAGAAATCAGTCAATATTTCATCTAACTTGCTCCTTCCTCAAATTGTATGTGAATATATGTGATAGCATTACGGTTGTTACGTATTGTGACTATACAACTTACAGTTATTGTTACAAGTGTCACCTTCCTGCTTGATACAGTAGATAGAATTAGATATCAATTATAGTCAAACAGCTCTCTCTCTCTCTGGTAGTGTCAACAGGTGGAACAGACACCAGAGTCTGTCCTGCAAGATTATTATTTCCAGGGTCAGCTAATAAGTAACATGTGACCACATCGAATCAACCTAAAAACTAAGCTTTGGGGAAACCTGACAGACCTGAAGATGACTGCCCAATGTGTGCCCAGTATATTAAGTGCATGACCAGAGATCACTGAAGAAGAATATTCTACTGCTTCGTTCAGTTCAGCGGTTGTGCTAGATCTTTTGATAAGTGAATTTGATAAGTCAGATCTTCAGACCTATTGCTAGTCAAAGTCCATCATCGACTCCAGGTTGAAGTAACTGTCCTGTAGCCTCAGCTTTGCATCATCTGGTGCTGAAGGTCATTGTAATCTTGACATTCACAATTCTCGTAATTTCAACCACAAGTATTATTCTATCCATGTTAAGATTACTGTCTTAGAGTACCTGTTAGCAAACTCCCTGCCTCCTATCTGTGGGGTGTCCATTATCAAACACACTGCCTCTCTATCTGTGGTATTGACATCATTGTATGTATAAATTTAATTACAAATTATATACATCTATAAAAGTATTCCTAATGACTGAATTGTTTATTATTGATGTAGAAATTAGATGATGTGTTTCTTGTTATTGTTTGTGATGACCACAGTGTAGATATTTGTTTTGTAAACAATATTGTTTATCAGTTATTTCTATCAAATATAGAATGATGATGTGTCCATGTAATAACTGGGACAGCATGCACAAACAGAACAATAGACACAAACCCCAAGGTTTTTTTGCCATGTATTTTATTCATCATTGATAAGACATATTAGACACATGGCAAGGCTCAATGACGTATCAGCTTTATCAACATAGGACAAAACATGCAGTCAACAAACTTAAATACTGCTACACAATAAATACAGCATAATATTTCATTATTGTTTGATATAGCATCTGAATATTTTGTAGAATTTCAGACTAGATGGATGTCTGATTGTCTCATTCAGCGTATATAGCACTTGTTGCAAGAATTATATATTTCTTTTCTGAAAAGTGCATGAGCCAAATAAGAATGTGCTAGTTTGCTCACAAACAGCTCCCATCATGCATTGCCTATTGCCATGTTTAGATGCACTATATCCATTAGGAATCCTGTCTATTTCTCTCTCTATCTCTCTCTCTTATCTATCTATCTATCTATCTATCTATCTAAATATAAACATTGATGAAGAATAGTTTGAGAATTCATGAAATGTCCAAGTAGAGCATGCTTGACTCAAAATGGTAGAACAACAAATGTATACAGGCAATCATGTATGACATGAAACATGACTATTTTACACATGACAAAATATGGCACATTGTAAATTCATTGAAAAAGGGGAGATTATGCAGCATCCATGACATGGGATCTATCTATCTAACATAGAAGAAGAATTCCAGCGCTTGGATTGGATATTGAGCAAATGAAGTGTCACCGTTTGATTGGTGAATTGTTAAGGCAATAATATCTAGATAAGTTAGCTAGTTATTTGTCTCATGTCATGTCTTATTACAAGATAAACTAATAAATAGTGCAATGTTATTTTAACAGACTTCCCTGTACAGACACACACACAGAAGCAATCATTACAGGCAGCCACTAACAACTTGACAATACAGCATGGATGATAATGATGACACATCTAATTTCAAACCGAAAACACACACATTCAGAAATAAATTAGTTTTTATTTTATATACACTCAGTAGTACACAAATGATATGTTGTGTGTACATGTACATAGATTATGTGAGAAACTAAACCGCCATGTGTACACAGTGAATATTGCATTACTAGTTATTATCTTATCAAACTATCACATATCATCTACTTTGGACTACATGGATAATATTTCTCACTTCCTGATCATCTCAGATGAACAACAACAACATTAGAGATGTACATCTAATACTAAACTGGTTTCATTATTACTAAGAGACAAAATTAGAAATGAAGAAATCAGAAGTAGACTAGATGTGAAACCAGTCATGCAATTCATAAAAGAACAACAGATTAAATGGTTTGGACACCTGGCAAGAATGCCCTAGTATCAGCTACCACAGAGAGCCACACATAAAAAGTATAACAAGTACAGAGCAAGAGGAAGACCATGCAAAAGATGTAGTGACGGCATCAAGAACAGCCTTAAAAAATTAATAACAGCTAATAAAGGGTTGCTGGTTGTGTTTGTAAGAATGCTCGAATTGCTAGGCTGGGCAATGGGTGCCATAAGAACGCTTGTATTGCTAGGCTGGGCAATTGGTGACGTAAGAACGCTTGTATTGCTAGGCTGGGCAATGGTCGTAAGAAATAAGGGTAAATGGTTCAAATCCTGTGTTTGGTAATTTTTTTTTTTTCCAGAAGCTCCTAATACTTTTACACTGTCTATTTGTTGATTATATTAATAATCTCACTCTATAACATATTTCAACATACTAAATATATCTCCAACCATATTTAACTTTGAACATCACAATTCTATAATCCGGCTCAAACCATTCATTCATTATGCTTGTGAACTTGCAATCCATGATACACAATAACAAATACAATTTCAGATGTTGGCTATACAATCATAGATGACTAACCAAACTGGCATTTATACGTTGCTTCTTCTCACAATGACCAGATTTATAAATACTGCACAACCAAATAAAAGTATATATATATTGTTTTTTTAATACCTGGTTTATCTGGCAAGATGTGAACTACATATTAACATTTTATGAGCCAGGTAAGCTATGTTAGTAGCAGAGACAAAAATACCAGCCATTTTATCTGCTATAGAAATGGCAGAAAAATATTTATCATTACTGTAATCAAGCAAATATTTGCAGTCACATGACTGATGTTGAAAGGTAATATGATGATGGTGACATCAAGATTTTACTTCATCTTCCATATCAAATCATCTTCTGAAAATAATTGAGCTATTTTGTCAGTAACACATTTGTGACTATTAAAGTCACTTCATATTGTTTATATTTCTGCATAATCAATCTGTCATACCCAAAATCTGCATGAGTCCAAATCTGCACTATACAACTGCCAGACTGATCTATTTCTTTTAGTGGGTGACAGTCACATGTGTTCTAGCTACCTTGGAAAGACAAACTTTCAAACTAGTTTGTGATACTTCCGTGTTATTACATTTTAAATGTGTCATTAGTTCTTGTGCTAAGTCAGTTCACATTATTTAATTAAATATATTTGAGATTACGCCTCAATGATAACAAATATTTTGTCAATGCAGTCATAAAAAGCGTTAATAATTAAGCAATATTTATAACTACTAAGGTAGTGCAACGTATAGCAAAAACATTAGTTGGTTACAATAAAACTAAAGCATTTATTTTAACAAATGAGGCTCATTAGAAAGTTTATTTTTGGAAGGTATTCATGACAGGATTATTATTTTGTTCAATTTTAATTGATTGATAGAACTATCATCATTGCACTTCGTTGAGTAACCATGTGTGCTCCGATCTCTTTCTTACACAGGAAGATTTCAGTTGCAGTGCACAAACTCTGTAGCACCTGAGAGGGTTCCTGATGTAATTTTGAAGATATCTTTTTTAATGAATTGTCTTTCCAGCTTGCTCTTCTCAATTTGGAACTGCCAAGGGTTTGTTTACTTGCTCAAATTGAACATGGGACCTACATCTTATCGTCTGTCTCTGATAGGACTAGGAACTCGATCTCACCTACACTGAGATCAGGGATCTCTGGAAAAATATGAGGATGGCTCCATGAAGGAGTGAACCTGGTACCTTTGACATGAAAGACAAGCACCTAACCTCTATATCACAGTGACCTCTTAACCTCTATGTCACAGTGACCTCCTAACCTCTATGTCACAGTGACCTCTGATTGTGACAAGAGTAAGATCATCAAATGTAAAAAAGAAGATATCAAATCAGAAATGATCAAATCAGAAAAGAGGTGGGATTCTTACTGTTGCTACAATATATAAAGAAACAACAGGTCAAATGGTTCAGCCACATATCAAGGTTACCGCAAGATAGTCTCCCACAAAGAGCACTAGCCCTCAGATACAAAGGCAACAGACCCAGAGGACAACTACATAAATGATGGATCAACAGAATATCCGAAGCACTAAATTCCATCTTGTACAAAGTGCATAAGGAGGCTCACTCCAGGTGCCTCTTGTTTTCGGTCTGATGCCAAAAGGTAACACAGGGATAGAGAATAGATAAATCACTCAAAGTTATTTCTGTGAAATTTTGTCATTCTCACAAGACACAGCTTGACAAACCAGCATTAATTCAAAGTTATTTCTGTGAAATTTTGTCATTCTCACAAGACACAGCTTGACAAACCAGCATTAATTCAATGTTATTTCTGTGAAATTTTGTCATTCTCACAAGACACAGCTTGACAAACCAGCATTAATATGCAAATTTTACATGTTTATATGTTGACCTACATTCTGAAACAAGGTCACAGCTTTTAAGATTTCCAATTGATACTTTTGAGAGGTTGATAGACTATTTAAATTTACACCTTCTTCTTTTGTCATCACACTGCTACCGAGTTGTTGCCCAGCGTTGTGGTTTTTGACTTGCGCTGCTCTAGTGGCTTGGGTGATAGTTATTTTTTGACAGGATTCTTCTATGCCATCTAACCATCTTTTTTGTGGTCTTCCTCTCGCCTTCTTTCTTGATGTTCTGTTGTAGAAGACTGTATACAGTTTGGATGTATTCTTATTAAGTGGTTGAACCACTTCATTCTTTGTTTCTCAATGTAATTCAAGCAAGGATCTGTCCCAACTTCCTTTCTTATGCTGTTGTTGGTGACTCTGTCTTTGCTGGTGTTGTTGGTAATTTTTTTTATTGATCACTTTTCACATGTAGTTATTTTTTGTGACTGTTTTGTTCATTGTCCATACACCAACATCAATATTGGCAAATATTCTTGTGTGATCATATTTCTTCCTGTCTCTAGTTTAGCACTATTTTCCTGACTTTATTCAAAACACTAACTCCACTTTGTTTGTGTAATTTTGCTTATTGTTTGATAGTCATTAGAACTATAGAGAGCTAACTATTGGCCAGGAGGTTGTCGATGCCAGGACTAGAAGATTAGCACCCATAGACTGTTATGTTAAGCTGAGGTCAGGTGCCACATCCATGTCAAAAGTCAGATGTAAGGACCTACAAATTACCTGACTCTATCACAATTGTCACCAAAGAAAATAATAATCAACTGAGAACATTAAAAGAATAAAGATGAAATTTATTCAATATTATAACACACTGACACAATTTTGTATGTTAGGACTGTTTCAGCAGTTTCTGAAATTGCGAATGAAAAATATACAAGTTCTTGAAATCCTGGCAAATTATGACTTGTAATAAATAAGCATTCACTGAGTAGCAGCCACCAAGTTTACAAACATTCATTATTGGAAAATAAATATGCACTGTAACATTTGGCGCCATCATAATTTTGTTACTAGCAGCCATTGGAAGAAGAAGGAGTCGAGCAGACAGAATCATCTATGCCAACAACTCAACGTTCACATTTATAATACTGGCGATCATTTTAATGTTGTGGTAATCACTACATTAATCAAATCTATTAGGATGAATTACCAAGATGGAGTCTGTGACAATGGCACCAGTGGGATGAATGGAGTCTATGACAATGGCACCAGTGTTATGAATTGAGTCTGTGACAATGGCACCAGTGTGATGAATGGAGTCTGACAATGGCACCAGTGTGATGAATGGAGTCTGTGATAATGTCACCAGTATGATATAAACTGCTGAAGTTTTGGCAGAATAAAACATTGATGTGGAGGATGACTTCAAGAGCAGGTTCCTGAAACTTGGTCTGTAATCACAACGATGTCATAGATGTCTGTGACCTGATGAGAAAATATAGTAAATATATTCACAACGATGTCATAGATGTCTGTGACCTGATGAGAAAATATAGTAAATATATTCATGAAGATTCTCAACTGGTTTCAAACATGTCTCTGTTGGTCTCAAGTGTAACATGTCTCTGTTGGTCTCAAGTGTAACATGTCTCTGTTGGTCTCAAGTGTAACATGTCTCTGTTGGTCTCAAGTGTAACATGTCTCTGTTGGTCTCAAGTGTAACATGTCTCTGTTGGTCTCAAGTGTAACATGTCTAGGTTGGTCTCAAGTGTAACATGTCTCTGTTGGTCTCAAGTGTAACATGTCTCTGTTGGTCTCAAGTGTAACATGTCTCTGTTGGTCTCAAGTGTAACATGTCTCTGTTGGTCTCAAGTGTAACATGTCTCTGTTGGTCTCAAGTGTAACATGTCTCTGTTGGTCTCAAGTGTAACATGTCTCTGTTGGTCTCAAGTGTAACATGTCTCTGTTGGTCTCAAGTGTAACATGTCTCTGTTGGTCTCAAGTGTAACATGTCTCTGTTGGTCTCAAGTGTAACATGTCTCTGTTGGTCTCAAGTGTAACATGTCTCTGTTGGTCTCAAGTGTAACATGTCTCTGTTGGTCTCAAGTGTAACATGTCTCTGTTGGTCTCAAGTGTAACATGTCTCTGTTGGTCTCAAGTGTAACATGTCTCTGTTGGTCTCAAGTGTTTGTCAATTGAATCAGAACATAAGGTTAGCTTCATGTATATACAATCCAATCTCAGTCTAACATTCACATAAGAAGCAGTCCAATCTCAGTCTAACATTGACATAAGAAGCAGTCAAATCTCAGTCTATTAACAAAAGTGGTATACAAATCTCTAATATTCACAAAAAATGATATACAAATCTCAGTCTGACATTCACAAAAAATGATATACAAATCTCAGTCCAACATTCACAAAAGTGACACTTGTATGTACTTACTTGAGCAGTTTAAATCTATCCTTATCATAGCTTGTGTCTGGAGTCTCACACTCGTATGAAGCCAGTGACAGCACTAAGAGAGATGTAACAACCAATTACTAATCATGAATAATCTTTCCTAAAACTAAGATATATATTAGTAAGACATTTTGTGTATGCTCTTACGGGTAGAAAGTAATGATACATTGTTTACTTATATAAACTATGAATAAAAAGTAATGATAACATTGTTTACTTATATAAACTATGAATAGAAAGTAATGAATGATATATTGCAACTGTTGGTGACAATATAATGTAAACAGTTCTAGTATTCAAGTAACTGTCTTTGAGATTGCCTCAAACTTCTACACATGTACAATTCTATCTCAAACTTCTACACTTGTACAATTCTATCTCAAACTTCTACATGTACAGTTCTATCTCAAACTTCTACACATGTACAATTCTATCTCAAACTTCTACACTTGTACAATTCTATCTCAAACTTCTACATGTACAATTCTATCTCAAACTTCTACACTTGTACAATTCTATCTCAAACTTCTACATGTACAATTCTATCTCAAACTTCTACACTTGTACAATTCTATCTCAAACTTCTACATGTACAATTCTATCTCAAACTTCTACACTTGTACAATGCTATCTCAAACTTCTACACTTGTACAATTCTATCTCAAACTTCTACACTTGTACAATTCTATCTCAAACTTCTACACTTGTACAATTCTATCTCAAACTTCTACACTTGTACAATTCTATCTCAAACTTCTACACTTGTACAATTCTATATAAGCACTCACTTGTCTCCTTATAAATGGGTGTTGTAAGAATGTATTTGATAACTGTGGGACTCTTGCCAAATGGACACTGCAAATGAGAATCAACATATTGTAAGTTTTTTATGTACAATATATTTATTTTAATCTCCACCACCATTATCAGCCTGTACTGTCGCCACATCAAAGATTGGCTCTGATAGATTTCCAACAAATGCTATTCCTCCCCCTGATGGTAAACTCTGACAAGCTGCTGTCTGCTCAACTTTTAACGTTTCCCTTCCAGTTATATTATTGTCTTGCTTTCAACTGTTCACTTCAATATGGTTGTCAGCAATGTGCCTTGTCTTTTTAACACTTTCGCTGCCACCCATTTTTCAACCAAGTCTGGCTCACTGCCACGCTATTTTATGGGCACGATCAGTTTTCAGGGTGACAATTTCAAAAAATCGTAATAAATAAACTAATAAACTTAGGACTTTGAAACTATGGAACAGTGTTCATATATTAATGAGCTACTAACCTGCCTATATGTAGAGTATATTCTTCATAATCCACAAGCTATTGCTGTAACTGATATTGGTGTCACGTCCCATACCTATCCACAGTATGATATGCCCCTATTTTCGAGGTGGGTGTGCATCACCTACTCCTGTACCCCTGGGAATATCTGCTATCGGTCTCTAAATATCGTCACGTGAATCAAAGTTCAAGTTTTACCGCCACACATTATACAACTAATCAATTCAAACAGTTATTACAACCGTGGATGGGCAACCGTGGTTGGTTTATCTGCCTTTCTTCTGTTCTTCAATCGTGTTTTGTCTCACAGCGTCAAGATAACAGGAGATTTCTAGAACAAACTCTTGTGTGCGCTTCATCCTAGTCTCTGAGGTTTTGCATGGCCGGCCTTTTGTTTTGTATCCATTGTATCAGAGCAACATTTCTTATTGAGGTGCACTGTCTGTTGGTAATCTGCTTACGTGGCTGAACCATTTAATTTGTTGTTTCTTGATGAAGTTCAGTACTGATGTTGTACCCACTTATTTTCTGATGTCTTCATTTCTCAACTGGTCTCTTCCTGTTACCCCCATCATTCTGTGTAGACACATCATCTCTGTCGTGACTAGTCTCTTCTTGTTACCCCCAGCATTCTGTGTAGACACATCATCTCTGTCGTGACTAGTCTCTTCTTGTTACCCCCAGCATTCTGTGTAGACACATCATCTCTGTCATGACTAGTTTTTCTCTCTATCATTTCTCCTTTCTTCCTATCAGGATTGCACGGCAAGCTGATGTATGTATAATTATACCAAAGTCATTTTGTCTGTCAAGGGATCAGTAAAAGCATGCTTACCTCCACTTGTTGCCATGTGATTAGATCAGAGATTTGTTTAGCCATCTGCCAACATTTGTGAAAATTGACTGAGCCATCTTCCTTTTTGCTAGAGCAGCCTTCATTCAAGAAGTAAAGATCCTTCACAAACAGACTGAAGAATGGGATAACTATCTGAAACATAGAAATAAACAGACTGAAGAATGGGATAACTATCTGAAACAGAAATAAACAGACTGAAGAATGGGATAACTATCTGAAACAGAAACAAACAGACTGAAGAATGGGATAACTATCTGAAACATAGAAATAAACAGACTGAAGAATGGGATAACTATCTGAAACATAGAAACAAATGAGTGATATGCCAATAATTATCAAGATTCTTAGTTGGGCTTTAGTCAATGTTTCTACTTGGCAATTAAATGTTGCGTGCAACAACCAATATAGAACTGTTGCATGGATAGTAGCAATATTTTATCACGATACAATAGAAGGCTGCCACTAATACACAACAATGAAAACATGTACAGATAAGAATAGATCAAATAATAATAGAATAGATCAGATAAGAATAGATCAAATAAGAATAGAATAGATCAGATAAGAATAGATCAAATAATAGTAGAATAGATCAGATAATAGATCAAGGAGAAAATCAAAGATATCAAAATAAAAGGATGACAATGTTAGAAGGAAAGGGTGAAAATTACAGAAATGCATGAAGAGATGCGGAAAAAATTACAGACATAAATGGTGGAAGGAAAAAAATTAAACGGGAAGGGGGAGAAGAGGTTTAGAGAAAGCCAGAGATAGAAAAAATTTATAGATAGTGGAATTCTAAATGAGATATATGACAGATGAATTCAGACATGATGGATGACCTTAGAGAAGAATCTCAGATAGGATCACCTATTAGGTAGAATCTAGATTAACATGTACATACCTTTTCCCTTTCCTCAGCTGCACCCTGTGACCTCCACATCGCGGCTTTGAGACAAGACCTGTAGCTGCCAAAATTGTTGCTGGGGTCCATCTGGTGCTGGAGAACACAAGAAAACATATACTCAGCTTGTGCAAGCATCTACAACAGAATGTTGTTATATAATATCATCTGTTTAATAGCTAGGTCTCTCTCCGTTTCTGACATATCATCTGTTTACGGATCAGGTATTTACTCTATAACCCTATTTCAGATTTCTTTCTTTTTCGAACGCTAAATATCGATCACTTATTAACCACTCTTTGTGATTGATATGTGATCCGAGCCTAAGAGCGATTGTACATTGTGTCAGTTATGGGCCTACAAGTGGGCCAGCACATCTGATTTCTATTACGCTTTTTATTTACTAAGGTAGCTTCCATAGGCCTCTACCTGAGTTGCCTGTTATGACATGCCTTGCAGGTCGCAGTGTTGCCTGTTATGACATGCCTTGCAGGTCGCAGTGTTGCCTGTTATGACATGCCTTGCAGGTCGCAGTGTTGCCTGTTATGACATGCCTTGCAGGTCGCAGTGTTGCCTGTTATGACATGCCTTGCAGGTCGCAGAGTTGCCTGTTATGACATGCCTTGCAGGTTGCAGTGTTGCCTGTTATGACATGCCTTGCAGGTCGCAGTGTTACTATTCTTTGCTGCCATTGCGAGCCGCTGCAACACACTGACAAATTTAGATTTACAATTTTCTAGTTTCAACTATGGCTGCAAGTTTTCACTCTTAAACAGTCACAAGACATATAAAGTCACGCAAGAGAGAAAATAAACTTGGTTGCAGAAATGTATCAATTCAAAATGTGCAGATATTTCATCCTCATTGTCAACTGTGACACAATCTAATAACCATCCTTTCCAAGTTCAACAAATATGAAGTAACAGATATGTTACTCACCCGAGTGGTTACCGGGGCTCAAATTAGGGGCAGAAAGAATAGAACCACTGTTACTTGCCACGCATGTCGTAAGAGGCGACTAAGGAAGTTGGGTTTGGGGCTAACTATCCCACTGTGTAAAAATCACTAGAGAGCTACAGAAACCACAACCAGGAATATTCATAGCTTGCCACCCGAGGAAAGACGACGCGAGGAGGAACTCATGGCAAGAAAATGGGTAGAGATCTGGAAAAGATTGTCTTGAATAGGCGGGCTTGGAAGGCCTTGGTTGTGCACCTATGCCTCCCTGGGGGCAAAGGGTGAAGAAGAAGCTACATTAGTAAGTTACAAGTTCAACAAATATGAAGTAGCAGATATGTTAGTAAGTTTAGAGAAGAAGCTACATTAGTAAGTTACAAGTTCAACAAATATGAAGTAGCAGATATGTTAGTAAGTTTAGAGAAGAAGCTACATTAGTAAGTTACAAGTTCAACAAATATGAAGTAGCAGATATGTTAGTAAGTTTAGAGAAGAAGCTACATTAGTAAGTTACAAGTTCAACAAATATGAAGTAACAGATATGTTAGTAAGTTTAGAGAAGAAGCTACATTAGTAAGTTACAAGTTCAACAAATATGAAGTAACAGATATGTTAGTAAGTTTAGAGAAGAAGCTACATTAGTAAGTTACAAGTTCAACAAATATGAAGTAGCAGATATGTTAGTAAGTTTAGAGAAGAAGCTACATTAGTAAGTTACAAGTTCAACAAATATGAAGTAGCAGATATGTTAGTAAGTTTAGAGAAGAAGCTACATTAGTAAGTTACAAGTTCAACAAATATGAAGTAGCAGATATGTTAGTAAGTTTAGAGAAGAAGCTACATTAGTAAGTTACAAGTTCAACAAATATGAAGTAGCAGATATGTTAGTAAGTTTAGAGAAGAAGCTACATTAGTAAGTTACAAGTTCAACAAATATGAAGTAGCAGATATGTTAGTAAGTTTAGAGAAGAAGCTACATTAGTAAGTTACAAGTTCAACAAATATGAAGTAGCAGATATATTAGTAAGTTTAGAGAAGAAGCTACATTAGTAAGTTACAAGTTCAACAAATATGAAGTAGCAGATATGTTAGTAAGTTTAGAGAAGAAGCTACATTAGTAAGTTACAAGTTCAACAAATATGAAGTAGCAGATATATTAGTAAGTTTAGAGAAGAAGCTACATTAGTAAGTTACAAGTTCAACAAATATGAAGTAACAGATATGTTAGTAAGTTTAGAGAAGAAGCTACATTAGTAAGTTACAAGTTCAACAAATATGAAGTAACAGATATATTAGTAAGTTTCAATAAAAGTTGACCATCTTGTAATTAACTAATATTTCATCAAATAAAATATTCAAAACAGATTATATATGTAATCAAGATAAACTAACAACAATCAAGATTATATATGTAATCAAGATAAACTAACAACAATCAAGATTATATATGTAATCAAGATAAACTAACAACAATCAAGATTATATATGTAATCAAGATAAACTAACAACAATCAAGATTATATATGTAATCAAGATAAACTAACAACAATCAAGATTATATATGTAATCAAGATAAACTAACAACAATCAAGATTATATATGTAATCAAGATAAACTAACAACAATCAAGATTATATATGTAATCAAGATAAACTAACAACAATCAAGATTATATATGTAATCAAGATAAACTAACAACAATCAAGATTATATATGTAATCAAGATAAACTAACAACAATCAAGTTTATATATGTAATCAAGATAAACTAACAACAATCAAGATTATATATGTAATCAAGATAAACTAACAACAATCAAGATTATATATGTAATCAAGATAAACTAACAACAATCAAGATTATATATGTAATCAAGATAAACTAACAACAATCAAGATTATATATGTAATCAAGATAAACTAACAACAATCAAGATTATATATGTAATCAAGATAAACTAACAACAATCAAGATTATATATGTAATCAAGATAAACTAACAACAATCAAGATTATATATGTAATCAAGATAAACTAACAACAATCAAGATTATATATGTAATCAAGATAAACTAACAACAATCAAGATTATATATGTAATCAAGATAAACTAACAACAATCAAGATTATATATGTAATCAAGATAAACTAACAACAATCAAGATTATATATGTAATCAAGATAAACTAACAACAATCAAGATTATATATGTAATCAAGATAAACTAACAACAATCAAGATTATATATGTAATCAAGATAAACTAACAACAATCAAGATTATATATGTAATCAAGATAAACTAACAACAATCAAGATTATATATGTAATCAAGATAAACTAACAACAATCAAGATTATATATGTAATCAAGATAAACTAACAACAATCAAGATTATATATGTAATCAAGATAAACTAACAACAATCAAGATTATATATGTAATCAAGATAAACTAACAACAATCAAGATTATATATGTAATCAAGATAAACTAACAACAATCAAGAAAAATTGTATCAACAATCATTCATTAGACTACATTCTAACAGATAAATGATTGAATAAGAATAAATTCTCTGACTTACCTCTAGAATTTTTAACTTGTCCCGTTGACCTTGACCACTGTAACAGAAATTTAATCAATAACTCAATATCATTGTCAACAATTTGGCTGAAATCGGATGCACATGTCCTAAATGTGTAGAAGTCTATGCGTTTAGGGGCCTACCAAACCAATGTGCAACGTATACGTGTTCTTGGCAAAGATCAAACATATCACAAAGCGTGATTAAAATTGGTCGTAAAGAACGGACGCAAAGAAGAAGATTGTCAACAATTACTTCCCACAAAAATTAAATCTCCATCATCAACTTGACAATCATTAACTTCCCCCTCATCAACTTCACAATCATTAACATCAACTTCACAATTCTTAACTTCCCCATGATCATCTCCAGCTATAAATCATGAAAGAATCAATATTTGAGTAACAGATCAAGAAGATGTAATTGTCTTCCATCTTGAATCTCATAAATATTCTCTAATGTGTGACACTTGTGTATTTCAATTCAAATACAAATTTGGTAATACTAGATTTGCTGAAATGGTCTAATGTTGAAGTGTTGTAAGAGGTCAAAGCACAGAAAAACCATATCGTCAATATGAGAAAGAGACAAGTTATCAATTTTCTGGCATATGATGAGAAATGGAAGTTTAGAATATATTGTGACGACAAGTAAAATCTGAACAGTCTGACTTCATGGCACGGAAGAGTGTCAACATCTGAACTGATAGTCTGCACCAATGAGAGACATTTGTAGAGATCCATGATTGCTTATGCCATTCAACATGGCACATGATGATGAATACCTCTGTAACAGACATCACTCTCTCAACATTATTTATAGAAAACATTCTCCCTAACAGCTCCCACAACACTGACAAACTTTGCGTTTCCAAACAACACTTTCAGCGACTCACCATTTTCTTTAACCGTGTAATTGGACTGAGATTCATGCCAGCAATGATGGCCATCAAAGAGTTAAAGTTACCAATGTTGATACATTCTTTAGCAACATCTATAAAATATTCCACCATCTTGACCCGGTTCTTCTTTTTAATATGCTGCAAAAAATGAAAAGAAATAAATCATGAAATACGGCAATTAAATATAACGGACAGTTCTACTGTAGCATGGACATATTATACTAAATTTCAATTATTCCGACCACATCGGGCAGGACAACACAACATATTTAAAATGAAATTAAACAATAGATGGAGACTACGGTACAAGAATACACACATGTCTCAAATAAATCTAAAGGTGAAGTACTGACGCCATTGCACCAGGTATTCTTGTCTGGCTCTGTCACTCTCAGCAGAAATGGTATGCCACCTGGTGAAAGTGTTGCATAAATCCTAGGGTTCTCTAGCAAAAATGTTGCACATGTGACTCAGTCTAAATTGGAACCTACAACCTTCAGAATGGCAGGCAAATATCTTAACCACTTTGCCATAAAGACACCCTACCCTATACACAAAAGTAAATGAGTTAAACAGACATAGGGAAATTGAGTTTGATTTCACAATCAGTTTGAGTAATTCAGTCTGCCTTTGAAGTTGGAGAAGGCATGAATGGCAAGAGACACTGATAATAAGTAAAGCAGACTTTCGTGCAGAAGTTGGAGAAGGCATGAATGGCAAGAGACACTGATAATAAGTAAAGCAGACTTTCGTGCAGAAGTTGGAGAAGGCATGAATGGCAAGAGACACTGATAATAAGTAAAGCAGACTTTCGTGCAGAAGCAGATAATAAGTAAAGCAGACTTTCGTGCAGAAGTTGGAGAAGGCATGAATGGCAAGAGACACTGATAAGTAAAGCAGACTTTCGTGCAGAAGTCAGTCAGATTCCCCATACCAGATGACCTGGCTATGCCTGAATTCACAGCAGACGAACGCAAGAAGTCATTCAGTCTCACCAACAGGGAATACTTCTTGCGTTCCCGCTGTGAATTCAGTCTCACCAACAGGAATACTTTTGCATTCCCGCTGTGAATTCAGTCTCACCAACAGGGAATACTTCTTGCGTTTCCCGCTGTGAATTCAGTCTCACCAACAGGGAATACTTCTTGCATTCCCAGCTGTGAATTCAGTCTCACCAACAGGGAATACTTCTTGCGTTTCCCGCTGTGAATTCAGTCTCACCAACAGGGAATACTTCTTGCATTCCCCGCTGTGAATTCAGTCTCACTAACAGGGAATAGGACCCAAATATGTGATTTAAAAAACAAGAAATTAGATAAGAGTATGGAATGTGTATCCTTAGAGGAGATTGTCACATAGAGGAGATTGTCACATAGAGGAGATTTTCGATAGAGGAGATTGTCGAGAGAGAGATTTTCGCATAGAGGAGATTGTCACATAGAGGAGATTGTCGCAGAGAGGAGATTGTTGCATAGAGGAGATCTAGCAGCCTAAAGCAGATTTAACTGTTTAAATGAGATGAAGCAGTCCAATAGATTGGACTCTCACATTGAGCAAGCCCACGCATGTTTTATCCTCCAATGCAGCAACTATATGAATGTTTCTAAATCTCATTCTGCCCAAGTGATTTTGGTTGGCACATCATCTCTCTCTACTTTACACACAGCACCCACAAGTTTTGTCCATGTTTAACCTCCAACACAGATAATAGACACAATATAAGTATAACAAGATCTGTCCAGTCTTACAACATACTCACAGACATATCAAACATACAGATATATCAAATGTACTCACAGACATATCAAACGTACTCACAGACATATCAAACAGACAGATATCAAACATACAGACATATCAAATGTACTCACAGACATATCAAACGTACAGATATATCAAATGTACTCACAGACATATCAAACATACTCACAGACATATCAAACGTACTCACAGACATATCAAACATACAGACATATCAAACATACTCACAGACATATCAAACATACTCACAAACATATCAAACATACAGACATATCAAACATACAGACATATCAAACATACTCACAGACATATCAAACATACAGACATATCAAACATACTCACAGACATATCAAACATACTCACAGACATATCAAACATACAGACATATCAAACATACTCACAGACATATCAAACATACAGACATATCAAACATACTCACAGACATATCAAACATACAGACATATCAAACATACTCACAGACATATCAAACATACAGACATATCAAACGTACTCACAGACATATCAAACATACTCACAGACATATCAAACATACAGACATATCAAACATACTCACAGACATATCAAACATACTCACAGACATATCAAACATACAGACATATCAAACGTACAGATGTATGAAACATACTTACAGATGTTATTTCTGTAGCTACAAGGTAACTGAGCCGGTTGAACCACTGAACATAAGACTCCAGATTGTGGGTAGCCTTCATGTCCTGGTAGTTGATCACCTGGTAGCAAGCAGAAATATTATTTGAGAAAACTGACTCGATATAAATGGATGGGATCATTCCAACTGCACTCAGGGCTTACTCCATTGGTACTCTGTCTTTATTTCATTACACTGATTTGTTTCCATTTCTGAGAGCATGTGAGATTATTTTATAGTGCAGGGGAATTGAGGTTACTTGTCGAAAGCAGTCACCACGCGTGTGCATGCCATCGGATTTATGTTCTCCATGACAGAAAGAACTTTTGACTTTATCGAGGGGTTGAACATAGGATGTTTCCATAAGGGAACACCACCACATTTAACCATTCGGTCACCCGCTGTTCATAGGGACTCAATTACCTTCAACCTTGCTGAAAATGTACTTAACATAGAGCCCTTTTGCAAAGTAACTTTAACAAGTATTTTGACTATTCTTTTAACTCAGAAAATGATGTCTCATTTCCAGCTGGATGGACTGTGGATTGGGTGAACTATAAAACTGGCTGTATGAGAATTTGAACCTATGTAGGTCTAGTGCTTAACTTAAGTACAGCAGACAAATCACTTCTATCTTACTGACGGCATTTTAAGCTCTAAATATACATATATATATATATATATATATATATACATGAAAATCGTGGCATATCCTTTACAGGACATCGCCATAAAACACAGCAAACCATTCATTTTCTAGGCACCACTTATACGTTCAGTAGTTTGTCATTCTTTTATTTTTGGCATGGTCTATTTTTACAGTTCGTAAAAATCCACGGAACAAATTGGCTTCCAAATTGCCTGCTATGGAGTTTGAACCAGGTACTATTTGGTAGTGATTGCGCTCACTACCGCTACAATATATATAAATAGCTCATGGTGACTCATTTTTTTTTATGTTTCAAATTATTTGAGTTTTAGTCTGCCCTATATTTTTCCTGATTTACATCTTCCATAATTTAAGTAAAAAATGTGTGTATGTTCTAATTGTTCTCAGTAATGTCAATGCTGAATGATGGCTTCTATCTTGTTTAGCTAATTATCACAGTTGTTGTTTACTTAAGATCACTGCCCAAGACAAGAAATATTCCCAAATACTTTTACTAGATTTAACAAGTACAAAATAAAAACAAGGGAAGTTACTCACATCTGATGGAACTCTTTCTTTAGAGAAAGCTTGAACAAACTCCTCAGAACCAATCATACTAAGTCTCTCCTTGAAGATAAATATTTGATCATGTTGTTAACTATAACATCAACTAATGTTACATTATATAATATTGTCAACCATTATGAAACATGTCAAGAATTATCAAACATGTTCTTATCAAACATTGTCAAATAGGTTTCTTGTCCATTATTATAAAAACATGTTCCTTGCCAACCATTATAAAACATGTTCCCTGAAATCTCATGTAAAAAAATGTGCAAAAGAACAATCTTTTATTGAAAACTTATAAAACGGTTGGACAAATAGTCTCAGTTGGATTTGTTGAAATACAAGAGGTGTACATGAGATGAAAGTGATGTGTAGTGTGTATGTGATAACATGAAGATACAATGTGTAAACAAATGTTTATATAAATACAGAGTGGACTCACCAGTTCAATGTGTGTCAACTGTTGAGCCAATAGTAGAGGGCTGGGGCAGATTTCCAGAATATCAGTCTGTGACAGAAAGATGAACATATTATATTATAAGTACCACATGTTCACAAGATCTAACAAGAGTTTTGATGACAAGAGAAAGTGGAAATAATGACAGAATACAATGAAAAACATAAATATTTGATAGAATGGCAGCAGAGGGAATGAAAACAAACCACATTAAAGAATAATTATTTTGTAAAAAACAAAGGTAAAGAGTAAGTAACAAAGCACTCATCTAGAAGTAGTAAATCTAGAAGTAGTAAATCTAGAAGTAGTAAATCTAGAAGTAGTAAATCTAGAAGTAGTAAATAAGAAAAGAAAGTGTTGAATGAGCAGGCAATGAGAGTACCAATGTCTTGGCTAAGGAGGACGGTGCCAAAGAGCAAATTTACCAACCATTGTCTTTTCAGGAGATTAAAACCCTCATAAAGAAAACATCTGCAGTAGAATGGAAGACAAACACTGGATATGATTATGGAAAAGACTTCCTCCAAGACCTAAACAGAACAGACCAGGTCATTATATTGCGCCAATGTACCAGACACTGCAGACTCAACAAACACTTATATAGACTAGGAATAAGTCAAACAGCTCTCTGCCAGTGTCAGCAGGCGGAACAGACAGCGGAGCATATTCTGCAAGACTGTCCTTTCCTGTGTAAGCTGAGAAGCAACATGTGGCCACACCCAGTTGACCTAAAAATGTTTTGGGTAAACCTGAAGCTAACTGTCCAGCTTGTGGTCCACTGTAAATTTAGTGCATGACCAGAGATCGCTAAAGAAGAAGAATGGGGTAAAAAACCCAAAAACTAGAAAGAGTGAAGAAATAAGAATTAAATAAAAATAAATGCAGTGCACAAAAATTGTAATAGTTAAAGAACAGAAACTAGACAACAGTAACCCAAGAATGAATCTCCTCGCCGTTTCCTGTTTAACAGATAAGGATTTCACAAAAGATTTCAGTTATTATTCTGCTACCTTTCTACTAATTGTTTCCCATGTCAGGCCCCTCATCTTTGAATTCTCTTTCCACTGTACTTCTCAATGTTTCCCATGTCAGGCCCCTCCATCTTTCAATTCTCTTTCCACTGTACTTCTCTATGTTTCCTTTGACAAAACATGTAATTACAAAGTACTGTAGTTTTACAAATTACAAAAACAATCACAAAATACAGCAACATTTCGACCAACAAGACCTTTATTGTCATTGTTTTTGTAAAACTACAGTACTTTGTGATTACGTATTTTGCCAGTCAAATAGTTTTACTGCAGTCTCATCTATTTTGTGAATATGTTTCCTTTGCATGTCCATGCCATCTTTTCTCTTCTACAGTCCATCAGAGAGCTGTCCTAGCCAATGTCCCTACTGGCATACATCATACAATACATCATACAATACATCATCGATCTTTGCTTTAAGAATGGAGACTAGACAACAGAAACATTACAATGGAGACTAGACAACAGAAACATTACAATGGAGACTAGTCAACAGAAACCCAAGGATACACATACTTACAGTAGCTACTACTTGTGTGCGCTCTATGTAACTCTTCTATAGAGACTAGACAACAGAAACATTACAATGGAAACTAGACAACAGAAACATTACAATGGAGACTAGACAACAGAAACATTACAATGGAGAATAGTCAATAGAAATCCAAGGATACAAGAACTTACAGTAGCTACTACTTGTGTGTGCGCTCTGTGTAACTCTTCTGTTTCAACTTTGTTCAAATTTTCCTCATAACTTTTCAGATTCGTCAACTGAAATACAAAATATGTTGGTTTACATGGTATTCAGAAGGCTATAGTAAATATAGATGCACATAATGCTTTAGTTATGTCAAATGTGAAAGATCTCACAATACTTAAGGTGAGATTGATAGTTATATGAGATTAATTTATTTTCTTTCATTCAGAGACCATTAGGGTATCACTATCTGCTGCTGCGCTAACTAGAGTTCTTTCATTCAGAGACTATTAGGGTATCACTATCTGCTGCTGCTGCTGGGCTAACTAGAGTTCTTTCATTCAGAGACCATTAGGGTATCACTATCTGCTGCTGCGCTAACTAGAGTTCTTTCATTCAGAGACCATTAGGGTATCACTATCTTCTGCTGCTGCTGGGCTAACTAGAGCATGATTGCAATAAACGATGATCCAGGTCTATTTCAATTGTTAATACAGCTCTTTAATGATCTGCCCGTTGTAGATTTCATTAATATTAAAATTGACGATGCTCACGTACACCTGTAAGTTATCAATGTTTATCCCTAGCTGGGAAGTAAAGATGTATGTGTGGGTGAAGAATGTACTTTATCAATGTCAGATCAAGGAAGAATAGGCTGCATCTAAGATTTGATTGATGTTAGGCAAGGATAAAAGAACTATACATAATGTAGGATTGTAGATTGCAAACAGAAATCTGAAACACATGGCAGGAAACAGCTGATATAACTGAAACACATGGCAGGAAACAGCTGATATAACCTGTGAAACACATGACAGGAAACAGATGACAGGAAACAGCTGATATGACAGGAAACAGCTGATATAACCTGTGAAACACATGGCAGGAAACAGCTGATATGACAGGAAACAGCTGATATAACCTGTAGCTGAAAACTTGTCTTTCTGTTATTTTCTCGAATCCTGTTTTGTCTCACAGCATCAAGATAAGAGATTTCTAGAACTGGTTTTTGTGTGAACTTCGTGCATAATGTCTTTCACTGCCCCTGTTATTTCTGTGGTCTACGTTTTGCTATTTATCCAAGTAGCATTGCGAGTTGATGGGCACTGTCTGGTGGTAATCTGTTTCTGTGGTTGAACCATTTACTTTGTTTCTTAAGGAAGCTCAGAACGGATGTTGTATCTACTTTATCGTGATGTCTTCATTTCTAAACCAGTTTACATAGGTCATACGTTGACAAGGGTAAATTACTACACTAAAAGAAGAAACAATAGTTTTGAAAGAAGTGTTTCACCCGAGTGGTTACCGGGGCCCAAATTTGGAGTGTAAAGAATAGAACCACTGTTACCTGCAACGCATGTCGTAAGAGGCGACTAAGGAGGTTTGGCTGAAATCGGATGCATGTGTCCGCTAGGAATGCTAACCCGAAATAAATGCTTGCAGAAAACGGATGCACCAGGCCGTCAGGCGCATAACATGGTGCAACGACCCTCACAATGAGGAATGGGATAACGAATTCTACGGTCGCTAATCTGCCTCAGAGATTTAGCCACGCAGTAAGAATGTCAGACCTACCATCATGAGGTGGCCAAAACTTACTGCGGGAAGAGGTCAGCACATACGGGGAAACAGAAATCATAGGAATTATATCCTACAGAACTGTCCCCAGTATGCAGATTTGAGAAGAAAGAGGTGGCCCACTTACGCTAGTGTCCAAGACAAATTCTATCTATGGCGTGGCTGATAATCTGAGGCAGACGGCTGCCTTTATTAGAGAATCCGAAATCCCAATCTAGTGAGAACGCAGAAGAAAGAAGTGTCTACAGTACCGGTGATGTAAATGTAAGATTTCGTTATATAACTAACGTTTTACATTTTTCTACTTTATTTGTTTTTTCACCATTACTGAACGTCCCTGTACACAGCCCCGCAGGTACGTTTGTCACCGGTTGGGAACCGATGTACTAAGGTATTGACTGAGTCGCGTTTTTACAGGATAATGACTGCCATCGACCATGATTCTGTCGTGAAACTAAAGGAATTTGACAACAAAACTGACATTAGTTTCATTAGTCAGCATGCACTTCTGCTAGGATTGATGAGATGTGTATATCGGTAAGCTATAGAAACCGTCAGCATGCATACCGTCGCCAATTGTTGAAGAAGGATGTGAGTACCAACCTGTCAGTTTTCATTAAAATGTATTTTAACACCGTAACTTAATGATATCGTGCGTGTTTGCTTCCCTTTTATTTTAACAAAATTTATTTCAAAAATCAGATTGGGTGACACGATGTAGTCATTTCCTGTGTGATATCTAAAGAAATCACACATCATGAAAGGAGTTTGGAATTACACGTTGTACAAGTTGAGCTGGATGTTTGAGGGGGCAGAGAGGAATGTGTTTAACCAGCGGGCCACATATATCTTAGTATGCATACCCTTCGACATCTGTTGGCGGGGACAGACTGATCACTTAAGGGCCTGCCTGGAGTGATGTAACGTCAGTTCAATAACCAATTACCTTAGTGAAAGAATCGTTAAACTTTGACCTAATCCGACAATCTGGAACGCCAGACAAAAACTTTCACGCACTGGATACGCATTTCCGGTAGAAATATCAAGTCTTCTGTCAAACTGTCATGGCAAGCAGTTCTAACGGACATTGTTGTAGCGACTAATACATCCCAGAATATCCTGTAGCAGGGGACAGTGACAAATGGAAACAGGAAACTAAATTAATGACTAGATAATATCCCTTGTTTCCGAGCAGACGTGGATAAACCAGTAATAGAAATGGGACGGACATGCACGCATCATATCATACAGTTAATGAATTCTTGAACTACATTTAGTTAACTTACACAGAATGCTGCTGTCACTGGAGATTACACTTACACTGGAATCATTAAATTAGACAGCTCATCTTTCTGTTCGGCGTTTCTAGATTCTCAGCAAGAGAAATAACTAATCACGTGGAAGAAGAAGCAGACAGGCTCATCCTCAACTTCTTGGTGACGGTTTTTCCAACTGTGCCATTTTGTTTTTCGTCCTATTTTGTTATTTCTAGTATATTTTGTTTGATAATACCATTGGGTTGAAATGTTGATTTAGTTGAAATGTTGATTTAGTCTGAAATGTTGATTTAGTTGAAATGTTGATTTAGTCTGAAATGTTGATTTAGTCTAAAGGTTGATTTAGTCTGAAATGTTGATTTAGTCTGAAATGTTGATTTAGTCTGAAATGTTGATTTAGTCAGAAATGTTGATTTAGTCTGAAATGTTGATTTAGTCTGAAATGTTGATTTAGTTGAAATGTTGATTTAGTCTGAAATGGTGATTGTTGAAATGTTGATTTAATTGAAATGTTGATTTAGTCAGAAATGTTGATTGTTGAAATGTTGATTTAGTCTGAAATGTTGATTTAGTTGAAAATGTTGATTTAGTTGAAATGTTGATTTAGTTGAAATGTTGATTTAGTCTGAAATGTTGATTTAGTTGGAATGTTGATTTAGTCAGAAATGTTGATTTAGTCTGAAATGTTGATTTAGTTGAAATGTTGATTTAGTCTGAAATGTTGATTTAGTTGAAATGTTGATTTAGTCTGAAATGTTGATTTAATTGAAATGTTGATTTAATTGAAATGTTGATTGTTGAAATGTTGATTTAATTGAAATGTTGATTTAGTCGGAAATGTTGATTTAGTCTTGTTAGTATAACTAACTATCTGATTTCCTGTGTTGATGATTGTCTATCAGTAAACATGCTGTAGTTTTACAACATATAAGAAATGAGACCGGCAATGACATTTCAGAAGTTCAATAGCGTTCAGAAACTATGGTACAACACAGCCACAATCAAAATTTCGAGGGTAGTCCTATAGTAGCATATGGATGTGAATAATGGACAATTAAACAAACATTAAATAAGAAAGTTGAATCTTTTGAAATAAAGTGCTACGGACAAATTCTTAGAAGATATTGTACAAACAATATGTATTATCGATATAAGGGAAGATTTGCAAAACGATGTAACAATGACGAAACACGTGAAAACAAAGTAAAAGGCCTTTTGGTCGAAACGTTTCTGTGTATTGTTCTTGTATTTTGTCAAACTAAAGTACTTTGTGTGTACGTGTTTCGTTATTTCAAAGAATATAAATAATACAGACATATTCTAGAAGAACTGAATATCATGCAACTATCTGATGACCGAGTTATTTGGAAAACAACATTACGCAAAGGTACAGAATTTGAAAGAAACTTAGAGATGAGCTGAAAGACAAGAGAGACAAGCACAAACTCAGAAGTTGTCACAGTAAAACACTTGCCAATTGATCATCTGTAAAAACAAAACAAAGGCTCTATATCAGTGTTTCCCAACCTTTTTGTGCCATGACCCACCAAAAGCTTTTCAGACATTCGTATCCCCCCTCCCTCACCTTTTATTATTTTTAAAACTTCAGTAACGTGATTGAGAATCAACATTCCTTTTTGTCAGCAGGCATCCAAAAGCCAATATATCGGTTTTGCAATATCATGACCATTAGTTAACTCTGAACGAGTCCATTGCCCTCCCTTAACGATGAAAGTGGACCCCACGTTGGGAAACAGGGCTCTATATACTCAACTTTATTTCTTTGCTTATGTTGGAGCTAACGGAGTTTATGCACCTTTATAGCAGATATTATTTGTATAAATTATACCAGGATGAAACAGAACTCAGTCAACAAGTAGAACAAACACCCGAACTAAAATGACCTACTTAATTCCATTATGTTTGGTGTCAGATCAGTGTTTCAACTTCGGATATGTTCTTAAGACATCTATGACGTAACTGCATGTCATTAGATATTCACGAGACAACGCCCGTTACAGTACGGGTAACGATTACAGTATAAAACATCTGTTCGCTGTTGTTTGCTACATTTAATTCAGAAGTGTTTCAAATAGTTCCGAGACTGACAGATTAGTCACGCTCTAGTTAGCAGATGTGCACATACATGTCTGCACGTACTTAATGCATAGTTTAAACATAGATGGGATCAAGTAGTAATATGCTTCCAAGTATTAGTAACTACTCGCTACGTTGCAACAAATACTCGTTACTTAGTGATTGCCAATGCAATCGACACATGGGTTGGATGTTGTCTTCTGTGACCTCTGACATGTCAGTATTTCTAATAGAAGGGCCCGCTGCTTCATGATTATAAAACACAGACGGTAACTAATGCAGAGTTCCGATTCGTCAAGGTAGGATCGACCAGAGATCCGTTTCAGTAGGAAAAAATCCACCACAAAATGTGGAGTTGATACCGAGACTACGCGCATGTGAAGCAAGGTCACTAATCATTATGCGATCACGGCTCTCTAAGTTAGAACCACCGATACTAGTTTAGTAGCTATTATAGAGGCTAATCAGGAATACTGGCTACAGAAGGAAGTGTAGCTACGTACCAGGTAGTACTGAGTATTAGTCTCTGAAAATGAAAATCGTGGCATATCCCAAAGGACGTAGCCATCAACCACAGTAAACAAGTAGTTGATTTTCTAGGCACCACTTATACGTTCAGTAGTTTGCCATTGCTTTCTGAACGGGTGGCGCCATCGTCCTTTGTTAAAATCAACGGAAACAATTTGCAAGCAAACTGTCCGCAGCGTGATTCGAACTCAGAACGTCGGGGTTAATAGACCGAGTCACTAACCCCTAGGCCACAGACGCCACAATATGTCACTGTATCCATTGGTATTGTGGCAACTCCAGTGACGTGGCTAACGCCAAGCTGTATATTCCCTTTTGATTTGTCAACTGCACGGAGAGGTGGAAACTGGTGCACGGGCAACTGGGATGTTCGATATTAGCATGCACAAATAGAGCCATATAGAGGTCACTCCAGCTTCACATCACAGTGTCGACACAACTAAGTAAAGTAACGAGTACGTTTGTCTATGACATACTCGTTACTCTTTGATTGAGGTAGTAGTCGCCCGAGTGGTTACCGGGCCCAAGTTTGGGGTGTAAAGAATAGAACCACTGTTACCTGCCACGCATGTAAGAGGCGACTAAGGAGGTTTGGATGAAATCGGATGCATGTGTCCTAAACGTGTAGAAGTCTATGCGTTTAGGGGTCTACCAAACCAATGTGCAACGTATACACATTCTTGGCAAAGATCAAACATATCACAAAGAGTGATTAAAATTGGTGGTAAAGAACGAACGTGAAGAAGAAGAAGGTAGTAGTAGGTATTCGACTAACGAATCATTACTATTCAAACATCTCAAGTGCAATAATTGAATTGTGTTGGATATGAACACCTGCTTATACCATTAACAGAAATGTTAATGTTCAATTTCAATCAGTTAGTCAAGAAGAAATGTCAAGGGCACATGTCCACAAACTGAACTGACAATATTTCACGCAGAGAACGATCAATGACATCTTTAACAACGAACATGATGAGAAATTAAACTTTGCTGAGAGATGTAAGAAGTCATTTTTTGGAAGAGATTGGGCGAGTTGCCCAGGATGGAGCGATATGGAGAAATTACTTGCTGGCCCTATGTAACATACAACGGTACGAGAAGAAAAATATATATATATATATACATATTGAGAAGTTTCATAGATTAAAAAAAAGGGGGAGGGGGATGGGGTGGGGTTAAAAATGTGGTATAGTGCGTCTGAAGATAAGCACCAGTGACCTAATTTTGAAACTAAATACATTCTGTGAACTGACTGTCTACAGTAACGAAATGTGTTTGAATTTGCTTGACTACCTGAGATGTTCTATCAATGGGATTCTGTAGAAATTCTCAGGTGTTATCACAACACCAGGTATGTGACCGTAGCCACAGGTATGTGATCCTAACCCTAGGTATGTGCTTTCTTAAGTCATTCCATCAGTGGGCCTGTTTTGGGACGGACAAAGTGGAAGTCTTAGATCCTCTAAGTATATTTGTCTATTCACTTATGTTGTAGACACCTTTGTTGTAGACAGCTTTGTTGTAGACAACTTTGTTGTAGAGAGCTTTGTTATAAACAACTGTGTTGTAGACAACTTTATTGTGTTGTAGTTATGTTATCTAATTAAGACATATTGTCGGAATGTTAATTGTGATGAACGTTCTCTATGTCTGTATAGTAATTGTGATGAACATTCTCTATGTCTGTATAGTAATTGTGATGAACGTTCTCTATGTCTGTATAGTAATTGTGATGAACGTTCTCTATGTCTGTATAGTAATTGTGATGAACGTTCTCTATGTCTGTATAGTAATTGTGATGAACGTTCTCTATGTCTGTATAGTAATTGTGATGAACGTTCTCTATGTCTGTATAGTAGTTAAAGTGTCTATTTGTCCTTGTATTTTTATTATAGTGAAATTGTCTTTTCCTACACATTTCCGTACTTATCACAGGTGTTTCATGGTTATCACAGGTAGGTTATGGTTTACCACAGGTAAGCCATGGTTACCCCAGGTATGTGGTCGTAATTCCAGGTTGATCCAGTAGCATGTCCATGGCAGAACGTCACTCTCATCCACAGACAAGCCGAAAAGCTGTCAATCTCTAGCAAGTTCTTCCATCTACTTCCTGGTCATGTTCAAGGTTTGTTATGTCCCATTGAAACTGTTGCATTGGTCGTCCCTGCCTCGTCTTCCATCTCCTTCCTGGTCATGTTCAAGGTTTGTTATGCCCCATTGAAACTGTTGCATTGGTCGTCCCTGCCTCGTCTTCCATCTCCTTCCTGGTCATGTTCAAGGTTTGTTATGTCCCATTGAAACTGTTGCATTGGTCGTCCCTGCCTCGTCTTCCATCTCCTTCCTGGTCATGTTCAAGGTTTGTTATGTCCCATTGAAACTGTTGCATTGGTCGTCCCTGCCTCGTCTTCCACCTCCTTCCTGGTCATGTTCAAGGTTTGTTATGTCCCATTGAAACTGTTGCATTGGTCGTCCCTGCCTCGTCTTCGAGAAACATACAGTCCATTACTGCTCTCTTTCTAAACCACTATGACGTTTAATGTGACCAAAATATTTTAGTTTCCCAAACATGTTTTTTATGAGTCAAAGCTTTTGAATGTTCAGGTCTTGTTAGTATGTTTATATTTCTTCTATGTCCAGTCGTTCTACATATGTTTTCTGTAACACTTTGTTTAACAAGACTGTAGTGTTCAGGTCTTGTTAGTATGTTTATATTTCTTCTATGTCCAGTCGTTCTACATATGTTTTCTGTAACACTTTGTTTAACAAGACTGTAGTGTTCAGGTCTTGTTAGTATGTTTATATTTCTTCTATGTCCAGTCGTTCTACATATGTTTTCTGTAACACTTTGTTTAACAAGAATGTAGTGTTCAGGTCTTGTTAGTATGTTTATATTTCTTCTATGTCCAGTCGTTCTACATATGTTTTCTGTAACACTTTGTTTAACAAGACTGTAGTGTTCAGGTCTTGTTAGTATGTTTATATTTCTTCTATGTCCAGTCGTTCTACATATGTTTTCTGTAACACTTTGTTTAACAAGACTGTAGTGTTCAGGTCTTGTTAGTATGTTTATATTTCTTCTATGTCCAGTCGTTCTACATATGTTTTCTGTAACACTTTGTTTAACAAGAATGTAGTGTTCAGGTCTTGTTAGTATGTTTATATTTCTTCTATGTCCAGTCGTTCTACATATGTTTTCTGTAACACTTTGTTTAACAAGACTGTAGTGTTCAGGTCTTGTTAGTATGTTTATATTTCTTCTATGTCCAGTCGTTCTACATATGTTTTCTGTAACACTTTGTTTAACAAGACTGTAGTGTTCAGGTCTTGTTAGTATGTTTATATTTCTTCTATGTCCAGTCGTTCTACATATGTTTTCTGTAACACTTTGTTTAACAAGACTGTAGTGTTCAGGTCTTGTTAGTATGTTTATATTTCTTCTATGTCCAGTCGTTCTACATATGTTTTCTGTAACACTTTGTTTAACAAGACTGTAGTGTTCAGGTCTTGTTAGTATGTTTATATTTCTTCTATGTCCAGTCGTTCTACATATGTTTTCTGTAACACTTTGTTTAACAAGACTGTAGTGTTCAGGTCTTGTTAGTATGTTTATATTTCTTCTATGTCCAGTCGTTCTACATATGTTTTCTGTAACACTTTGTTTAACAAGACTGTAGTGTTCAGGTCTTGTTAGTATGTTTATATTTCTTCTATGTCCAGTCGTTCTACATATGTTTTCTGTAACACTTTGTTTAACAAGACTGTAGTGTTCAGGTCTTGTTAGTATGTTTATATTTCTTCTATGTCCAGTCGTTCTACATATGTTTTCTGTAACACTTTGTTTAACAAGACTGTAGTGTTCAGGTCTTGTTAGTATGTTTATATTTCTTCTATGTCCAGTCGTTCTACATATGTTTTCTGTAACACTTTGTTTAACAAGACTGTAGTGTTCAGGTCTTGTTAGTATGTTTATATTTCTTCTATGTCCAGTCGTTCTACATATGTTTTCTGTAACACTTTGTTTAACAAGACTGTAGTGTTCAGGTCTTGTTAGTATGTTTATATTTCTTCTATGTCCAGTCGTTCTACATATGTTTTCTGTAACACTTTGTTTAACAAGACTGTAGTGTTCAGGTCTTGTTAGTATGTTTATATTTCTTCTATGTCCAGTCGTTCTACATATGTTTTCTGTAACACTTTGTTTAACAAGACTGTAGTGTTCAGGTCTTGTTAGTATGTTTATATTTCTTCTATGTCCAGTCGTTCTACATATGTTTTCTGTAACACTTTGTTTAACAAGACTGTAGTGTTCAGGTCTTGTTAGTATGTTTATATTTCTTCTATGTCCAGTCGTTCTACATATGTTTTCTGTAACACTTTGTTTAACAAGACTGTAGTGTTCAGGTCTTGTTAGTATGTTTATATTTCTTCTATGTCCAGTCGTTCTACATATGTTTTCTGTAACACTTTGTTTAACAAGACTGTAGTGTTCAGGTCTTGTTAGTATGTTTATATTTCTTCTATGTCCAGTCGTTCTACATATGTTTTCTGTAACACTTTGTTTAACAAGACTGTAGTGTTCAGGTCTTGTTAGTATGTTTATATTTCTTCTATGTCCAGTCGTTCTACATATGTTTTCTGTAACACTTTGTTTAACAAGACTGTAGTGTTCAGGTCTTGTTAGTATGTTTATATTTCTTCTATGTCCAGTCGTTCTACATATGTTTTCTGTAACACTTTGTTTAACAAGACTGTAGTGTTCAGGTCTTGTTAGTATGTTTATATTTCTTCTATGTCCAGTCGTTCTACATATGTTTTCTGTAACACTTTGTTTAACAAGACTGTAGTGTTCAGGTCTTGTTAGTATGTTTATATTTCTTCTATGTCCAGTCGTTCTACATATGTTTTCTGTAACACTTTGTTTAACAAGACTGTAGTGTTCAGGTCTTGTTAGTATGTTTATATTTCTTCTATGTCCAGTCGTTCTACATATGTTTTCTGTAACACTTTGTTTAACAAGACTGTAGTGTTCAGGTCTTGTTAGTATGTTTATATTTCTTCTATGTCCAGTCGTTCTACATATGTTTTCTGTAACACTTTGTTTAACAAGACTGTAGTGTTCAGGTCTTGTTAGTATGTTTATATTTCTTCTATGTCCAGTCGTTCTACATATGTTTTCTGTAACACTTTGTTTAACAAGACTGTAGTGTTCAGGTCTTGTTAGTATGTTTATATTTCTTCTATGTCCAGTCGTTCTACATATGTTTTCTGTAACACTTTGTTT
The DNA here is from genome assembly GCA_020796225.1 of Arion vulgaris. Classification (NCBI taxonomy): domain Eukaryota; kingdom Metazoa; phylum Mollusca; class Gastropoda; order Stylommatophora; family Arionidae; genus Arion; species Arion vulgaris. The sequence continues at coordinate 2,003,539 of CM036757.1, forward strand.
AACAAGACTGTAGTGTTCAGGTCTTGTTAGTATGTTTATATTTCTTCTATGTCCAGTCGTTCTACATATGTTTTCTGTAACACTTTGTTTAACAAGACTGTAGTGTTCAGGTCTTGTTAGTATGTTTATATTTCTTCTATGTCCAGTCGTTCTACATATGTTTTCTGTAACACTTTGTTTAACAAGACTGTAGTGTTCAGGTCTTGTTAGTATGTTTATATTTCTTCTATGTCCAGTCGTTCTACATATGTTTTCTGTAACACTTTGTTTAACAAGACTGTAGTGTTCAGGTCTTGTTAGTATGTTTATATTTCTTCTATGTCCAGTCGTTCTACATATGTTTTCTGTAACACTTTGTTTAACAAGACTGTAGTGTTCAGGTCTTGTTAGTATGTTTATATTTCTTCTATGTCCAGTCGTTCTACATATGTTTTCTGTAACACTTTGTTTAACAAGACTGTAGTGTTCAGGTCTTGTTAGTATGTTTATATTTCTTCTATGTCCAGTCGTTCTACATATGTTTTCTGTAACACTTTGTTTAACAAGAATGTAGTGTTCAGGTCTTGTTAGTATGTTTATATTTCTTCTATGTCCAGTCGTTCTACATATGTTTTCTGTAACACTTTGTTTAACAAGACTGTAGTGTTCAGGTCTTGTTAGTATGTTTATATTTCTTCTATGTCCAGTCGTTCTACATATGTTTTCTGTAACACTTTGTTTAACAAGACTGTAGTGTTCAGGTCTTGTTAGTATGTTTATATTTCTTCTATGTCCAGTCGTTCTACATATGTTTTCTGTAACACTTTGTTTAACAAGACTGTAGTGTTCAGGTCTTGTTAGTATGTTTATATTTCTTCTATGTCCAGTCGTTCTACATATGTTTTCTGTAACACTTTGTTTAACAAGACTGTAGTGTTCAGGTCTTGTTAGTATGTTTATATTTCTTCTATGTCCAGTCGTTCTACATATGTTTTCTGTAACACTTTGTTTAACAAGACTGTAGTGTTCAGGTCTTGTTAGTATGTTTATATTTCTTCTATGTCCAGTCGTTCTACATATGTTTTCTGTAACACTTTGTTTAACAAGACTGTAGTGTTCAGGTCTTGTTAGTATGTTTATATTTCTTCTATGTCCAGTCGTTCTACATATGTTTTCTGTAACACTTTGTTTAACAAGACTGTAGTGTTCAGGTCTTGTTAGTATGTTTATATTTCTTCTATGTCCAGTCGTTCTACATATGTTTTCTGTAACACTTTGTTTAACAAGACTGTAGTGTTCAGGTCTTGTTAGTATGTTTATATTTCTTCTATGTCCAGTCGTTCTACATATGTTTTCTGTAACACTTTGTTTAACAAGACTGTAGTGTTCAGGTCTTGTTAGTATGTTTATATTTCTTCTATGTCCAGTCGTTCTACATATGTTTTCTGTAACACTTTGTTTAACAAGACTGTAGTGTTCAGGTCTTGTTAGTATGTTTATATTTCTTCTATGTCCAGTCGTTCTACATATGTTTTCTGTAACACTTTGTTTAACAAGACTGTAGTGTTCAGGTCTTGTTAGTATGTTTATATTTCTTCTATGTCCAGTCGTTCTACATATGTTTTCTGTAACACTTTGTTTAACAAGACTGTAGTGTTCAGGTCTTGTTAGTATGTTTATATTTCTTCTATGTCCAGTCGTTCTACATATGTTTTCTGTAACACTTTGTTTAACAAGACTGTAGTGTTCAGGTCTTGTTAGTATGTTTATATTTCTTCTATGTCCAGTCGTTCTACATATGTTTTCTGTAACACTTTGTTTAACAAGACTGTAGTGTTCAGGTCTTGTTAGTATGTTTATATTTCTTCTATGTCCAGTCGTTCTACATATGTTTTCTGTAACACTTTGTTTAACAAGACTGTAGTGTTCAGGTCTTGTTAGTATGTTTATATTTCTTCTATGTCCAGTCGTTCTACATATGTTTTCTGTAACACTTTGTTTAACAAGACTGTAGTGTTCAGGTCTTGTTAGTATGTTTATATTTCTTCTATGTCCAGTCGTTCTACATATGTTTTCTGTAACACTTTGTTTAACAAGACTGTAGTGTTCAGGTCTTGTTAGTATGTTTATATTTCTTCTATGTCCAGTCGTTCTACATATGTTTTCTGTAACACTTTGTTTAACAAGACTGTAGTGTTCAGGTCTTGTTAGTATGTTTATATTTCTTCTATGTCCAGTCGTTCTACATATGTTTTCTGTAACACTTTGTTTAACAAGACTGTAGTGTTCAGGTCTTGTTAGTATGTTTATATTTCTTCTATGTCCAGTCGTTCTACATATGTTTTCTGTAACACTTTGTTTAACAAGACTGTAGTGTTCAGGTCTTGTTAGTATGTTTATATTTCTTCTATGTCCAGTCGTTCTACATATGTTTTCTGTAACACTTTGTTTAACAAGACTGTAGTGTTCAGGTCTTGTTAGTATGTTTATATTTCTTCTATGTCCAGTCGTTCTACATATGTTTTCTGTAACACTTTGTTTAACAAGACTGTAGTGTTCAGGTCTTGTTAGTATGTTTATATTTCTTCTATGTCCAGTCGTTCTACATATGTTTTCTGTAACACTTTGTTTAACAAGACTGTAGTGTTCAGGTCTTGTTAGTATGTTTATATTTCTTCTATGTCCAGTCGTTCTACATATGTTTTCTGTAACACTTTGTTTAACAAGACTGTAGTGTTCAGGTCTTGTTAGTATGTTTATATTTCTTCTATGTCCAGTCGTTCTACATATGTTTTCTGTAACACTTTGTTTAACAAGACTGTAGTGTTCAGGTCTTGTTAGTATGTTTATATTTCTTCTATGTCCAGTCGTTCTACATATGTTTTCTGTAACACTTTGTTTAACAAGACTGTAGTGTTCAGGTCTTGTTAGTATGTTTATATTTCTTCTATGTCCAGTCGTTCTACATATGTTTTCTGTAACACTTTGTTTAACAAGACTGTAGTGTTCAGGTCTTGTTAGTATGTTTATATTTCTTCTATGTCCAGTCGTTCTACATATGTTTTCTGTAACACTTTGTTTAACAAGACTGTAGTGTTCAGGTCTTGTTAGTATGTTTATATTTCTTCTATGTCCAGTCGTTCTACATATGTTTTCTGTAACACTTTGTTTAACAAGACTGTAGTGTTCAGGTCTTGTTAGTATGTTTATATTTCTTCTATGTCCAGTCGTTCTACATATGTTTTCTGTAACACTTTGTTTAACAAGACTGTAGTGTTCAGGTCTTGTTAGTATGTTTATATTTCTTCTATGTCCAGTCGTTCTACATATGTTTTCTGTAACACTTTGTTTAACAAGACTGTAGTGTTCAGGTCTTGTTAGTATGTTTATATTTCTTCTATGTCCAGTCGTTCTACATATGTTTTCTGTAACACTTTGTTTAACAAGACTGTAGTGTTCAGGTCTTGTTAGTATGTTTATATTTCTTCTATGTCCAGTCGTTCTACATATGTTTTCTGTAACACTTTGTTTAACAAGACTGTAGTGTTCAGGAATGTGTCTGTTATGATTCATGATTGACATCCATATGTTATCAAAGAAAAAAAATGTATATTTTCAATAGTTGGGACTTTTTGTTTGGTTTCTTGCTTGTTTTATGCCATAGTTTCTTCATACTAAGTATCGTCTGTGTACGTGTGTGTTGTTGAACATGTTAATGATGATAAGGATGATGATGATGCTGCAGGTGACAATCTTACCTTAGTAACAAGGTTGTAGCTGAGGTTGTTGATGTCTTTTCTGAGATCTGGAAAGTTAGCCAGAATCCGTTGTGTAATCTCACGAAGTTGCTTCATCATTCGGTCATCCCGGAAGTCGTAAGGAAACATTTCTGTCCACTCACTGCAACAATGATGATGAAAGAAAATTGGGAACACATTGACAAGGTATGTGCAGTGATGTAGTGGTACCAGGTCACATTGACAAGGTATGTGCAGTGATGTAGTCATACCAGGACACATTGACAAGGTATGTGCAGTGATGTAGTTGTACCAGGTCACATTGACAAGGTATGTGCAGTGATGTAGTGGTACCAGGACACATTGACAAGGTATGTGCAGTGATGTAGTCGTACCAGGACACATTCCCGTACTTGTTGATCTAACTAAGATGTGCATTGACTCACTAAATAACAGTAACTTTTTTTGTTTTTCAATTTGTCTTATTGAACTTTAAATTGTTATGTTTCTATATCAAGAAGATGAAGAAGGAGATCATGGAGATGAAATGATATAGAACAAGAAGGATAACAAGGATATCAAGAAGGATAACAAGGATATCAAGAAGGATAACAAGAAGGATATCAAGAAGGAGATGAAATGATTATCTGCTAAGATTGAGCAATGAAGACATTTACGAGAAATAAAAGAATATGTACTACAAGAGAGACAGTAAACAAATGATACAAACATACAGGCGTTCACAAACAAACAGGCGTTCACAAACATACAGGCGTTCACAAACAAACAGAAACAAACAGGCATTCACAAACAAACAGGCGTTCACAAACATACAGGCGTTCACAAACAAACAGGCGTTCACAAACAAACAGGCGTTCACAAACAAACAGGCGTTCACAAACATACAGGCGTTCACAAACAAACAGGCGTTCACAAACAAACAGGCGTTCACAAACAAACAGGCGTTCACAAACAAACAGAAACAAACAGGCGTTCACAAACAAATAGGCGTTCACAAACAAACAGGCGTTCATACCTGAGCAGGTTGACAATGTGAGGTCCAAACTTGCCTGACCTTGATCTATCTAGGTTATCTGTCTTGTCACGAGCAAGGTTCTGTTGTAGCACGCAAAGCTGGAAAGTTTGAAAACAGGATTTCTTGGAAATGTATCAAAGTGTATCCCATTTGAGGGACCATGGAAGGTATAAACGTGTGTCCCATTTGAGGGACCATTGAATGTATCAAAATTGTGTCCCATTTGAGGGACCATGAAATGTATCAAAGTTGTGTCCCATTGATGTTACATTTGATATTTAGTCAGGTGTTGTAAGGTAAAGTATACCTTATTTTCTGTTTGTATTTTAAACTATATACGGGTATTATGTTGTAGCTATTGACGTCCATATTACTGTCATGAAAATATTGCTTGTATAAATATTGCCTTAATAAAACAAGAGCTCAAATATCAACTTGTCATATAACAGACAATGCATCAATGTGTACCCCATGTCAGGGAACAGACAATGTATCAATGTGTACCCCATGTCAGGGAACAGACAATGTGTACCCCATGTCAGGTATCAAGAAGTGTAAAGCAAGAATGGAGTGCTACACATCTGCTGAACTCAATCACCAGCGATAGAGATCTTTATTGTGAGATCTGAGAGAGGTACACGCAGGTTAAGAAACGTGTATCAATAGAAGAGCGCAGTTAGGCAACACTTGCGCACAGGTAGATTACTCATCTTTATCTCTGGTGCTCACTAACAGTTCCAGACTTTTCTCTCCGACATTCTCATCAACTAATTATTATACAGTTAACATTTCTTTCACATTTACAATATATATATGTCTGTCACTAAGTACGTCTCTCCCTCTCTCTGTGTGTCTCTCTATTTGCCTCTGTCACTCTCTCTCTCTCTCTGTGCATCATTCATCTAAGTATGTGTGTCTCACTAAGCTTGATTGATTGATTGATTGATTGATTGATTGATGATAAGACTATCATCACTGCACTTTGATGAATAATTAAGAGTGCTTGGATATCTTTCTTACACAAGAAGATCTCAGCAGTAGTGTACGAATTCCATAGCACCAGCAAAGCTCTCTTTACGAAATGGTAGTAATTTTTATTTCAACATTTTTAATGAATTTTGTCTGGGCTGCAACTTTGCAGCCTTCTCTTATTAATTTCTAACTGCTAAAAGTTCTTGTATGTTCTCAACTTGCACACGACTCCAGTAGAACTAGCTACTTGATCTCACCTACATTGATGTATTTCTTCTTTTCCTTCTTCTGCATTTGCCCGCTATGAATTCAGACGTAGTCATGTGTCCTTGGTATTGCGCTTCTGGCTGATTTTTGCGTGAAGCATGCTTTCATTATTAAGTGTCCCCCGACATACACGCGGACCTCCGACTTTAGAGGTTGGAATCAATGTACATATGGAGATGTGTTACTTTATTCAATGTACATATGGAGATGTGTTACTTTATTCAATGTACATATGGAGATGTGTTACTTTATTCAATGTACATATGGAGATATTACTTTATTCAATGTACATATGGAGATGTGTTACTTTATTCAATGTACATATGGAGATATTACTTTATTCAATGTACATATGGAGATGTGTTACTTTATTCAATGTACATATGGAGATATTACTGTATTTAATGTATTGTAATCAGCAGCACGTTTCTATGGCAAATAATGAGTAATTAGTTTCTATAGATCAAAGACAAGAGAAATGAGTAATTAGTTTCTATAGATCAAAGACAAAAGAAATTAGTAACTTGTAATGTAGATGTGTACGTGTGATCTACATCTCTACCCAGCATACATCAGTCAGGTATGTGTGTGTATATTCTCTTCTATTCCATACATACCTCAGTCAGTCAAATGTGTGTGTGTGTTGTCATGATCTCACCTAGCATACCTCAGTTTTCTACTTCTTCACCTTTCAACTCCCAACGGAGCATAGGTCTTCAACACATTTCTTCCAGCGTTTCCTCTCTCTTGTCATTCCTTCCAAACCTTTCCACATTGTGCCTATTCTTTTAATATCAGCCTCCAGCTCTCTTATCTGTGTATTTTTAGGCATTCCCCTAAACCTCTTTCCAGGCAGGTTCCAAAACAATGCCTGTCTTGCAATGCTTCCGGTCGGTCTTCCCCGTGTGTGTCCTATCATACCTCAGCCAGGTAAATATAAATGTATGTGTGATGACATTCTTTCTTACCTTTACATACCTTAGCTAGACAAATATGTGTCTGTGTGTGTGTGTTTTCTTACCTTGCATACCTCAGCCAAGAGGTCATGAGGGCGGATGAAGAGACGAGAACTCAAGAGGAAGGTAAAAATGTATGTCCTCTGTGAAAGAGATCAAACCGACATGAACAAGTTTATAATAAAGATTTGTACACCTGCATAACTGTATGAGTCAGAACAATATAAGTGTTATCTTATATGACCTTGCATTTCTCTACCAGAAGGTCGTGACACTTCCCCTCCCTATCCTCTCCCTCCTCCTCGAAATAAACTGAAAGAAAGAGAAATAAAAGACATAGTAATGAACTGAAATCACATTGCACAAAATAGAAATGGATGATGATGAATCTCATCATCAAGTAGCTTGTCCCTTCCAGAACTTGGCTCCAATGACTGCAGTCCTGAAAAACTCTCTGTTCTGTGCAAGTTGACTGGAATCTACATAATTTTGTTTTATCTACTATCATATCGGAACACATTTTGAGACCTATGCCTCCTGTTTTTGTTGTCTCTCGACTAGCGATGTAGATCTCTGCGTTGTTTGACTTCAATCTTTCACTTATTGTCTGCAAAGTTAAGCAGCTCACATTTTAATTTGTTGAGTTTCAATCTCTTGCTTTTAATTTGCCGATCACTTTCCCCAGTTTTAGGTAGGATTTTCAATTATTCTCTTCTATCTACAATATTGCATGGTTTACAGTAAGTACTAATTTGATATTCATACTTTCACTACTTTGCCACGTTCAAATATCTTCAGCATCAACTAATCGCAGACTGCCACATTCAAATATCTTCAACATCAACTAATCGCAGACTGTCACATTCAAATATCTTCAACAACAACGTATCGCAGACTGTCACATTCCTGTAACTGTCTTCTTTCCTTCAGTCTCTTATGTAACTGTCTTATCTTGGTACTAGTTTTTCATATCTTTGATTTGTCTAGTAAAACTCAGCGCACATTTGATTTCTAAATATTGATTTAACAACACACATTTCAGATAATGAACATGCTAAAATAAAATAAATCAGATTTGTAGAAATACTGGCAATATCAGTTGATAAGTTGTATCTTATTCAGCAATGAATATCAATTTTGTTTTTAAATACACACAAATTACTACTACAGTTTTGAGTGTTGACATAATTTTGTAACAGCCACAAACACGGACATTAAATGTTGTAAACCTCTACAGCTAAACAAATATAGTAATATTGTATGGAACTACTTGTGAGAATATGACTAATATTGCATGGTTTACAGTAAGTACTAATTTGATATTCATACTTTCACTACTTTGCCACGTTCAAATATCTTCAGCATCAACTAATCGCAGACTGTCACATTCAAATATCTTCAACAACAACGTATCGCAGACTGTCACATTCAAATATCTTCAGCATCAACTTATCGCAGACTGCTACTCAAATCATACACCAGGCATCGGCAGACATCTTTTTCTATATAATTGTTCCCAATCAGTCGAACCACATGATCATACCTTCAATAGACTCTCACTCACATCACCACTTCCACAACTAATGCAAAAGTTGCACTTTATTCTGTATAAATATGAAATTGCATGTGTGTGAGTATACATGATATGCAATCGCGTGTGTGTTTGAGTATACATGATATGACATTGCGTGTGTGTGTTTGTGGGTGTCAAGTCTATAATTAGTTTACTTACATCTGGACAATAAACACAAGTGGGTACTAGATGTTGAATCAGGGCTTCTAATGGGCCGGAATGAATGTTTCCGTTCTCAACAATTAAAGCCTGCAAAAAAATTAAAATAATGATGGACATTATAGACAACCGTATCAACCTGTGCTACAAGGTGGTATCAACAAATACATATAACGTCTCATAATGCTGACACATCATTATAATATAATGCTGAACTAAACATTTCTCCTTCCTCTCAAAACTTTCCTTGAATCAACAAATTTCTTCCAACAAGATCTGTTTTTAGCAAATCATCTTAGTTCATTACAGTTATTCCCGTCTTGCTCTGTTTACAGTTCGTCTCCATGTCTCTTTAGGTCTTCCCCATCTCCTCTTGCCGCCAAGAATGCATTTCAGAGACAGGTGTGTGCCTGGTCTTCTGCATTCTCAATGTATGTCCCAACCAGTTCCATCTCCTCCTTGTTATTACCTTGTTGATATTATTGATACCTGTGCGTCAGATGATCTCTGTATTATTATTTTTTTTATCTCAATGACTTTGAAAACGTCTTTCATTCAGTCTCTTATGTAACTGTCTTCTTTCCTTCAGTCTCTGATGTAACTGTCTTCTTTCCTTCAGTCTCTGATGTAACTGTCTTCTTTCCTTCAGTCTCTTATGTAACTGTCTTTTTCCTTCAGTCTCTGATGTAACTGTCTTCTTTCCTTCAGTCTCTTATGTAACTGTCTTCTTTCCTTCAGTCTCTTATGTAACTGTCTTCTTTCCTTCAGTCTCTGATGTAACTGTCTTATCTTGGTACTAGTTTTTCATATCTTTGATTTGTCTAGTAAAACTCAGCGCACATTTGATTTCTAAATATTGATTTAACAACACACATTTCAGATAATGAACATGCTAAAATAAAATAAATCAGATTTGTAGAAATACTGGCAATATCAGTTGATAAGTTGTATCTTATTCAGCAATGAATATCAATTTTGTTTTTAAATACACACAAATTACTACTACAGTTTTGAGTGTTGACATAATTTTGTAACAGCCACAAACACGGACATTAAATGTTGTAAACCTCTACAGCTAAACAAATATGGTAATATTGTATGGAACTACTTGTGAGAATATGACTAATATTATATGGAACTGCTTGTGAGAATATGACTAATATTGTATGGAACTACTTGTGAGAATATGACTAATATTGTATGGAACTGCTTGTGAGAATATGACTAATATTGAAACGGTGAAAGATGTGGTGGGTGAGATAATCTGTAAAGACAACAGCTAATGTTCTCTATAAAGAATAAGCGGCTGTTGGATACGTTGCCAGAGAGAGAGAGAGAGAGAGAGAGAGAGAGAGCGAGAAAGCGAGAGAGAGTGTGTGTTATCAGTGACAGGACAAATATTAAACACAATCAACTTGAAGAGACTCGAGGAAGAAATCATAAACAGTTACAAGATGGACAGGTCGATTTCAGGAAAGGCAGATCTTGTTAAGATGAGACTGCAATACTACACATAATATAGTAAAACAATCTGAGAGTAGAATATGGTGAGAGAGAGAGAGAGAGAGTAGAATATGGTGAGAGAGAGAGCGATAGAGTAGAATATGCTGATAGAGAGTACAAAGAGATGATACGAGTAGAATAGAATGAGAGTGGAATATGTTGAGAAAGTGAAATAGAGAGAGAGAGAGTACAATAGGTTAAATGATAAATAGAGTAAACTAGGTTGAGTTAAAGAAATCACGTGAGACATACAACAAAAAGTTATGTATATGTTCACCACGTGACACGTTGTTTCTAGAAACGTATTACTTGTGTTACTATGAAACCTGGCCAGTCTTGTGTTTCTATGAAACCTGCTGACAGCCTTGTGTTTCTATGGAACCTGCTGGCAGCCTTGTGTTTCTATGGAACCCTGCTGGCAGCCTTGTGTTTCTATGGAACCTGCTAGCAGCCTTGTGTTTCTATGGAACCTGCTGGCAGCCTTGTGTTTCTATGGAACCTGCTGGCAGCCTTGTGTTACTATGGAACCTGCTGGCAGCCTTGTGTTACTATGGAACCTGCTGGCAGCCTTGTGTTTCTATGGAACCTGCTGGCAGCCTTGTGTTTCTATGGAACCCTGCTGGCAGCCTTGTGTTTCTATGGAACCCTGCTGGCAGCCTTGTGTTTCTATGGAACCCTGCTGGCAGCCTTGTGTTTCTATGGAACCCTGCTGGCAGCCTTGTGTTTCTATGGAACCCTGCTGGCAGCCTTGTGTTTCTATGGAACCCTGCTGGCAGCCTTGTGTTTTTATGAAACCTGCTGGCAGCCTTGTGTTTCTATGAAACCTGCTGGCAGCCTTGTGTTTCTATGGAACCTGCTGGCAGCCTTGTGTTTCTATGAAACCCTGCTGGCAGCCTTGTGTTTCTATGGAACCCTGCTGGCAGCCTTGTGTTTTTATGAAACCTGCTGGCAGCCTTGTGTTTCTATGAAACCTGCTGGCAGCCTTGTGTTTCTATGAAACCTGCTGGCAGCCTTGTGTTTCTATGAAACCTGCTGGCAGCCTTGTGTTTCTATGAAACCCTGCTGGCAGCCTTGTGTTTCTATGGAACCCTGCTGGCAGCCTTGTGTTTCTATGAAACCCTGCTGGTAGCCTTGTGTTTTAAACAAGAAATTAATGATATATTGAATATTGATTCATTAATTGATAGGACCATCATCATTGCACTTCCGTGAGTAACCAGGTGTGCTCTGATCTCTTTCTTACACACGAAGATCTCAGTTGAAGTGCACAAACTCCGTAGCACCGGCGAGGGTCCCAGGTGAATTTTGAAGATGGTGAAGATATTTTTCGTAGGAATTTTTATTTTTAATCTTTTCTAATAAATTCTGGCAGGGCAGATATATTGAATATGTATCATACTAACATACACTGTTGATATATTCAAGCTAATTCTTAGTGCTATATTCAAGCTAACTGTTAGTGCTATATTCAAGCTAATTCTTAGTGCTATATTCAAGTAAATTATGAGTGATATATTCAAGCTAACTCTTAGTGCTATATTCAAGCTAACTCTCAGTGCTATATTGAAGCTAACTCTTAGTGCTATATTCAAGCTAACTCTTAGTGCTATATTCAAGTAAATTATGAGTGCTATATTCAAGCTAACTCTTAGTGTATATTCAAGCAAATTATGAGTGCTATATTCAAGCTAACTCTTAGTGCTATATTCAAGCTACCTCTCAGTGCTATATTCAAGCTAATTCTCAGTGCTATATTCAACCTAACTCTCAGTGATATATTCCAAGTAAATTAGTGCTATGATAAGTATATCATTTCTAAAAGTCGATGAATATAACAACAGCTAGCAGCCATATTTATTTGCACATACACGGCGTCGACATGCCCATTCTATTATTATCTCTGTGTTGTCTTCTGCTCAAACAGACATGTTGTTCTATCGTAGATCTACCTGCTGTGTGCAAATATTCTCAGCCGAACAACACACGCTAGCGTCAAACAAACAAACAAGCAAACAAACATGTGCATGTATATTCTGACGGTGAGAAATGTATGGCAGACAATGATATTCACCGGCTACGGAACGCAATGTTGACTATATTTTTAGTGAGATTTAAACATCAAATATTTCAGCTTCCTGGTTGAATGTTGATTGATTGATTGATTGATAGGACCATCATCATTGCACTTCAGTGAGTAACCATGTGTGGTCCGATCTTTTTCTTACACTGAAAGATCTCAGTGCACTAACACGTGATAGAGAGAAGTGTAACATAAGACACTAACACGTGATAGAGAGAAGGGTAACATAAGACACTAACACGTGATAGAGAGAAGGGTAACATAAGACACTAACACGTGATCAAATATCTCTTCAAATAAACAAACAGAAAGTCAATGAAGAAGAATATGACTTGAATTGCGCAGTCTGTTTGTCGAATTGTGTAGTAGGGTCTATGTGTGTAGTAGGGTCTGTGTGTGTAGTAGGGTCTATGTGTGTAGTAGGGTCTATGTGTGTAGTAGGGTCTATGTGTGTAGTAGGGTCTATGTGTGTAGTAGGGTCTAGGTGTGTAGTAGGGTCTATGTGTGTAGTAGGGTCTATGTGTGTAGTAGGGTCTATGTGTGTAGTAGGGTCTATGTGTGTAGTAGGGTCTATGTGTGTAGTAGGGTCTGTGTGTGTAGTAGGGTCTAGGTGTGTAGTTGGGTCTATGTGTGTAGTAGGGTCTGTGTGTGTAGTAGGGTCTAGGTGTGTAGTTGGGTCTATGTGTGTAGTAGGGTCTAGGTGTGTAGTAGGGTCTATGTGTGTAGTAGGGTCTATGTGTGTAGTTGGGTCTATGTGTGTAGAGTAGTTCAGGTTGTGAAATAACCGACATTAAGTTCTCTGTTACACTCATTACACCCCAGATTGGAATGATCGACATGCGAGACTTGACGTCATAGTTCTAGATATTCTCTAAAGTGTAAAGTGCAGCAGCAGAGAAGATGTGGAAATCTTGTTCGGATTACATCTTACCTTTTCTCTGAAGCTGCTGGAGTAGAAAAACGAGTTCCGATCGGTAGAGGAGCATACTCATGTAGACTTATTACAGAGTAGTGTAGGAATAGAATATTATTTTCTTCTCAGAAAATCCTATAATTGCACTTGTAATTAGCCCTGTTAGTGCAATTTTAGTCTTTGTCAGTTGTAAATATCACGTGCTAGGAAAGAGACCTGATGTAAATATCACGTGCTAGGACAGAGAACTGATGTAAATAGTGTAGATAATTCAATGACACGGTAACCTCTCACGGAACTCTCTCACAAGACAAGAGGTCCGTGTTTTGATAAATAATTCAACATACAGACAACTCACCTCTCTGTCCTTGTCAACTTCAGAATGGTTGTTGTTGTTACTGCCAACGTAAGTGCTATCCGATCCGAACATCTGTGACAGGCTCAACATTTGAGGGCCGATGCTCTCGCGGTTCTGTGAACACAAGACCAGGACATATGGTACTTTCTTTAAGTGAAGACTTTGACAAGTCAGACATGACTAACTTAGTAAACAACCAACACTATCATGTGGCATATCAAATATTTGTATAACAACAGTAGATAGTATACATGGTCGCTTATGCCTGTCAGTATAACAAATGAGAGATAAGTTGGAGGTGTGTGTATGTGTGTGTGTGTATATATATATATATATATATATATATATATATATATATATGTGTGTGTGTGTTGATGTTTGTGTGTGTGACCTAAAGAACAGTTGTGACGTCAGAACATATTGTTGCGTTCTCTATTTCTTGAACCCGTTACCTGCAACTTAAATGTCTGCTTTGTGATTCCTTAACCATCTCTTCTCAGAGTATGCCCAACATATCTCCATCCTCTCCTGATAACATTTGTTTCTAGAAGTTGGCCGGACTTTTCTCTAATTTCATCAATTTTCCTGAATTCATCAGTTTTATGCTCGTTACTTTACTCAGACATCTATTTTCAAATGCATTCAACTAACTTTCTATATCTTTAGTGATTGTCCACCTCTGACTGGGACATGACTAAATCGCTATATGATTAAATAGACTGGTAGAAACAAGAGTTATGATTAAATAGACTGGTAGAAACAGAGTTATGATTAAATAGACTGGTAGAAACAGAGTTGTAAAATAGTTATAGTATTAGATATACAAATAGTATTAGATATACAAATAGTATTAGATATACAAATAGTATTAGATATACAAATAGTATTAGATATACAAATAGTATTAGATATACAAATAGTATTAGATATACAAATAGTATTAGATATACAAATAGTATTAGATATACAAATAGTATTAGATATACAAATAGTATTAGATATATAAATAGTATTAGATATACAAATAGTATTAGATATACAAATAGTATTAGATATACAAATAGTATTAGATATATAAATAGTATTAGATATACAAATCTGGTGGAATACTCTTGCTCCCTGTGTTGCCGTGGCTCGCAAGGGAGCAAAAATAGTAACACTACCCCCTACAAGGCATGTCGTAAGAGGTGACTGAGGTAGGGGCTTAGGGAAGCTACCCTACTAAATAAAAATCGTCGCAGAAATCGGATGTGCTGGTCTACTTGTGGGTGCATAAATGGCACAACGTGCAATCGCTCGTAGGCTCAGATCACATACAAATCACAAAGAGTGGTCAACATGGAGCGTTCAAAGAAGAAATAATAAGGAATACTGTTGTCCGATATGATAATTGAGAACTCAATAAAAGCACAATTGTCCGATATGATAATTGAGAACTCAATAAAAGCACAATTGTCCGATATGATAATTGAGAACTCAATAAAAGCACAATTGTCCGATATGATAAATATGATAAGTAAGACATCAATGGTGGATTAGAAGCGGTTTAATATAATTATATATATACTGTCAATATTATGTACTTGTCATGGATGTTTCTTGCTAATCCAGTATCCAGAACAAAACATTCTGAAGTTGGATATGTCGGGCGGACCGGCGAAAGTTGCAAATACCACACCTGATCTTGATAACTTTAACGCATTCTGGACTGCATCCTGTTCTCTGGACTGCATCCTGTTCTAACCAGCGGAAGTATGAGAAAGAACGTAGAAGAAGGAAAGTGAGGAATTTTAATTGAATATTATGATTTCTAGTTTTATGTTGTAAAGTATAAATGAATGTTGTGAATGTTATATAAATGTGAATTATCATTAAATGGTGTGAATGTTATATAAATGTGAATTGTCATTGAATGTTGTGAATGTTATATAAATGTGAATTGTCATTGAATGTTGTGAATGTTATATAAATGTGAATTATCATTGAATGGTGTGAATGTTATATAAATGTAAATTGTCATTGAATGTTGTGAATGTTATATAAATGTGAATTGTCATTGTTCTTTTTTTTTTGTTACTACGTAACACTTCTTTCTTAACACCAGTGTTAGTGTTACTCAGTGTTACTTAAGAAGTTACTATGAATTGTCATTGAATGTTGTGAATGTTATATAAATGTGAATTGTCATTGAATGTTGAACACATATTGTTGTCATTGAATAAATGGAAGTGTCTGAAAGATAAAATGTCTAAATACAAAGAATTGACTTCATTACACCGTGATTTATTCCGTGATTTATTCCGTGATTTATTCCATATGGCTAGATCCCTCTATGCAGAAATGGCACTCCACCTGCCGAGAATATTGCCCAAAGCACGAACTCCGTTGCTCTAGCAACAATCTTAGTGGTCTCTGGAAAAAATGAACTCGTGAACAGAACGGCGCGGTTCTAATTCGAACCTAGGACATTTGGAGAGCAAGGTAATGGGTTAACCACTTAGCAACTGAGAGGATATTAACCACTTAGCAACTGAGAGGATATTAACCACTTAGCAACTGAGAGGATATTAACCACTTAGCAACTGAGAGGATATTAACCACTTAGCAACTGAGAGGATATTAACCACTTAGCAACTGAGAGGATATTAACCACTTAGCAACTGAGAGGATATTAACCACTTAGCAACTGAGAGGATATTAACCACTTAGCAACGGAGAGGATATTAACCACTTAGCAACTGAGAGGATATTAACCACTTAGCAACTGAGAGGATATTAACCACTTAGCAACTGAGAGGATAT
Organism: Arion vulgaris; assembly: GCA_020796225.1. Classification (NCBI taxonomy): domain Eukaryota; kingdom Metazoa; phylum Mollusca; class Gastropoda; order Stylommatophora; family Arionidae; genus Arion; species Arion vulgaris. The sequence goes on from CM036757.1 coordinate 2,019,874, forward strand.
TAACCACTTAGCAACTGAGAGGATATTAACCACTTAGCAACTGAGAGGATATTAACCATATCAAGTTATTTATTGTAAGCTGTTTGTTTTCTATGTAAGTGCTAGTTCTATGTGAACTGTTATGTCAATGTGTGTAGTAGCTAGTTGGGGAACAGTGTCAATATGTGTAGTAGCTAGTTGGGGAACAGTGTCAATGTTTGTAGTAGCTAGTCGGGGAACAGTGTCAATATGTGTAGTAGCTAGTTGGGGAACAGGTCAGCTCTGCTCTAGTGTGGCACATCAGCTATAGACACTGGTACATACACACGCTTACACAAACACACACAAGCGCAAACATCTACGCATACTTGAAACACAAGTTTCACAATGACAGACACTCGTTAACGAATCAGATAACATCTTGCTGGTACAGGTAATGTCCGTGGTAAAAAGAAAAACATCAATAAAATTCGCAGGTGCAAAACCGTATTTTGAATAGAAAAAAAACCTTGAAACAATTTTAATGATTTTGTTCACTGAGGAAATCATACACAGTCGTCGCTTGAGAGGAAAAATGGGCGGATGTAACCAGAATATTACTGTCAGAAATAGAAGTCAATGGGTGTTTTAAATATGGATGTACAGATGACGTGGTTACCTGTTTCAGGTGGAGCATAATGATTGTAACCAACTATCGTACACCTGTGACACCTAACATACAGGTAAACAGACTGATTTCTATTTCTTTGTTACTGAACCAGCCGATCCTGGACTCTTACTCTTCTGTCCAACGCCACTAGTATGTGTTGTACATTTCTCTTGCGTTCCCGCTATGTGTTGTACATTTCTCTTGCGTTCCCACTATGTGTTGTACATTTCATTGAAGAGCTAAAGGTGTCTGTAGATTTCTTACCTACCTGACGAAGGAGTCAGAACCGAACTGATCTAACATTAGCAAAGCGATGGGGCTCGCTGTGTTACTCACTGATACATCAAATCATATATATCTTACTGTGCGCATTCCCCGCCACCAGATTGCATAGTAATGCCGAGCTCTAATATACTCCAAATATGTACCCAAATGTTCAAGATAAGCGAATCATCACGTCATGCGTAGCTGCGGCTGTACTTTGACTGTTAGTTATCAGAAAACTGTAAACATTGGTTTTCCATGATCAGACCTAGTTAGTAGCAGTATACCTTCTTCCTAGTCACAGATGGTGTATGTATATTATATAATATGATAAACATTTGTACCACCGGGTCACTAGTCAGATTTTAATAATAAAAACCACCATTTTATTGCACTACATCTACTGTTATATATTGTAGAACGATGTCAGATTTTAATGGTCATATTGGAAGCTGTCAGAGCTGACACATAGCAATAATTATCATATATTAAATCTGTCAATGACGACTGTCCTGGACAATAGAGGAAAGGGAGGACACAGGAACACCTGGAGATGGGAGTTGGAGACGAAATACAAGAAAATAGGGAGAGAGTGGAGAGATCTGGAAATGATGGCCTTAGATAGGCGGACATGGAAGGCCTTAGATAAGCGGACATGGAAGGCCTTGGTTGAGGACCTATGCTTCCCTAGAGGCGAAGGGTGAAGAAGGATATATTTCATTTATAATTTCTTAATTATTCTAGAACTTTTGTAATGAATACCTACACAGTGTGTACTTATATTCTGATGATGTGTAACCTGAGTACATTTTAATGTGCTCTGTGTATGTACAGTGTGTACTTCTATTCTATGATGTAACCGAGTACATGTTAATGTGCTCTGTTGTATGTACAGTGTGTACTTCTATTCTATGATGTGTAACCCGAGTACATGTTAATGTGCTCAGTTGTATGCCCTCTCTACGGACGTGTAACGTGAGTACATGCTTGTGTACAGTTCTGTCCGTACTTGCAGAACATCATGATATGAAACATGAATGTAGAAATAAGATAAGACACATGAACGTATGAGATAGATTGGACAGAGAGTGAATGAAAGATGAGATAAATTGACAGAGAATGAAAGAACGTATGAGATAAATTGGACAGAGAATGAAAGAACGTATGAGATAGATTGGACAGAGAGTGAATGAAAGTATGAGATAAATTGGACAGAGAATGAAAGAACGTATGAGATAGATGACAAAGAGAGAATGAGATGAGATAGTTGACAGAGAGAATGAATGAGATAGATTGACGAGAGTGAAAAAGTATGAGATAGATTGGACAGAGAGAGAATGAAAGTATGAGATAAATTGGACAGAGAATGAAAGAACGTATGAGATAAATTGGACAGAGAATGAAAGAACGTATGAGATAGATTGGACAGAGAGAGAATGAAAGTATGAGATAAATTGGACAGAGAATGAAAGAACGTATGAGATAAATTGGACAGAGAATGAAAGAACGTATGAGATAGATTGGACAGAGAGTGAATGAAAGTATGAGATAAATTGGACAGAGAATGAAAGAACGTATGAGATAAATTGGACAGAGAATGAAAGAACGTATGAGATAGATTGGACAGAGAGTGAATGAAAGTATGAGATAAATTGGACAGAGAATGAAAGAACGTATGAGATAAATTGGACAGAGAGAGAATGAAAGTATGAGATAGATTGGACAGAGAGAGAATGAAAGTATGAGATAGATTGGACAGAGAGTGAATGAAAGTATGAGATAGATTGGACAGAGAGTGAATGAAAGTATGAGATAAATTGGACAGAGAATGAAAGAACGTATGAGATAAATTGGACAGAGAATGAAAGAACGTATGAGATAGATTGGACAGAGAGAGAATGAAAGTATGAGATAAATTGGACAGAGAATGAAAGAACGTATGAGATAAATTGGACAGAGAATGAAAGAACGTATGAGATAGATTGGACAGAGAGTGAATGAAAGTATGAGATAAATTGGACAGAGAATGAAAGAACGTATGAGATAAATTGGACAGAGAATGAAAGAACGTATGAGATAGATTGGACAGAGAGTGAATGAAAGTATGAGATAAATTGGACAGAGAATGAAAGAACGTATGAGATAAATTGGACAGAGAATGAAAGAACGTATGAGATAGATTGGACAGAGAGTGAATGAAAGTATGAGATAGATTGGACAGAGAGTGAATGAAAGTATGAGATAAATTGGACAGAGAGAGAATGAAAGTATGAGATAGATTGGACAGAGAGTGAATGAAAGTATGAGATAGATTGGACAGACAGAGAATGAAAGTATGAGATATATTGGACAGAGAATGAATGAAAGTATGAGATAGATTGGACAGAGAATGAAAGAACGTATGAGATAGATTGGACAGAGAGTGAATGAAAGTATGAGATAGATTGGACAGAGAATGAAAGAACGTATGAGATAGATTGGACAGAGAGAGAATGAAAGTATGAGATAGATTGGACAGAGAATGATTACAACAACAAAACGCCCGAGTGGTTACGGGGCCCAAATTGGAGTGTAAAGAATAGAACCACTGTTACCTGCCACGCATGTCGTAAGAGGCGACTTAGGAGGTTTGGCGTTGGGCTAGCTACCCCACACCGTAAAAACACTACATGGCTACAGAACGGAGAGCGAACCGAGTAAACGCTGGCTGAAACCGGACACATCGCCGAAGGATAAGCACCAGGGCTCCAAATGGTGCTGAAGATGTGATGTAAAACACACCAATGTTAGGGCTGCATGAATCAGATTTCTACATGAATAGAATTTATGGGGAGGTCTGATACATCGGCCTGTGCGGTGATCGAGAGAGAGAGAGACCAACAAAAAGATAGATTTGACCCATAAACTGATACCTAACTCAAACATCTTTAAATAAGAAGATATTCAACAAAGCAGTGATTGATACCAGTAACATGGTGTATACTTTATCTACTGCCTGCTCTATGTATAACTTTTGAATATCATCACTAACAAGTGCCATGTCGGTTGGTACAAGAGATCGCGGATCCACACAACTGTCTGTCCTGGTTATGTGTTTTCCGTGTCATATTTTTTCGTTCGCCCGCTGTGGATCCGACATCGTCATGGCGCCTCTGTAGGAATTTTGCGCTAGTGTTTCCTGTTAGTATCACCAGTGCCTCTCACCATTCAGGCAAACCGTATTCTAGCTTGGGAAGTACTTGTAATTTAGATACCAAATAAAAGATCAGTTTATTCTCTAGTCCAAATACAATCAAATGTGCCTGAAAATTTAGTGCGACAATTGTGCAAAATATCAGTCGTTATTTAAATTTAAAAAAATAGTTACGACAGATGCCACAAAATTATGATATACTTCAGCAACTCCAACTTTTCCATATATTACTACCATAAACATACAACATTTTTCACGTGACTCAAACACAATGCAACTTTTCCATATATTACTATCATAAACATACAACATTTTCACGTGACTCAAACACAATGCAACTTTTCATTGAAATTTCTAACGTTCATATTTATAGCTGAATGTGGTGGTTTCAGTTAAAGAATTGTTGTGCTACATTTTCCCCCGGTTGTCACTAGATAAAGAAAGTACAGCGCCCTGCATATAAAGATAACAACACATATAACCTAACACGCCCTGATATAACCTAACACGCCCTGATATAACCTAACACGCCCTGATATATTGGATATAAGAAAAATGTGTGTTTCGATGTAACGAGATTTGAATACTTGACCAAACAATAAAACATATTCCCATATGACTAGTCTACATGTGGTCAAATATTATTTCTACAACAGTATGTTCAACATGTACGTTAAGTTTTAGAAGATGGTCATGGATAATTGTTGAATGTTGCAACTATTTTAGCAATAGCGCAATATTCTATATCCTCATCGTGTCCGGTTTGATATATAAGGTTCTCACATGAGATTTTCTTTGCGCTGTTCTGCAGCCTTTCTACCAATTGTTTCCCCATTGCTACAATCTTTCAACTCTCTTTCCTCAGTTCTTCAAATTTTCTTTGGACGTTTGTTACGTCTTCCCACCCACTGTCCATCGAAGAGTTGTTCTAGGTATGAAAAGCTCTTCATCTGCTAGTATATTTGGCCAGAAAATTCACACAAAAAATAACTACATGTGAAATGCGTTGCCTGCGAAAAGTTACCAACAACACCAGAAAAGATAGAGTCACCAACATCAGCATAAGAAAGAAAGCTGGCACAGAACCTTGCTTGAATTACATTGAGAAACAAAGAATGAAGTGGTTTGGCCACTTAATAAGAATGTATCCAAACTGAACAGTATACATAGTCTTCTACAATAGAACATCAGGAAAGAAGGCAAGAGGAAGACCGCGAAAAAGATAAGTTAGATGATATAACAGAATCCTGTCAGAAAGCAAAAATAACAATCACACAAGCTACCAGAACAGCGCAAGACAAAAACAGAAAACCACAACACTGGGCAACAACCCGGTAGCAGTGTGACGACACTGGGCAACAACCCGGTAACAGCGTGACGACAAAAGAAGAAGATAAAGAATGTGGAGATGATAGCACAAATATGTGTGTGAAGATAATATTAAGCGTCAGATAGCACAAATATGTGTGTGAAGATAATATTAAGCGTCAGATAGCACAAATATGTGTGTGAAGATAATATTAAGCGTCAGATAGCACAAATATGTGTGTGAAGATAATATTAAGCGTCAGATAGCACAAATATGTGTGTGAAGATAATATTAAGCGTCAGATGGGACAAATATGTGTGTGAAGATAATATTAAGCGTCAGATGGGACAAATATGTGTGTGAAGATAATATTAAGCGTCAGATGGGACAAATATGTGTGTGAAGATAATATTAAGCGTCATATGGGACAAATATGTGTGTGAAGATAATATTAAGCGTCAGATGGGACAAATATGTGTGTGAAGATAATATTAAGCGTCAGATGGGACAAATATGTGTGTGAAGATAATATTAAGCGTCAGATGGGACAAATATAAAATCTGACATCATGTATAGATTGTTTGTTTGACATCAAATATCAACATTAGGGTATAAACTAGCATTATTTTCTTCTATATTGCAAGCAATTTCAACATATTTCTCTTACAATCATCCAATCCATGGACTTGTTGACAGACTTGACAAAGCAATCAAAGTATTCAGGAAGTAGACACATTACAGAAGTTAACAGACTTTAGAAAGCTGATGACAGACTTCAGAAAGCCGATGACAGACTTCAGAAAGCAGGTGACAGACTTCAGAAAGCTGATAAAAGATTTTAATAAAAATTCGTTAAATACATTCTTAAGAAGAGACCTGATCATATCACCATCCCCCATCCTTATAACACGACCACTTGGTGCACAGCTCATCGTGTAAGAAGCTCATACGAGACTTCCGAGTGTCGTTTCCATGCTCGTTTAACACAATCACAAGAGATACTTAACTCTGACTGTCGTAATATTTGCACAATGTCTGGGATAATACTTGTTACAAGTGCATTAGTTAAGAGAGGTCGTTTCATTGATATAAAGGAGAATACTGAACAATTAGTTAAGAGAGGTGGTTTCATTGATATAAAGGAGAATATTGAACAATTGTTGTGGGTCTCTATGGCGAAGACTTTTGCTTGTCGTTCTGGCGGTTGGAAGACGTCATGCTGCGTTTCAGGACAACACACACTCGACACAGCAGCCACCACATGTATACACAATTCATAATTGGCAATTTCAGCTATATGTACATGTGGACAGGCACATCAGACTGTAGAAAACATACTTCAAGACTTCTCCAAATATGATAATACTGCGGCAAACTCCTCACTGGCTTAGTGAAACAACACTAGAGAGAAAACTGTGCGGATCTCTGTGTAAGTTACAAAAGACAAGCTTATTACAAGAGACAACATTGAATATATCAACAATATGTAATGTGAACGAAAGGAAAAAGGAAGGAATAATCTTCAGTACATCTCCAGAATGTAAGATCGCCACAGATAAATAAGTTCCCTGTGGAGAAGAAGACTGTTCAACTCCTGACATTCCAACGATCATCACTATGTGCCAAGCAGAGCAGATTTCTGGGATTTAAAAGAAAACTATGAAAATCCTGCACTATCAGAGAGAGTCGTCAGGAGATTCAACAATCTGAAGTTTGAAATGATAAACTTCATGACCTGACTCAGGAAACAGGAATGCAGACTCGTACTTCCGGGGATAAGAAACAACAACCACGCCCACAAGCTGTCACAATCAATCATCATCATGTCCACGGGCACATTATAATAGAGACAGACAAATTCCTCATCAATTTAACATGAGCAACTTAGTTTTTGTTTTGTTTGTTTAGGTAGCTGTTTGTTTAGGTAGCTGTTTGTAGTGTGTTTGTGTTTTTTTTACAGTGCTGTATTACCAACACCTACCCCACCCCACTCCATCCCGCCCCCTCTATTTTATGTTGGCTTTTACAGCATTGAAGAGGCGACATTGATACCATTCTTTGTGATCCAAGAAAGCAGACCAGGGGCGTTATCTAATCATTTATTGATACAGACAAACAGTGATGACATCACAAATAAACAGCGTTAGAAACCTTGCAGAACTTGCTCTAGCAGAAACTAGACAGAAAGCAGATTAGAAATACCGCCCTACTCAGACAACAATGTGAAGGTGATTGACGACTACAGCAGAGATGGGTGTGTAAAGCAGTAAATCTGCTGGCGTTAAGTCACGTGTCACCATAAATTTCGACCTGGGTTAAAAAATATCTTCCTACCTGATGTGTTATAGAACCAATAAAATATCTTCCTACCTGGCGTGTTATAGAACCAATAAATATATACCTACCTGACGTGTTATTAGTTAGTCTTTCCTCTTGGGCCTGTGGGCGGCGCATAGGGCAGAGGTCATAGCTCTCCATGTCTCGCGGTTCGTTGCTATTTGTTTTAAGTCTTTAATGTTTACTAGGCCCATCGTTGAGCCTTCTCTGGTGATGGTTCTACGCAGAGTCTCTCTTGGTCTTCCTCGTTTTCTTTTCCCTCTGGTGTCCATATGAGGGATTGGTAAGGAGTCTTCTCTCATCCATTCTAAGTGTGTGGCCGATGTAGTTCCAACGGCGCTTTCTTATAAAATTTGATACATTTTCTTGCTTGGTCTCTTGTCTTATTTGTGTATTGGGTCTGAAATCTGACCATTTGAGGTTCAGTATTCTTCTAAGACATCGATTCATTTAGAGCCTAAACTCTGTTTCTCCAACAGTGGTGAATTTTTATGATGACGACTTGTCGGGCCGACGATCAACAGTTTGGTGGCCAAGCTAGAAGAAAACACGTCCCGCCATCTTGAACAACAAACCGGAAACTCCGGACCGGAAACTCCGGCAAACCGGAGACGTGTTATAGAACCAATAAAATTTCCCGACGCCTTTTCAGACCTTAAGGTATGGTACTTCATATTTCTAGGATCTAGTGTGCAGGAGGTAGGAGAGATATTTCCTTTCCTACCGCGTGAAACGTCGAGTGTGGGATTGAACACAAAACCCTCTAGTGGCCCGAGTCGATAGTCTAACGCTTTACTCATTACGCTAATCCGTCCCACACCTGACGTGTTAGCTATCTATAATATACTAGTACTACTACTGATGATGATGTAGTACTTCTAGTGGTGATGATGTAGTACTACTAGTGATGATGATGTAGTACCTCTAGTGGTGATGATGTAGTACTACTAGTGATGATGATGTAGTACTACTAGTGATGATGATGTAGTACTACTAGTAGTGATGATGTAGTACTACTATTGGTGATGATGTAGTACTACTAGTGGTGATGATGTAGTACTACTAGTGGTGATGATGACTACAGCCACACAATTATGATAGGACTGAACGAAGAGACAGATAGTCATGACAAAACAGTGCAACCAATAATTAATCACCATTAAATATTCAAGATTAATAAACAGTGCAGCTGATGATTCTAACAACAATAACAGGCACTGACTGGATCTAAACAACAATAAACAGTGCAGCTGACTGGATTCTAAACAACAAAAACGTGCAGCTGACTGGATTCTAAACAACAATAAACAGTGCAGCTGACTGGATTCTAAACAACAATAAACAGTGCAGCTGACTGGATTCTAAACAACAATAAACAATGCAGCTGACTGGATTCTAAACAACAATAAAATGGAAGAAAATAAGTATTGAAAACACAATACGCTACAGCAGACATCCAAAAACGTTATATATATATAATAGAACAGCGAAAGATGGTAACAAAAAAACCAAAAACACCTGCTATATATATATATATCTCGAACAAATAAAGCACACATGTAAACCAACTTAAATGCGAGAACTCAAAGTCAAGTGAGTATAAACAGGCGACAATACAGATTGGAAATAAGTCGATCAAAGTAAACAAACATCCGACGATCTCCAACATGAAATAATGTCCAGGTGTGTCGTCAGTCTGATAATATTGACAAACTTCTTGTCCCTGGAGAATGTATCATTACTCTCAGACTACACTAAAATGTGTACTTGATGCAAGTCTTCAAGAAGAAGAAGAATATACAACGACTGTTATACTAATATTTACTCGCATAGGTCTCCCTGACTTCGGTCGGATATCGCGAGGTCATGTTTCATACCATTTGGGGCAAGGAAACCTACGCTAAAGAATGTCACCTTCAATTAAACAAGTGAAGGTTAGATTTATCAAACAATTTATCAATATTTTACCTGGGCAAGCTAGCTAAAGTCGCTGCGACCGATTCAATTTGTTTAGGTTACTGTAGATAGTGCTTGGAATGTTCACGCCTGGAGTCATTTATTGTGTACCAACCAACTAGCTAGCGTTAGTTTTGTTAGTCCTGAGTAAACATGGCTGGGTCTAGATTGCGCAAGTCAATGCCGGTTCCCACAATAAAACTCCACCAGGCAGATTAGCAGGTCATTGGCTCCGGGAATGACGTCACAGTGTCAGGGTAAACTAGATGCGTCACAAACTTGCAACTAGTCATAAAAATATAGGTCATTTTCTGGAATTTGTTAGCTACAGGTAATAAACGATTATACTTTTGTAGTTTTGATGGCAGTCATTCCTCATATCATCTGTTAACTATGTGTGTGTATATATATATATGGCCTTTTTCCTCTTTACAGTCAATTGACAAGTGTTTTACTTCTGAGTTTGCGCTCGTTTCTCTTGCATTTCAGCTCATCCCTAAGTCTCTTGTGACTTGCGTTCCGTGTGTCCGAGACAAAAGCAAAGAATTGTTCTATCCATTTATGCCTAGTCTGGTCAGCTGATATAGGGAATGTGCCTTGTTCAATTTGGCAAAAAACCCGCCTTTTCTAATTGTTTAATTCAAATGAAAGTCAAAGTACATACGTTTGGAATCAAACAGGAGATTCTAGCAGATAAAATAAAATACACACATAACCATCAACTGCCTTAGGGTCCCTCCTTCTGGATTTGTAGTCAAGGTTTACTCCCCTAACTGTAATAAGGCAATGGTGATTTTCTTTCAGGGTTTACTCCCAAACCCCCTCCACAAGGCAGTGGGTTTAACAGTTTCAATTATATGATATATCTTGGTTTCCCAACAAGCAAAGACAACGTGAAAACGTGATGGACGATATAGTTGATTATGTACATACACAACGTTTATGTTCATATCTATATCATATCTACCATTGTTGTTGTTCTTCTTGTCCATGTCCTAATGTTGAACTGTCTCAGAGATTTCTAAACTGTCTCAACTCACTGCTCTATACTGTTATATGAAAGCAACGACCTGCTACCCTATGCAACTCATTGCTCTATACTGTTATATCAAAGCAACAACCTGCTACCCTATGCAACTCATTGCTCTATACTGTTATATGAAAGCAACGACCTGCTACCCTATGCAACTCATTGCTCTATACTGTTATATGAAAGCAACGACCTGCTACCCTATGCAACTCATTGCTCTATACTCTTATATGAAAGCAACGACCTGCTACCCTATGCAACTCATTGCTCTATACTGTTATATCAAAGCAACGACCTGCTACCCTATGCAACTTATTACTCTATACTGTTATATCAAAACAACGACCTGCTACACTATGCAACTCATTGCTCTATACTGTTATATCAAAACAACGACCTGCTACCCTATGCAACTCATTGCTCTATACTGTTATATCAAAACAACGACCTGCTACCCTATGCAACTCATTGCTCTATACTGTTATATCAAAGCAACAACCTGCTACCCTATGCAACTCATTGCTCTATACTGTTATATGAAAGCAACGACCTGCTACCCTATGCAACTCATTGCTCTATACTGTTATATGAAAGCAACGACCTGCTACCCTATGCAACTCATTGCTCTATACTCTTATATGAAAGCAACGACCTGCTACCCTATGCAACTCATTGCTCTATACTGTTATATCAAAGCAACGACCTGCTACCCTATGCAACTCATTGCTCTATACTGTTATATCAAAACAACGACCTGCTACACTATGCAACTCATTATCAGCATAGAAAATAACAATGTTTCAAAGAACGAATTGAGAAATAACTCTCTGTGGTGTGAAGGTAAAGTGCTTACATATAGCTCAAACAGTTTTCGGTTTCCTTCATGTGTTTGAGATATTTGTCCAGAGTTCATGAAGGCTGAATACCTAGTTACATCAGAGACGGACGATAGAAAAATACATCAGAGACGGACGATAGAAAAATACATCAGAGACGGACGATAGAAAAATACATCAGAGACGGACGATAGAAAAATACATCAGAGACGGACGATAGAAAAATACATCAGAGACGGACGATAGAAAAATACATCAGAGACGGACGATAGAAAAATACATCAGAGACGGACGATAGAAAAATACATCAGAGACGGACGATAGAAAAATACATCAGAGACGGACGATAGAAAAATACATCAGAGACGGACGATAGAAAAATACATCAGAGACGGACGATAGAAAAATACATCAGAGACGGACGATAGAAAAATACATCAGAGACGGACGATAGAAAAATACATCAGAGACGGACGATAGAAAAATACATCAGAGACGGACGATAGAAAAATACATCAGAGACGGACGATAGAAAAATACATCAGAGACGGACGATAGAAAAATAGGTCCCTTGTACAAGTTGAGCATGTAAAACAACCATTGGTAGTTGACAATTGATCGTCAGTGAGCGTCGTGGGGAGGGTTAATTGGTGGTCCAGCACATGATGGGTGACGTCAGTGAGCGTCGTGGGGAGGGTTAATTGGTGGTCTAGCACATGATGGGTGGCGTCATTGAGCGTCGTGGGGAGGGTTAATTGGTGGTCCAGCACATGATGGGTGGCGTCAGTGAGCGTCGTGGGGAGGGTTAATTGGTGGTCCAGCACATGATGGGTGGCGTCAGTGAGCGTCGTGGGGAGGGTTAATTGGTGGTCTAGCACATGATGGGTGGCGTCAGTGAGCGTCGGGGGAGGGTTAATGGTGGTCCAGCACATGATGGGTGGCGTCATTGAGCGTCGTGGGGAGGGTTAATTGGTGGTCCAGCACATGATGGGTGGCGTCATTGAGCGTCGTGGGGAGGGTTAATTGGTGGTCCAGCACATGATGGGTGGCGTCAGTGAGCGTCGTGGGGAGGGTTAATTGGTGGTCCAGCACATGATGGGTGGCGTCAGTGAGCGTCGTGGGGAGGGTTAATTGGTGGTCCAGCACATGATGGGTGGCGTCAGTGAGCGTCGTGGGGAGGGTTAATTGGTGGTCTAGCACATGATGGGTGGCGTCAGTGAGCGTCGTGAGGAGGATTAGTTGGTGGTCTAGCACATGATGGGTGGCGTCATTGAGCGTCGTGGGGAGGAATAGTTGGTGGTCCAGCACATGATGGGTGGCGTCAGTGAGCGTCGTGGGGAGGAATAGTTAGTGGTCTAGCACATGATGGGTGGCGTCAGTGAGCGTCGTGGGGAGGAATAGTTGGTGGTCTAGCACATGATGGGTGGCGTCAGTGAGCGTCGTGGGGAGGAATAGTTAGTGGTCTAGCACATGATGGGTGGCGTCAGTGAGCGTCGTGGGGAGGAATAGTTGGTGGTCTAGCACATGATGGGTGACGTCAGTGAGCGTCGTGGGGAGGAATAGTTGGTGGTCTAGCACATGATGGGTGGCGTCAGTGAGCGTCGTGGGGAGGAATAATTGGTGGTCTAGCACATGATGGGTGGCGTCATTGAGCGTCGTGGGGAGGGTTAATTGGTGGTCCAGCACATGATGGGTGGCGTCAGTGAGCGTCGTGGGGAGGGTTAATTGGTGGTCCAGCACATGATGGGTGGCGTCAGTGAGCGTCGTGGGGAGGGTTAATTGGTGGTCTAGCACATGATGGGTGGCGTCAGTGAGCGTCGTGGGGAGGGTTAATTGGTGGTCCAGCACATGATGGGTGGCGTCATTGAGCGTCGTGGGGAGGGTTAATTGGTGGTCCAGCACATGATGGGTGGCGTCATTGAGCGTCGTGGGGAGGGTTAATTGGTGGTCCAGCACATGATGGGTGGCGTCAGTGAGCGTCGTGGGGAGGGTTAATTGGTGGTCCAGCACATGATGGGTGGCGTCAGTGAGCGTCGTGGGAGGGTTATGGTGGTCTAGCACATGATGGGTGGCGTCAGTGAGCGTCGTGGGGAGGGTTAATTGGTGGTCCAGCACATGATGGGTGGCGTCAGTGAGCGTCGTGGGAGGGTTAATGGTGGTCCAGCACATGATGGGTGACGTCAGTGAGCGTCGTGGGGAGGGTTAATTGGTGGTCCAGCACATGATGGGTGGCGTCAGTGAGCGTCGTGGGGAGGGTTAATTGGTGGTCTAGCACATGATGGGTGGCGTCAGTGAGCGTCGTGAGGAGGATTAGTTGGTGGTCTAGCACATGATGGGTGGCGTCATTGAGCGTCGTGGGGAGGGTTAATTGGTGGTCTAGCACATGATGGGTGGCGTCAGTGAGCGTCGTGGGGAGGGTTAATTGGTGGTCCAGCACATGATGGGTGGCGTCATTGAGCGTCGTGGGGAGGGTTAATTGGTGGTCTAGCACATGATGGGTGGCGTGAGTGAGCGTCGTGGGGAGGGTTAATTGGTGGTCCAGCACATGATGGGTGGCGTCAGTGAGCGTCGTGGGAGGGTTAATGGTGGTCCAGCACATGATGGGTGGCGTCAGTGAGCGGCGTGGGGAGGGTTAATTGGTGGTCCAGCACATGATGGGTGGCGTCAGTGAGCGTCGTGAGGAGGATTAGTTGGTGGTCTAGCACATGATGGGTGGCGTCAGTGAGCGTCGTGAGGAGGACTAGTTGGTGGTCTAGCACATGATGGGTGGCGTCAGTGAGCGTCGTGGGGAGGAATAGTTGGTGGTCCAGCACATGATGGGTGGCGTCAGTGAGCGTCGTGGGGAGGAATAGTTGGTGGTCTAGCACATGATGGGTGGCGTCAGTGAGCGTCGTGGGGAGGAATAGTTAGTGGTCTAGCACATGATGGGTGGCGTCAGTGAGCGTCGTGGGGAGGAATAGTTGGTGGTCTAGCACATGATGGGTGACGTCAGTGAGCGTCGTGGGGAGGAATAGTTGGTGGTCTAGCACATGATGGGTGGCGTCAGTGAGCGTCGTGGGGAGGAATAGTTGGTGGTCTAGCACATGATGGGTGACGTCAGTGAGCGTCGTGGGGAGGAATAGTTGGTGGTCTAGCACATGATGGGTGGCGTCAGTGAGCGTCGTGAGGAGGATTAGTTGGTGGTCTAGCACATGATGGGTGGCGTCAGTGAGCGTCGTGAGGAGGATTAGTTGGTGGTCTAGCACATGATGGGTGGCGTCAGTGAGCGTCGTGAGGAGGATTAGTTGGTGGTCTAGCACATGATGGGTGGCGTCAGTGAGCGTCGTGAGGAGGATTAGTTGGTGGTCTAGCACATGATGGGTGGCGTCAGTGAGCGTCGTGGGGAGGAATAGTTGGTGGTCCAGCACATGATGGGTGGCGTCAGTGAGCGTCGTGAGGAGGAATAGTTGGTGGTCCAGCACATGATGGGTGGCGTCAGTGAGCGTCGTGGGGGGGAATAGTTGGTGGTCTAGCGTAAGGCGAGTGGCACTATTTATAGTAATTTCGAGTGACTGTAATATATTTCTAATGCCCTCAATCCATTTTTAACTTAAGCATCCCCATGTTCTTTTAACAGAACTGTGTTGGTATATGATAGCGACTTGGCTGGTACTTAATATTCTTGAAATTCTGATGAGATAAACCAAACTAATTTTACGTTTCTCAGTGAATGTGGCCCTTGATGTTGTTCCTACCCTCTTCATGAAAGTCTCACTTCTAATTCGGTCGCAGACGGTTAAAGTGACGGTTGGTTTCAGGCAACTCATCTTGAAGTTGTTGATTTTGCGCATGCGTGACTTGGATGGCGTTCATATTTGAAAGTCATTTTAGCAGTTCATGGGATTCCAGGACGCAGAGGCAGACCAAGAAGAAGATGGCTACAAGATATTAAAGAAACCATGAACATGACCATCGACGAAGTGGGTGAACTAGCTAGAGACAGAGTAAATTTCAAATGTGCTGCAAAGAGAGCATCGTCCTATAAAGGATACGCTCCTTGATGATGGGATTCATAACATTCTTCTGTAAAACTACATATATGTGGCCTTTAGAAATTTTACTATGTTTCTATTGTCCCAGACTTCTCTTCAAATTTCTCTTCTACATAACAGATGCTCGACCATCCTCTGCTGTCGTCATACTCCAATCATCAGTCACATCATGAAACCATCTTCTCTGTGTTCTTCTAATCTATGCAAAGATGCATCCTTTCATATTTGGTCTTCTTTAACCCTTCGTGTATATTTTTATGTCCAAAATATTTTAATTTTCTCATTCTTATTTATTAATCAAGTTTTCTTTGAAGCTGGGTTTTTGTTCTGGATAGATCTATTTATTCTCTTCTCTGTCCATGATATATTGAGTAATATTCTGTAACATTTATAATTCAAAAGCACAAATATGTTTTACCACTGCCTTGTTAAATGTCCATGTTTTACACCCATCTGTTTTCTTACAGATGAGATCTCACACAGGAATGTGGACTTGATGTTTGACGATTTGAATTTGCTTTGTAGGCAAACAAAAGTGTCCACTTGAAAGATGTACATATATGTTATGTATTTTTTGTTTTACATAGTCGAGGGCAGAGTCATTAACCAACCTGACATATTTGTGCAGTACTTATGTAAAAGGTCAGGGAGAGAATGTGACCTGGCCAGAAGTATAAAACTAACAGTAATGTCTTTAGTAAGTTAGTACACAAATACTAATGTCTTTAGTAAGTTAGTACACAAATACTAATGTCTTTAGTAAGTTAGTACACAAATACTAATGTCTTTAGTAAGTTAGTACACAAATACTAATGTCTTTAGTAAGTTAGTACACAAATACCAATGTCTTTGAATGGTCTAGAAAAGGCATTACAATTCTACGAATACAGAAACGAGCAAATACATTCCACATACAAGAATTAACTCTTTCCATGCTTTTAGCCGCACACTGAGCCACGACGGAAGATCATTGCACTCTATTAGCCACACACTGCGCCATAGAGTTACTTCCCTTATAAGAAGTCTTTCTAGTTCTACTTGTACTACTTTTCAACCTTGTTATTCTATTAGATTGTCCAGTTTTCTTCAATTTAATATATAATAATATATATATGTTTATTTATTGACGAGTAGTTGGGATTTTTTTTTTTTACCTCCTTTGAATTAATTGTTTAAAAATTGGGGAAATAACTCCGCGTGGAAAGAGTTAAACGTTGAAGATAGTTGAGTATTTGAGCATATTGTTGTACCTAACCCCACCTTTTCCGTACCGTTTTGCATTACATAAGGCTAGCAAGTAATTTCTCAATACCGATTTATCCTGGTCAACTCGTTGAATATCTTCAATGGAAATGAGTCCGATATTAAAGAAATAGAACATCAGGTAAGTGAAGTATTTTGATTGCATAAAACATCAGGAAAGTTTGAAGAAGATGCTCATGAAAGTGTACATACTATGAAAGTTTGAAGAAGCTAATCATGAAAGTGTACATACTATGAAAGTTTGAAGAAGATGCTCATGAAAGTGTACATACTATGAAAGTGTGAAGAAGATGCTCATGAAAGTGTACATACTATGAAAGTTTGAAGAAGATGCTCATGAAAGTGTACATACTAGGACAGTTTGAAGAAGATAATCATGAAAGTGTACATACTAGGACAGTTTGAAGAAGATAATCATGAAAGTGTACATACTAGGAAAGTTTGAAGAAGCTAATCATGAAAGTGTACATACTATGAAAGTTTGAAGAAGCTAATCATGAAAGTGTACATACTATGAAAGTTTGAAGAAGCTAATCATGAAAGTGTACATACTATGAAAGTTTGAAGAAGATGCTCATGAAAGTGTACATACTAGGACAGTTTGAAGAAGATAATCATGAAAGTGTACATACTATGAAAGTTTGAAGAAGCTAATCATGAAAGTGTACATACTAGGACAGTTTGAAGAAGATAATCATGAAAGTGTACATACTAGGACAGTTTGAAGAAGATAATTATGAAAGTGTACATACAAGAAAAGAACATTAGGGGATGACATAGAACAAAATCTGTGGCAGATATAATAGAAAAATAGCAATAGATGCTGGGCACTATAGATCGTGAGTTGTTAATGATGAGAGTTGTCCATGTGAGCAGTTGCCACGTTATATAAGATGTATAATAATGAATATATAACACACATATATATTGTTATGTACAGCTCATACAGGTGGTATCATTGCTTACCTGTACAGGTAGTTATTCAGAATACATGACGTCATACTTAGAGGAACATCTGTTACACATACTTATTATCATTCAAATTGCTTTTTCTCGTCCCCACCCCCTCCATGCATATTATGTTTGATTGGTCGACTCTGAGAAGTGCATGTGTTACAATGTGTTACAGGGAGGATTTGATATCGGCACATGTCGGTTCGACACATTTGTTTTCAGCACAACATTATTGGAAACTGGGTGTGTCTTCCTACTTCGATCCCTACTCGTTTAGCCATGATGCAGTGATGTGACCTGTTACCAAAGCCCATACTTGAGTATAACATCAGATCTTTATATCCTGTAATTCACTAACCATAACATTCACGTTTATTATCTCATTAATTTCAGTTTATACTCCGCCGTAGATCACTTAATATATTTATTTTAGACTCCGCCGTAGATCACTTAGTATGATGATACTAGTTGCCTACAAAATCCTACCAGCTACTGAAATGAAACAACCCGTTTTCATGCCGTGTGGTATAGTAAGAAATACGATATTGAGCATTTTTCTTCGATCAACCACACTCGATGGACGACTATGACTAACTATTTCAGTTCTAAAATGCGTCTCTATGACGAAGTAGTTAATATATTTACATATCGTTGTGAAAGTTCTGTGTCTCTATGACGAAGTGGTTAATATATTTACATATCGTTGTGAAAGTTCTGTGTCTCTATGACGAAGTGGTTAATATATTTACATATCGTTGTGACGGTTCTGTTTCTCTATGACGAAGTAGTTAATATATTTACATATCGTTGTGAAAGTTCTGTGTCTCTATGACGAAGTGGTTAATATATTTACATATCGTTGTGAAAGTTCTGTGTCTCTATGACGAAGTGGTTAATATATTTACATATCGTTGTGACGGTTCTGTTTCTCTATGACGAAGTAGTTAATATATTTACATATCGTTGTGAAAGTTCTGTGTCTCTATGACGAAGTAGTTAATATATTTACATATCGTTGTGACGGTTCTGTGTCTCTATGACGAAGTGGTTAATATATTTACATATCGTTGTGAAAGTTCTGTGTCTCTATGACGAAGTAGTTAATATATTTACATATCGTTGTGAAAGTTCTTGTCTCTATGACGAAGTGGTTAATATATTTACATATCGTTGTGACGGTTCTGTGTCTCTATGACGAAGTAGTTAATATATTTACATATCGTTGTGAAAGTTCTGTGTCTCTATGACGAAGTGGTTAATATATTTACATATCGTTGTGACGGTTCTGTGTCTCTATGACGAAGTAGTTAATATATTTACATATCGTTGTGAAAGTTCTGTGTCTCTATGACGAAGTGGTTAATATATTTACATATCGTTGTGACGGTTCTGTGTCTCTATGACGAAGTGGTTAATATATTTACATATCGTTGTGAAAGTTCTGTGTCTCTATGACGAAGTGGTTAATATATTTACATATCGTTGTGAAAGTTCTGTGTCTCTATGACGAAGTGGTTAATATATTTACATATCGTTGTGAAAGTTCTGTGTCTCTATGACGAAGTGGTTAATATATTTACATATCGTTGTGAAAGTTCTGTGTCTCTATGACGAAGTAGTTAATATATTTACATATCGTTGTGAAGGTTTTATGTGTCTCTATGACGAAGTAGTTAATATATTTACATATCGTTGTGAAGGTTTTATGTGTCTGTATGACGAAGTAGTTAATATATTTACATATCGTTGTGAAAGTTTTATGTGTCTCTATGACGAAGTAGTTAATATATTTACATATCGTTGTGAAGGTTTTATGTGTCTATGACGAAGTAGTTAATATATTTACATATCGTTGTGAAGGTTTTATGTGTCTCTATGACGAAGTAGTTAATATATTTACATATCGTTGTGAAGGTTTTATGTGTCTCTATGACGAAGTAGTTAATATATTTACATATCGTTGTGAAGGTTTTATGTGTCTCTATGACGAAGTAGTTAATATATTTACATATCGTTGTGAAGGTTTTATGTGTCTCTATGACGAAGTAGTTAATATATTTACATATCGTTGTGAAAGTTTTATGTGTCTCTATGACGAAGTAGTTAATATATTTACATATCGTTGTGAAGGTTTTATGTGTCTCTATGACGAAGTAGTTAATATATTTACATATCGTTGTGAAAGTTATGTGTCTCTATGACGAAGTAGTTAATATATTTACATATCGTTGTGAAAGTTATGTGTCTCTATGACGAAGTAGTTAATATATTTACATATCGTTGTGAAGGTTTTATGTGTCTCTATGACGAAGTAGTTAATATATTTACATATCGTTGTGAAAGTTCTGTGTCTCTATGACGAAGTAGTTAATATATTTACATATCGTTGTGAAAGTTATGTGTCTCTATGACGAAGTAGTTAATATATTTACATATCGTTGTGAAAGTTTTATGTGTCTCTATGACGAAGTAGTTAATATATTTACATATCGTTGTGAAAGTTATGTGTCTCTATGACGAAGTAGTTAATATATTTACATATCGTTGTGAAAGTTTTATGTGTCTCTATGACGAAGTAGTTAATATATTTACATATCGTTGTGAAGGTTTTATGTGTCTCTATGACGAAGTAGTTAATATATTTACATATCGTTGTGAAGGTTTTATGTGTCTCTATGACGAAGTAGTTAATATATTTACATATCGTTGTGAAGGTTTTATGTGTCTCTATGACGAAGTAGTTAATATATTTACATATCGTTGTGAAGGTTTTATATGTCTCTATGACGAAGTAGTTAATATATTTACATATCGTTGTGAAAGTGTTATGTGTCTCTATGACGAAGTAGTTAATATATTTACATATCGTTGTGAAAGTTCTGTGTCTCTATGACGAAGTAGTTAATATATTTACATATCGTTGTGAAAGTTCTGTGTCTCTATGACGAAGTGGTTAATATATTTACATATCGTTGTGAAGGTTTTATGTGTCTCTATGACGAAGTAGTTAATATATTTACATATCGTTGTGAAGGTTTTATGTGTCTCTATGACGAAGTAGTTAATATATTTACATATCGTTGTGAAGGTTTTATGTGTCTCTATGACGAAGTAGTTAATATATTTACATATCGTTGTGAAGGTTTTATGTGTCTCTATGACGAAGTAGTTAATATATTTACATATCGTTGTGAAAGTTTTATGTGTCTCTATGACGAAGTAGTTAATATATTTACATATCGTTGTGAAGGTTTTATGTGTCTCTATGACGAAGTAGTTAATATATTTACATATCGTTGTGAAGGTTTTATGTGTCTCTATGACGAAGTGGTTAATATATTTACATATCGTTGTGAAGGTTTTATGTGTCTCTATGACGAAGTGGTTAATATATTTACATATCGTTGTGACGGTTTTATGTGTCTCTATGACGAAGTGGTTAATATATTTACATATCGTTGTGAAAGTTTTATGTGTCTCTATGACGAAGTAGTTAATATATTTACATATCGTTGTGAAGGTTTTATGTGTCTCTATGACGAAGTGGTTAATATATTTACATATCGTTGTGAAGGTTTTATGTGTCTCTATGACGAAGTGGTTAATATATTTACATATCGTTGTGACTGTTTTATGTGTCTCTATGACGAAGTAGTTAATATATTTACATATCGTTGTGAAAGTTCTGTGTCTCTATGACGAAGTAGTTAATATATTTACATATCGTTGTGAAGGTTTTATGTGTCTCTATGACGAAGTGGTTAATATATTTACATATCGTTGTGAAAGTTTTATGTGTCTCTATGACGAAGTAGTTAATATATTTACATATCGTTGTGAAGGTTCTGTGTCTCTATGACGAAGTAGTTAATATATTTACATATCGTTGTGAAAGTTTTATGTGTCTCTATGACGAAGTAGTTAATATATTTACATATCGTTGTGAAAGTTTTATGTGTCTCTATGACGAAGTAGTTAATATATTTACATATCGTTGTGAAGGTTTTATGTGTCTCTATGACGAAGTAGTTAATATATTTACATATCGTTGTGAAAGTTTTATGTGTCTCTATGACGAAGTAGTTAATATATTTACATATCGTTGTGAAGGTTTTATGTGTCTCTATGACGAAGTGGTTAATATATTTACATATCGTTGTGAAAGTTTTATGTGTCTCTATGACGAAGTAGTTAATATATTTACATATCGTTGTGAAGGTTTTATGTGTCTCTATGACGAAGTAGTTAATATATTTACATATCGTTGTGAAAGTTTTATGTGTCTCTATGACGAAGTAGTTAATATATTTACATATCGTTGTGAAGGTTTTATGTGTCTCTATGACGAAGTAGTTAATATATTTACATATCGTTGTGAAGGTTTTATGTGTCTCTATGACGAAGTGGTTAATATATTTACATATCGTTGTGAAGGTTTTATGTGTCTCTATGACGAAGTGGTTAATATATTTACATATCGTTGTGACGGTTTTATGTGTCTCTATGACGAAGTGGTTAATATATTTACATATCGTTGTGAAAGTTTTATGTGTCTCTATGACGAAGTAGTTAATATATTTACATATCGTTGTGAAGGTTTTATGTGTCTCTATGACGAAGTGGTTAATATATTTACATATCGTTGTGAAGGTTTTATGTGTCTCTATGACGAAGTGGTTAATATATTTACATATCGTTGTGACTGTTTTATGTGTCTCTATGACGAAGTAGTTAATATATTTACATATCGTTGTGAAAGTTCTGTGTCTCTATGACGAAGTAGTTAATATATTTACATATCGTTGTGAAGGTTTTATGTGTCTCTATGACGAAGTGGTTAATATATTTACATATCGTTGTGAAAGTTTTATGTGTCTCTATGACGAAGTAGTTAATATATTTACATATCGTTGTGAAGGTTCTGTGTCTCTATGACGAAGTAGTTAATATATTTACATATCGTTGTGAAAGTTTTATGTGTCTCTATGACGAAGTAGTTAATATATTTACATATCGTTGTGAAAGTTTTATGTGTCTCTATGACGAAGTAGTTAATATATTTACATATCGTTGTGAAAGTTTTATGTGTCTCTATGACGAAGTAGTTAATATATTTACATATCGTTGTGAAGGTTTTATGTGTCTCTATGACGAAGTAGTTAATATATTTACATATCGTTGTGAAGGTTTTATGTGTCTCTATGACGAAGTGGTTAATATATTTACATATCGTTGTGAAAGTTTTATGTGTCTCTATGACGAAGTAGTTAATATATTTACATATCGTTGTGAAGGTTCTGTGTCTCTATGACGAAGTAGTTAATATATTTACATATCGTTGTGAAGGTTCTGTGTCTCTATGACGAAGTAGTTAATATATTTACATATCGTTGTGACGGTTCTGGGTTCGAATCCGTACCAAGTCACATACTATTTTTTCTTGTGATCCCTAGAATTATTGCTGTAGCTACGGAGCTCATGCTTTGTGCAACACTCTAGGCATGTAGGGAACCGTGTCTGCCAACGTAGATGGAACCGTAGGGATAAACCAAGTGCATTGAAGTCCATCCACCGTTAGACTATAGTCCATCCACTGTTAGACTATAGTCCATCCACCGTTAGATTATAGTCCATCCACCGTTAGACTATAGTCCATCCACTGTTAGACTATAGTCCATCCACCGTTAGACTATAGTCCATCCACCGTTAGACTATAGTCCATCCACCGTTAGACTATAGTCCATCCACCGTTAGACTATAGTCCATCCACCGTTAGACTATAGTCCATCCACCGTTAGACTATAGTCCATCCACCGTTAGACTATTCTTTGACATTTCAGTTCTAAAATCTGTTTCCTGATGGGTTTATTTCTGCATATTTTAAGTTATAGTTTTATATTATCTAGTATATTTCCTCTTTGTTGACATCTGTTATCTCTTCACAAGAACATGTTATCTTATATTATCTAGTATATTTCCTCTTTGTTGACATCTGTTATCTCTTCACAAGAACATGTTATCTATCACAACTACTGTAATACTTCTCTGTGTATCACATCCACAATAACACAAGACTCACAATATGTATACTGCACTTTCCACCATAGACTGTCCATGTACATTATCGTCTCTAGTGATCTCATACTTTCACTGATGTATATTTCAGTATAAAATCTGTATGAAACGATCATTATCATGTAGACCAGGAATAAGTTAACAGTTCTCTACCGGTGTCAGCAGGTGGAACAGGCACCGATGTATGTACTGCAAGACTATGCTATCTTAGGTGAGCTGAGAAGCAACATAGGGCCACACCCGATCGACCTGAGAACTTTACGCTTTCTGGGAAACCTGACAGACCTGAAGCTTACTGCCCAGTTTGTGGTCCACAGTGAATTAAGCGCATGATCAGAGACAGCTGAAGAAGGAAACCTGACAGACCTGAAGCTTACTGCCCAGTTTGTGGTCCACAGTGAATTAAGAGCATGATCAGAGATCACTGAAGAAGGAAACCTGACACACCTGAAGCTTACTGTACAGTTTGTGGTCCACAGTGAATTAAGAGCATGATCAGAGATCACTGAAGAAGGACGCTGTTAGTGTCGATCTCAACCTGATCATAAGTGATCTCAACCTGATCATAAGTGATCTCAACCTGATCATAAGTGATCTCAACCTGATCATAAGTGATCTCAACCTAATCATAAGTGATCTCAACCTGATCATAAGTGATCTCAACCTGATCATAAGTGATCTCAACCTGATCATAAGTGATCTCAACCTGATCATAAGTGATCTCAACCTGATCATAAGTGATCTCAACCTGATCATAAGTGATCTCAACCTGATCATAAGTGATCTCAACCTGATCATAAGTGATCTCAACCTGATCATAAGTGATCTCAACCTAATCATAAGTGATCTCAACCTGATCATAAGTGATCTCAACCTGATCATAAGTGATCTCAACCTGATCATAAGTGATCTCAACCTGATCATAAGTGATCTCAACCTGATCATAAGTGATCTCAACCTGATCATAAGTGATCTCAACCTGATCATAAGTGATCTCAACCTGATCATAAGTGATCTCAACCTGATTATAAGTGATCTCAACCTGATCATAAGTGATCTCAACCTGATCATAAGTGATCTCAACCTGATCATAAGTGATCTCAACCTGATCATAAGTGATCTCAACCTGATCATAAGTGATCTCAACCTGATCATAAGTGATCTCAACCTGATCATAAGTGATCTCAACCTGATCATAAGTGATCTCAACCTGATCATAAGTGATCTCAACCTGATCATAAGTGATCTCAACCTGATCATAAGTGATCTCAACCTGATCATAAGTGATCTCAACCTGATCATAAGTGATCTCAACCTAATCATAAGTGATCTCAACCTAATCATAAGTGATCTCAACCTGATCATAAGTGATCTCAACCTGATCATAAGTGATCTCAACCTGATCATAAGTGATCTCAACCTAATCATAAGTGATCTCAACCTAATCATAAGTGATCTCAACCTAATCATAAGTGATCTCAACCTGATCATAAGTGATCTCAACCTAATCATAAGTGATCTCAACCTAATCATAAGTGATCTCAACCTGATCATAAGTGATCTCAACCTAATCATAAGTGATCTCAACCTAATCATAAGTGATCTCAATCTAATCATGTGATCTCAACCTGATCATAAGTGATCTCAACCTAATCATAAGTGATCTCAACCTAATCATAAGTGATCTCAATCTGATCATAAGTGATCTCAACCTGATCATAAGTGATCTCAACCTGATCATAAGTGATCTTAACCTGATCATAAGTGATCTCAACCTGATCATAAGTGATCTCAACCTGATCATAAGTGATCTCAACCTGATCATAAGTGATCTCAACCTGATCATAAGTGATCTCAACCTGATCATAAGTGATCTCAACCTAATCATAAGTGATCTCAACCTGATCATAAGTGATCTCAACCTGATCATAAGTGATCTCAACCTGATCATAAGTGATCTCAACCTGATCATAAGTGATCTCAACCTGATCATAAGTGATCTCAACCTGATCATAAGTGATCTCAACCTGATCATAAGTGATCTCAACCTGATCATAAGTGATCTCAACCTGATCATAAGTGATCTCAATCTAATCATGTGATCTCAACCTGATCATAAGTGATCTCAACCTAATCATAAGTGATCTCAACCTAATCATAAGTGATCTCAATCTGATCATAAGTGATCTCAACCTGATCATAAGTGATCTCAACCTGATCATAAGTGATCTCAACCTGATCATAAGTGATCTCAACCTGATCATAAGTGATCTCAACCTGATCATAAGTGATCTCAACCTGATCATAAGTGATCTCAACCTGATCATAAGTGATCTCAACCTGATCATAAGTGATCTCAACCTAATCATAAGTGATCTCAACCTAATCATAAGTGATCTCAACCTAATCATAAGTGATCTCAACCTGATCATAAGTGATCTCAACCTAATCATAAGTGATCTCAACCTAATCATAAGTGATCTCAACCTGATCATAAGTGATCTCAACCTAATCATAAGTGATCTCAACCTAATCATAAGTGATCTCAATCTAATCATGTGATCTCAACCTGATCATAAGTGATCTCAACCTAATCATAAGTGATCTCAACCTAATCATAAGTGATCTCAATCTGATCATAAGTGATCTCAACCTGATCATAAGTGATCTCAACCTGATCATAAGTGATCTCAACCTGATCATAAGTGATCTCAACCTGATCATAAGTGATCTCAACCTGATCATAAGTGATCTCAACCTGATCATAAGTGATCTCAACCTGATCATAAGTGATCTCAACCTGATCATAAGTGATCTCAACCTAATCATAAGTGATCTCAACCTGATCATAAGTGATCTCAACCTGATCATAAGTGATCTCAACCTGATCATAAGTGATCTCAACCTGATCATAAGTGATCTCAACCTGATCATAAGTGATCTCAACCTGATCATAAGTGATCTCAACCTGATCATAAGTGATCTCAACCTGATCATAAGTGATCTCAACCTGATCATAAGTGATCTCAACCTGATCATAAGTGATCTCAACCTGATCATAAGTGATCTCAACCTGATCATAAGTGATCTCAACCTGATCATAAGTGATCTCAACCTGATCATAAGTGATCTCAACCTAATCATAAGTGATAACCTAATCATAAGTGATCTCAACCTGATCATAAGTGATCTCAACCTGATCATAAGTGATCTCAACCTGATCATAAGTGATCTCAACCTAATCATAAGTGATCTCAACCTGATCATAAGTGATCTCAACCTGATCATAAGTGATCTCAACCTGATCATAAGTGATCTCAACCTGATCATAAGTGATCTCAACCTAATCATAAGTGATCTCAACCTGATCATAAGTGATCTCAACCTGATCATAAGTGATCTCAACCTGATCATAAGTGATCTCAACCTGATCATAAGTGATCTCAACCGTGACACGTGATTCGGGTTCAATCCCAGAATGTAAGTTGAAACTTTTGTCCAAACATAACGGCCCTCATGTCGACCCAGCATCAATTGAATATCAGAGAAGTTCTAGAGAGTAGTCAGCATCAATTGAATATCAGAGAAGTTCTAGAGAGTAGTCAGCATCAATTGAATATCAGAGAAGTTCTAGAAAGTACATGTCAGCATCAATTGAATATCAGAGAAGTTCTAGAAAGTACATGTCAGCATCAATTGAATATCAGAGAAGTTCTAGCAAGTAGTCAGCATTAATTGAATATCAGAGAAGTTCTAGCAAGTAGTCAGCATTAATTGAATATCAGAGAAGTTCTAGAAAGTACATGTCAGCATCAATTGAATATCAGAGAAGTTCTAGAGAGTACATGTCAGCATCAATTGAATATCAGAGAAGTTCTAGAGAGTACATGTCAGCATCAATTGAATATCAGAGAAGTTCTAGAGAGTACATGTCAGCATCAATTGAATATCAGAGAAGTTCTAGAGAGTACATGTCAGCATCAATTGAATATCAGAGAAGTTCTAGAGAGTACATGTCAGCATCAATTGAATATCAGAGAAGTTTTAGAGAGTACATGTCAGCATCAATTCAATATCAGAGAAGTTCTAGAAAGTGCATGTCAGCATCAATTGAATATCAGAGAAGTTCTAGAAAGTGCATGTCAGCATCAATTGAATATCAGAGGAGTTCTAGAAAGTACAGGTCAGCATCAATTGAATATCAGAGAAGTTCTAGAACGTACGGGTCAGCATCAATTGAATACCAGAGAAGTTCTAGAAAGTAGTCAGCATCAATTGGATACCAGAGAAGTTCTAGAAAGTAGTCAGCATCAATTGGATATCAGAGAAGTTCTAGAAAGTACATGTCAGCATCAATTGAATACCAGAGAAGTTCTAGAAAGTACAGGTCAGCATCAATTGGATACCAGAGAAGTTCTAGAAAGTACAGGCGGACGGCATGATATTGCAAACATCACCCATAGTGTGCAGATGGTTATGGAAAAAATACAAATCTAAAACTATCATTATATGAATCTGAAATAGTTCCGATGGAAGTATAAAGACTAATCTGAGAAAGGGATACATACATATTTTTTTAAACAACTGTCTCTATTGTCTGTAATACCGCTTTTTTAGTAGGACGCTGTCGGACAGGAAGGACAGGAAGAGCATGGAATTTAACGGTCGCATGGCTAGTGCAGTCGCCATGAAACTGATCAAGTTATGATGTGTTCTTTATGCCCCTGACTTAAAAAACTAATTGGTCCTACATGTAAATCCATCAAGAAACTATCATCATCAAATAGCATGTCATGAGAAGAGTTTTGCCACCCCAGCAGTCCTTCAGAATTTCTCTCTCTCATATGCCAGATATCCTGCCTATGCAACCTTCAAGTTCAAATCATCACTCACATCCTGAATCCATCTTCTGCGTGGTCTTCCTCTTCTCCCCTTTGCCGGTATGCCTCCTTCCATGATGGTCTTCTCCAGCCCTTCGTGTCTCTTTATATGTCCAAAATATCTCAATTTTCTCTTTCTTATTTGTAGCATCAACCAATTTTCTTTGATTTTGAGTTCTTTCTGGATAGATCTATTTGTTCTCCTCTCTGTTCAAGATATACGGGGATGATGTCCCTGACAATATAAATGCTATAATAACTTATGTGTGGTAATTATCGTAAATATAGCTCATTAAAGCTTGGAACAGTTTCTGGAACTTTCAGTGAATATAACCCTCCCTTGTTCACCTGCACGCGCAATCCTGCAGACACATGTCCCGACATGCCTTCCCTGAACGACTCCACAACGGTCACCTTGTCTAAACACAGAAACAGTATTTACCCGGGGGAGGAGGAAATTCCTGGCATAAATCCTGCTAGCACCAGGTGTTGTATTAAGTTGTATAATTATTACTAGCACATGCAACTACATCTGGTTCGACCGGAACTACAGATAAGAAAATCTGTTTAGGTGAGATGAAAGGGGCAAGGTACAGATGAAACAACCAAGAAATAATAGCACTAACAAACAGTTACAGGTAGATTGTCTGTCTTACTATAACCAGAAGCTAGAACTGGAAGTTTGGTCAAACACAAACCATCAACGATAACATTATCAACTATAACAGTAACAGAAGTAAATGCTACAACTGTACAGCGACATTACTACAACAACATTACTACAACAACATTACTACAACAACATTACTACAACAACATTACTACAACAGTGTTAATTACAATTATAACAACAGCAAAAAAACAGGGAACATCACCGACAGCAAAAACGACAAAACAGCAGTATTATCAACAAAACCATCAGGTGATGGAACACAATAGAAGCACTAAAAACAGCAGCTCCAACAGCATCATCAATAGGAATAGCTAAAGAACAACATCCAGCGATAACAGCAAGAAGGAATTTGTTAAAACAATCTTGTTGACATTAGCAGCTGTTCAATCTAACATACACATATATATTCTGGAATATTCTAACTAAAAATAAGTTAATGAAACTTTTGTCTAAATATTTATTCAAAGTTATTCTTGTCAAATCTTCTTTCTTTTATTCTAATATCAGCCTTCATTTTAAACTGGAATTCCAGAGTTTTTAAGACATTCTGTTGTCTATTTCAGTCAGTTCTAGCAAACATTTTCTATTTGAATGTGATAGATTCTATATTTAATATGAACTTTCTCATCTGAATTTAACATAATTGTAGTTATAATGCCATCTTCGCCGGTGCTACTACAACAAACAAGTGGAACACTTAACCTCTTCCTATGGGCGACGAACATTTCGAATAAAAGCTCACAATTCATAAAATGTCGGGAGGGGGGAGAAATATATCACTTGCTGGATTAGAATTAGTAGGCGGACTACCTGACACTGCACAACTTCACATCGGAGATACTTAAACCTGCTCATATATCTTCTGAATTATAGAGTAGTGAATGCTGCATCAAATTACTGGCTGTTGTTGTTATATGAGTATGTATTATCATAACTCTCAGATAATAGAAGTAAACAACACATTGTTATGCCATGTTCACACATGAGAATTGATTCCTCATGCACATTTTCTTCACTATTGTTTTTATATTAAAAAAAGCAAGCCGCAACGAACTAAACCAAGAGACTACATATCTGAGGAGCATGTTTGAGGAGCAGGAGAAATGGAAGAACAACCAATGAAATCCAACATAAAGCCAACCAATGGCACTAATGTTAACAAATGCTAACATGTCACCGTGAACACTGTAAGAACATTGTTCAACACAATCTTTCTCCCTGCATTATGCTATCAGTGCCAAACCTGGACGCTGACATCAAATGATAGAGGAAAACTAGCGTCACGGCAGAGATGTCTGCGCAGAATGCTGGGAGTATCAAGAAGAGACGGGTTTAGAAATGAAGATATCAGGAAAAAATGTTGGTACAACATCATTACTTAACTTCATCAAGAAACAACAAATTAACATAAGCAGATTACCAACAGACAGTACGCCTCAAACAGAAATGCTGCTCAGATAAAAGTGTATACAAAGCAAAAATCGCACAGAGGCACTGAAACATATTATGTACACAATAGAGCGTTCTAGAAATCTCTTCCTACCCGGATGCTGTGAGGCAAAAAATGATTTGAGAAAATATTTCTTAAGCTTACAGCATGATGACATTAATGAAAACAATTCTTAGAATTGCTACTCTTCACTTTCCTAGAATTACATTTGTGTTGTATGATGTCATCACGTTACGTGTACAAATGTATGTAGATGACGTCATCACTTTCTGTTAATAACGTAACAAATGTATGTAGGTCACGTTATCGTTTGATGTTTACAAATATCTGTGATGTGATGTCCATTGTGCTCTAACTAGAACCACGAACAAAGAGAAACTATCTACAAATGTCGTGTCAGAACTAGGAACAAAGAGAAAACAACAGAACTGCTGTGACTATATTCAACAAATCTATTGATGCTATTGAAGCCATTCGCTAATCTGCTGCATCTATTGTTAGAATAAACACGCGCGTGCATGCACGTCAGAATTATCGATATAACTGCATCTGGTTTGTCACTGATGCAGTTTATTGGCTATCTCAAACGTGACTCATTCGTCATCAAAACTGCTGGGTACAGAAAGGAAGAGGTTTGCCCTACCCACCCCAATAAGCAATCTAAGATTTCAAGTGAATGGAATGAGACTTATGAAAAGATTCGAAACTCTGCATGTATCGTGTATCGATACATCTTTGTTGATCTTGTATATGACATTACCAGTGCTAAGATATGTTGTGAAGCTCTTCTATAGTGAAACACGTGAAAACAAATTACTGTAGTTTTACACAGTACAATAATAATACATAGCAACGTTTCAACCAAAAGGCCTTTATCAAGCAAAGGATACAGTAAAAGTGAAAGAACATATAGAATCAGACAATACGTTCATATATATATATCTTGTTTGTGTAAGAAGGGAATTTCTTCACTTCTAATATATCCTTTGCTTGATAAAGGCCTTTTGGTCGAAACGTTGCTATGTATTGTTTTTGTATAACTGTAGTACTTTGTTTTAAAGTGTTTCGTTATTACTTTGTATTTACGTGTTTTACCATTGCTACATAGTTTTACTACAATCTTCCCTGATATCGAGTGTTTCACCATTGCTACATAGTTTTACTACAGTCTTCCCTGATATCGATGACGCTCTATAGCACATCTGACATGAGTCAGCTATGACTATCTTCCTATGACCAACCAGGTTGAATACCATGCTACAGTACAACTCCAAATGTGGTACTTTCAAGTGGAATTTGTCTGTTTGTAAAATCTTATAGTTACCATCTGTACAAGTCCGACTGTACAAGTTTGTGTCTTGTTAGATAATAAGCATACAGTTTGTTCGAAGTTCGGATGTGCCTGTCCTATATGTTGTAGATATCTGACAGAGACTAAACAGCACAAACGACCACTGAACAAATCAACTATATTTAAATTTGACGCACTTAGCCTGGTTTAGTAAATTATAATATTACTATTCATATGCTATACCAACCAGTTTGCCATGAATTATGAAGTCATATGCTATACCAACCAGTTTGCCATGAATTATGAAGGTCATAAGTTTGAATCCAGACCACGTGTCCATTTTTTCGAAGATCCATTAGATTTGTGTTGGAGCTACGTAGCTCTTGCTTGGTGTAATACACTCGGCAGGTAATGTTCTATTTCCGCAGAAAGGTGCTGAACAATGTGGGGTTACCCAGTGCAATGAAGTCAAACGTTGGTCGATATACTTTTTTTAGACATAGCTATGCAGCAGTGTGTTGTCATGGAGACATACATGCAGAAACTCCAATCCTGTTTAGATTTTTGGCGGGGTTTAGTTCATCTCATTCAGTTAGGTACATGAGAGCACACTATGTGTGAAAGACAAAGAACGTGTGAGTCGGAGATTGATGTGTTCTCGACAGTATGTGTTTGTCTGTGTGTAAGTGGACGAGTGTGTGTATGTGATACACAGTTATAAGAAGATTATGACATGAAATGATAACATCAAAGTGAAATATAATATACGTACTAGATCAGACAAAATAGACGGATATATAGACAGTCAGACAGTCTTCTTACCTTTCGTTTATTCAACGTTGGACTTCTCACCTGTGCCACTGTACCAAAAATTGATGGCTGTAACAGAAAGAATAAGACAAACATGAGATACATGTCATTTTAACAAGAGAAATCTAATAATACAACTTCCAGTAGCTTTTTTCAGATCTTAGCATATGAAGTGTTTGTCACTTCACATTTCTAGGGACAAGTTTGCATGAGGTAGGAGGGCCAATACGCTGACGATACCAGTGTTACTGTCAACATGACAAAAAGGGATTGAGAAATTATTAGAAGTGAAAGATAAAAGCGAAAAACAAAATCTATATCTCAATGTGGTAAAAATAAAATCTATATCTCAATGTGGCAAAAACAAAATCTATATCTCAATGTGGCAAAACAAAATCTATATCTCAATGTGGCAAAAACAAAATCTATATCTCAATGTGGCAAAAATAAAATCTATATCTCAATGTGGCACAAACAAAATCTATATCTCAATGTGGCAAAAATAAAAATAATGACAACAGATAAAACGAACATGACAAATGATATTTTTATCAATGGAGAGAAAGTAGAAAATGTGAACAGTTTTGAATATCTTGGTTCACTGTTAACAACAGATGGAAATGTGAACAGTTTTGAGTATCTTGGTTCACTGCTAACACCAGATGGAAATGGGATGAAGGAAATTAAAAGAAGAACAAACATGGCTTTACAAAAAATTAAACAACTCAAAACAGTATGGAACGGAACTGATAAGAAAAAAGATCAGAATACTAAGAGCATGCATATTCCCAGTGGCAACGTATGGGTGTGAAGCATGGACATTTAATAAAGCAGTGGAAAATGATATATGTGCTTTTGAATATAAGTGTTACAGAAGAGTCCTTCGTATATCTTGGCCAGAGAAGAGAACAAATAGATATATCTAGAAAGAACTCAACGTCAAAGAAAATTGGCTGATGCTACAAATAAGAAAGAGAAAATTGAGATATTTTGGACATATAAAAAGACATGAAGGGCTGGATAAAACCATCATGGAAGGAGGCATACCAACAAAGAGAAGAAGAGGAAGACCACGGAGAAGATGGATTCAGGATGTAACTGATGGTTTGAACATGACGGCTGCAGAGGCAGGACATCTGGACTATGAGAGAGATAAATTCCGGAGGACTGTTGGGGTGACAAAGTTCTGCTCAGGACAAGCTATTTGATGATGAGGAGGGCCAATTCCTTTCCTCGGGTGGAGAACGTCGAGTGCTGGATTGAACCTACAACCCTGTTGTGTCCAAGTAGCGCATAGAGGAAGGTACTACACTAATCCCGTCCCACCAGCAACAAGAGAAATACAGATACAAACAACAGAGAGAGGTCCAAGTAGCGCATAGAGGAACGTATTACGCTAATCCGCCCCCAGCAAGAGAAATATAGATACAAACAACAGAGAGAAGAGAAACATATTCCATGCCCTCCACTTCTCTCTCTCTCTCTCATCAAATATGATGTACAGTAATGTTAAATGATTCGGAAGAGTACCAACTTGTATCTTATTCTTAGATTCGTCTGCTATGAATTCAGGGTGCCTGGTATGGCAATCCTGCCTGATTTTTGCGTGAATTCTACACGTCTACCGGGCTACTAGAGTTAGCAAGAATTAAGTTATTACACATACTAGATGCAGCACCAGACGAGAAGACTGGGGGATTATAACTAATACTGTAAGCCTTAGAGAACAAACGCTAGCCGCACTTGCAGAAACTAAAACACGTCTACGTTACCTGTGTTATAGTAGAATCTCACCTGGTTTATAACACAATTATTTCACCTGTGTTATAGTAGAATCTCACCTGGTTTATAACACAATTATTTCACCTGTGTTATAGTAGAATCTCACCTGGTTTATAACACAATTATTTCACCTGTGTTATAGTAGAATCTCACCTGGTTTATAACACAATTA
Source organism: Arion vulgaris (assembly GCA_020796225.1). Lineage (NCBI taxonomy): Eukaryota > Metazoa > Mollusca > Gastropoda > Stylommatophora > Arionidae > Arion > Arion vulgaris. The sequence continues at coordinate 2,054,808 of CM036757.1, forward strand.
TTTCACCTGTGTTATAGAACATCACATGTGTTCAAATACATCTATCTCACCTGTGTTATAACACATCTATCTCACCTGTGTTATAACACAGCTACCTCACCTGTGTTATAGAACAACATCACCTGTCTTTTAGCACAATCTCACTTGTATTATAGAACAGCTACCTCAATCAATGTGTGTTATCACTGTTACATCACCTCTGTGTTCTAGCGCATCCTTACATACATCCTAGCACACTTTCTCACCTGTATTACATAACTTTCTCACCTGTATTACATAACTTTCTCACCTGTATTACATAACTTTCTCACCTGTATTACATAACTTTCTCACCTGTATTACATATCTTCCTCACCTGTGTTACATAACTTCCTCACCTGTATTACATAACTTTCTCACCTGTATTACATAACTTTCTCACCTGTATTACATAACTTTCTCACCTTCTTTAATTAAACCGCATCTATCTCACCTATTTTCTAACACACATTCATACAATGATACATGACAATCCCCATCTACCTTACCCGTGTCAAACTAAATCTATCTCACCTGTGTCATAGGTAGACGTTATACTTCCAGCACAATTAGTACGTCGATCATATCTATCCTTAGTTCAGTTTCAGACTTAGTTCACGCGGCTATCAATAATTCAAGCTTGCACTTGGAAGGTACAAACACAATCTTAATGCTCCAGTCTAACTTAGGCTTCTTGTTTAATCCGTAATATATTTGCTTCAAATAACACTACATTCACATTTGTAATACAGAACTTGCATAAGAAACTGCCGATTAGTTGTAAGGAAAAACTGTCTTCCAGAATGTAGGAAATTATTTTGTCTAAAAAGTCGACCGAACACTTCAAGACCGAAACATACTCGACATTAACTCGACAAGTAAAAACCCCACGCCTGCTGCTCGTTTGCCGCTTTCATTTCGCATTACAACAGATCTGAGACTTGTGTTCAACGCCAGCTTTCTCGGGGAAAACTAACCAATCAGGAAACGATAAAATGGGGAATTCGAAATCCTCCAGCCAATCACATGTGCTGTTTCCCCCAGTGATGAGGCAACAGTTTCGTTTTACCCGCGTGTTATAAGATTGATTCTGTAAACTATATGGTATAAGCTATACCGTATAAATTGTATAGTAAGATGAGAAATACCTGTACATTGTTTATTTGTTGATCAAATTGTACAGTATAAACTATCACAAGTAGATACAGACAAGTGAGCCATGAATGAAGAATAGAATCACACAACTCTTTGAAGTAAAATGCTACAGAGACAATTGTTTGTTGACTGTCCAGGTCAAATATGAGGGGAATACTACATACATTTTACAATCTACAAGACGTGAACATCGACGGTCATTGTCTCATACATAATATTTAACTATCTATCTATCTGTCTATCTATCTATCTGTCTATTTATCTATTTCTTTATATATCCTCTTATCCTGTTGTATGGGTGTGAAGCATGGACATTTAACAAGGCAGCTGGGACGCATATAAGTGCGTTTGAATACAACTGTTACAGAAATGTCCTCCGTATATCATGGACAGAGAAGAGAACAAATAGATCTATCCAGAAAGAACTTAAAATCAAAGAAAACTGGCTGATGCTACAAATACGAAAGAGAAAATTGAGATATTTTGGACATATAAAAAGACATGAAGGGCTGGAGAAGACCATCATGAAAGGAGGCATACCAGCAAAGAGAAGAAGAGGAAGACCACGGAGAAGATGGATTCAGGAAATTGTTACTGATGGTTTGAACATGACAACTGCAGGTATCTATGATCTGGTCTATGAGAGAGAGAACTATTCTGGAGGATTGTTGGGGTGGCAAAGTTCTGCTCAGAACAGCTATTTGATGTGATGATGATATCCTGTTTTGCCTTTCGGTGTCAGGTCGAAAAAGGAAACACCTGGATCAATAGATAATATCACGTCTAGGAAACGGAAATATTTCACATTAAACGTCACAGTTGGTTTAGAGAATCATTGAGGTCATGGTTCCTGGATGACGAGACAGGTGACTACATTGGCAACAGATAACTTAGAGAATCATTGAGGTCATGGTTCCTGGATGACGAGACAGGTGACTACATTGGCAACAGATAACTTAGAGAATCATTGAGGTCATGGTTCCTGGATGACGAGACAGGTGACTACATTGGCAACAGATAACTTAGAGAATCATTGAGGTCATGGTTCCTGGATGACGAGACAGGTGACTACATTGGCAACAGATAACTTAGAGAATCATTGAGGTCATGGTTCCTGGATGACGAGACAGGTGATTACATTGGCAACAGATAACTTAGAGAATCATTGAGGTCATGGTTCCTGGATGACGAGACAGGTGATTACATTGGCAACAGATAACTTAGAAAACTTTGGAAATGACAATGGAAAAGACGGGTGATCTGGATCAAGAGGAAGAGTTATGATGAGAATCAAGTTGTGTATAGAACTTGCTACAAGAAGAAAGTATGTATATACAAATAGCAAATAATTGAGGAGTAGAAGCCAGGAGACCCGTGAAAAGAATGTCAGAGTAAAAAAAACATCCCCACATATGATATATATAAGTATGTGGTGTGCTTTAAGACAAAACAACGTTTCATGCGGCAACACCATCTTGCTACAAGAACTAGCATGCTAGTAACTTCGACCAGCTGCGCTTCTAATGAATTTGATTGATTGATTCAAGAAAGAAATCACAGATCGTATCACACAATTGATCAAGATTCAATGTTTAGTTCATCAGAGGTCAGGACAAATCAACAAACAAGGTCACATATCTGCCAACACACGACATACATACACATTTAGACTGGCAACAAACAATGTGAACACGGCAATGGAATGCAGGTTCACATCTACCTGTGAGCACGGAGGAAACAGTGCGGGCTGTAAATCTAACATTTATAGAAAATACTGGGAGTGGTAGGTATTGTACATACAACAATGATTCCCAAAGTAGAAAATACTGGGAGTGGTAGGTATTGTACATACAACAATGATTCCCAAAGTAGAAAATACTGGGAGTGGTAGGTATTGTACATACAACAATGATTCCCAAAGTAGAAAATACTGGGAGTGGTAGGTATTGTACATACAACAATGATTCCCAAAGTAGAAAATACTGGGAGTGGTAGGTATTGTACATACAACAATGATTCCCAAAGTAGAAAATACTGGGAGTGGTAGGTATTGTACATACAACAATGATTCCCAAAGTAGAAAATACTGGGAGTGGTAGGTATTGTACATACAACAATGATTCCCAAAGTAGAAAATACTGGGAGTGGTAGGTATTGTACATACAACAATGATTCCCAAAGTAGAAAATACTGGGAGTGGTAGGTATTGTACATACAACAATGATTCCCAAAGTAGAAAATACTGGGAGTGGTAGGTATTGTACATACAACAATGATTCCCAAAGTAGAAAATACTGGGAGTGGTAGGTATTGTACATACAACAATGATTCCCAAAGTAGAAAATACTGGGAGTGGTAGGTATTGTACATACAACAATGATTCCCAAAGTAGAAAATACTGGGAGTGGTAGGTATTGTACATACAACAATGATTCCCAAAGTAGAAAATACTGGGAGTGGTAGGTATTGTACATACAACAATGATTCCCAAAGTAGAAAATACTGGGAGTGGTAGGTATTGTACATACAACAATGATTCCCAAAGTAGAAAATACTGGGAGTGGTAGGTATTGTACATACAACAATGATTCCCAAAGTAGAAAATACTGGGAGTGGTAGGTATTGTACATACAACAATGATTCCCAAAGTAGAAAATACTGGGAGTGGTAGGTATTGTACATACAACAATGATTCCCAAAGTAGAAAATACTGGGAGTGGTAGGTATTGTACATACAACAATGATTCCCAAAGTAGAAAATACTGGGAGTGGTAGGTATTGTACATACAACAATGATTCCCAAAGTAGAAAATACTGGGAGTGGTAGGTATTGTACATACAACAATGATTCCCAAAGTAGAAAATACTGGGAGTGGTAGGTATTGTACATACAACAATGATTCCCAAAGTAGAAAATACTGGGAGTGGTAGGTATTGTACATACAACAATGATTCCCAAACGTTTGTGACTTGAACCCCAATTTGAACTTGAAATGAAGAAATAAAACAAAAGCTGTCGTTACATCTTGCAGTACCGCTTTTTAGAGCGATGTCGCCTGAGTGGTTACCGGGGACCAAATTTGGGGTGTAAAGAATAGAACAACTCTTACCTGCCACGCATGTCGTAAGAGGCGATTAAGGAAGTTTGGATGAAATCGGATGCATTTGTCCTAAACGTGTAGAAGTCTATGCGTTTAGGGGCCTACCAAACCAATGTGCAACGTATACACGTTCTTGGCAAAGATCAAACATATCACAAAGAGTGATAAAAATTGGTGGTAAAGAACGAACGCGAAGAAGAAGAAGAAGGGCGGTGTAAGACAGGTGGTAAGTGAGCCTGATGAATTTATTGGCCGCATGGCTAGTGCAGTCGTCGCATGGCTAGTGTAGTCGTCGTGAAGCTGTTCGGGTTAGGATTTTTCATTTATGCCCACTACAGAAAAAAAAATTATAGGTTATACCGTGAATTGAACACAGTTCTCACACATGAGAGCCGCCCTCTAATCTACTCGACCAGACACTTCTGAACACAGTTCTCACACATGAGAGCCGCCCTCTAATCTACTCGGCCAGACACTTCTGAACACAGTTCTCACACATGAGAGCCGCCCTCTAATCTACTCGACCAGACACTCCTGAACACAGTTCTCACACATGAGAGCCACGTTCTAATCTACTCGGCCAGACACTCCTGAAGTGAAGAATACAAATCAGAAAACTGAATAGCGTTCAATTCTTAAAGAAGAACTATCACAGGTGAGAACTAAAGAACTATCACAGGTGAGAACTAAAGAACTATCACAGGTGAGAACTAAAGAACTATCACAGGTGAGAACTAAAGAACTATCACAGGTGAGAACTAAAGAACTATCACAGGTGAGAACTAAAGAACTATCACAGGTGAGAACTAAAGAACTATCACAGGTGAGAACTAAAGAACTATCACAGGTGAGAACTAAAGAACTATCACAGGTGAGAACTAAAGAACTATCACAGGTGAGAACTAAAGAACTATCACAGGTGAGAACTAAAGAACTATCACAAGTGAGAACTAAAGAACTATCACAGGTGAGAACTAAAGAACTATCACAAGTGAGAACTAAAGAACTATCACAGGTGAGAACTAAATGATTGATTGCGCAATCCTCATTGAAGTTTAGGGAATAACTATCTCTGCTCCGATCTTCTTCTTACACAAGAAGATCTCAGCGACAGGGCACAAACTCCGTAGCGCCGGTGAGGGTTCTTAATGGTAATTTTAAAGATGGTAAAATATTTGCATGAATGTTATGCTAATCTAATAATGAATTTTGCCAGACAGAGGTTTTGCAACCTATTGGTATCTTTACAACTGCAAATGGTTCTTGTATATGCAAAGATCAACTAGATGATACAGCAGCAGTCGATGAAGTACAGTTCATAGATATCATCAAGTTGTTTTTGTGTTCTTTTTTCCGATCCAGAAGCACTTGAGCTTTTCAGCTCTTCGGCTCGGTGCCATGGACATCGTAACCCTTCGGTTCGGTGCCACGAACACCGTAAATCGGGGAATCTGTGGCTTTCTCTGCCATCCCGCGAAATTGAACCCGCACACATAGAGGGATAGTCACCCGTAGTCCAACGCGCTACGCTAAGATTTACGGTGTTCGTGGCACCGAGCCGAAGGGTTACGATGTCCATGACACCGAGACGAAGAACTTTCAGCTCAAGTGCTTCTGGATCGGAAAAAAAAGAAAAAAACAAACAAACTACCCTTAACGACTTTCAGGTCAACCCAGCCTCAATTGAGTACCAGAAAAGCACTATAACGGCGGTGGGCGTGATGCTGACAACATTACCCATCGTGTACCCATCGTGTTCAGTGGAAAATATCATCCAAACACCGTATCTCCCAATATAAGAGTACCTCACGGTATGACAAATAGTTGCTTTAATTTATACAGAAATAGAAATGCATAACACGATATTTGTGCATGAACGACGTGGAAGATAGTATATCTATGTTATTTGTGCATGAACGACGTGGAAGATAGTATATCTATTATTTGTGCATGAACGACGTGGAAGATAGTATATCTATGTTATTTGTGCATGAACGACGTGGAAGATAGTATATCTATGTTATTTGTGCATGAACGACGTGGAAGATAGTATATCTATGTTATTTGTGCATGAACGACGTGGAAGATAGTATATCTATGTTATTTGTGCATGAACGACGTGGGAGATAGTATATCTATGATATTTGTGCATGAACGACGTGGAAGATAGTATATCTATGTTATTTGTGCATGCACGACGTGGAAGATAGTATATCTATGTTATTTGTGCATGAACGACGTGGAAGATAGTATATCTATGTTATTTGTGCATGAACGACGTGGAAGATAGTATATCTATGTTATTTGTGCACGAACGACGTGGAAGATAGTATATCTATGTTATTTGTGCATGAACGACGTGGGAGATAGTATATCTATGTTATTTGTGCATGAACGACGTGGAAGATAGTATATCTATGTTATTTGTGCATGAACGACGTGGAAGATAGTATATCTATGTTATTTGTGCATGAACGACGTGGGAGATAGTATATCTATGATATTTGTGCATGAACGACGTGGAAGATAGTATATATATGTTATTTGTGCATGAACGACGTGGAAGATAGTATATCTATGTTATTTGTGCATGAACGACGTGGAAGATAGTATATCTATGTTATTTGTGCATGAACGACGTGGAAGATAGTATATCTATGTTATTTGTGCATGAACGACGTGGAAGATAGTATATCTATGTTATTTGTGCATGAACGACGTGGAAGATAGTATATCTATGTTATTTGTGCATGAACGACGTGGAAGATAGTATATCTATGATATTTGTGCATGAACGACGTGGAGATAGTATATCTATGTTATTTGTGCATGAACGACGTGGGAGATAGTATATCTATGTTATTTGTGCATGAACGACGTGGAAGATAGTATATCTATGTTATTTGTGCATGAACGACGTGGAAGATAGTATATCTATGTTATTTGTGCATGAACGACGTGGGAGATAGTATATCTATGATATTTGTGCATGAACGACGTGGAAGATAGTATATCTATGTTATTTGTGCATGAACGACGTGGAAGATAGTATATCTATGTTATTTGTGCATGAACGACGTGGGAGATAGTATATCTATGTTATTTGTGCATGAACGACGTGGAAGATAGTATATCTATGATATTTGTGCATGAACGACGTGGAGATAGTATATCTATGTTATTTGTGCATGAACGACGTGGGAGATAGTATATCTATGTTATTTGTGCATGAACGACGTGGGAGATAGTATATCTATGTTATTTGTGCATGAACGACGTGGAAGATAGTATATCTATGATATTTCAGATCACAGTCACAATACAACATCATCATCGTCGTCGAGAGTAACCCAGAAACGTCATCATAAGATATATTCATCATATTTTGTTTGTGACACATGTCAATAAATCTACTGACATCACGCAGTCTGTGATACACATCAATCAATCAATCGATCAACCAATCAATCAACTGACATCACGCACTGTGATACACATCAATCAATCAACTGACATCACGCATTCTGTGACACACATCAACCTATCAATCAATTGACATCACGCACCCTGCAGGTGAGTAGACCATGACGTGTGAGGTTGCACTGTGACGCACGGTTATCGTATTAATATCGAGATAGTTGTATTTATAATCGGCTTCATTTATTTATAGCCTACCTACATCCAGTTATAGTGTTACCAACAACAGCATGGACATATGTCGACACCTACAGTGTAAACAAGTCGTCACATGTGGCATACTAAAATTGTTCTTCGTGACTCTCGATAAGGCAAAAATAAAACAAAATATAATTAGAATCGATTCTTCAAAACTTGATACAAATTGACATATCGTGTGCTGGTGGTAATCGCATTATCGATACAGACGATTTTGTTTTCCATGTGACTTGAGATGTCTTTTTCTTCCGACATTGTCAGATATGGACTTGTGTACTTCTAAAGTAGTTAGTGGTCAACTGTACACATCTCCATATAGTTTGTCTTGGACTGATATCGACTTGTGTACTTCTAAAGTAGTTAGTGGTAAATTGGAATCCAGGAACACCTTCATATTGTTTATAGCAGCGAGTGATTCTCTTAGGAAGATGTCCTACGCCTGACCTCCACTAAATGTAGGATGGAATGATTGTGGGTTATCCGTCCTGGACTGAGTTCACGTTCAATATGCAGTAATACAAAGTGGGGAACACCACTTTGGGGAACACCACTTTGGGGAACACCAGTGATTTCTAATCCCGAGGAAAAGGGAGATCATTGTATAGTTATATAAAAAAGTTGGTCACGAGTAACTGGATTATCTGTATGCAGTTAATTCTATGTTTTTTTTTCAACGTTTGTTGGCCCACATGGCCTGATATAACCGAAAACAGAATTTCTCTTAGGTTGAATAGGCCGTTCCTCGGCTTAAAGCCTTAATCCATTAAAAACAAAAACACACTGAGCAGGTAAAAATAGAATTGAAAGTGAAATATAGAAACGAGCATCTTGCTAAACAGATGTCCTTCATCAAATATGAGATTTATAAAAGTTATATTTAAATTATAGAAATCCTACTGTATTGAAAACACAGGGAGAGTGAAAGCAAGCAAGTGCATACAGAAATCAGATATGCTGGACAAAACAAGGCAGGCTTGATGTTCTGCATAGCCCTGCATACTTACATTCAACAAATCTCTCGATACATCAGGATCAAATGTGAATGCTTGTATTAAGAGTTAACTAAGAAATAGAAGAAGAAGAAGCAGAAACCTCAAGTTATAGATATGCTCACGATACCAGCGCGTGACATTGTAGGGAAGATCGTGTCTAGACTGGATCACTAAGAAGAGCTGGTCAACAACTTCAGAAAGTGGATACACAACGCGGACTGTGATTATGACTAGACAATACTCGTCTGTGCAGAACTTGCGGATAAGAAGAAGTAACTGTACTGGAAGCAAGGATGGTATCATGTCTTGGACGATCATTATAAGAAGTAACTGTACTGGAAGCAAGGATGGTATCATGTCTTGGACGATCATTATAAGATGTAACTGTACTGGAAGCAAGGATGGGATCATGTCTTGGACGATCATTATAAGAAGTAACTGTACTGGAAGCAAGGATGGTATCATGTCTTGGACGATCATTATAAGAAGTAACTGTACTGGAAGCAAGGATGGTATCATGTCTTGGACGATCATTATAAGAAGTAACTGTACTGGAAGCAAGGATGGGATCATGTCTTGGACGATCATTATAAGAAGTAACTGTACTGGAAGCAAGGATGGGATCATGGCTTGGACGATCATTATAAGAAGTAACTGTACTGGAAGCAAGGATGGTATCATGTCTTGGACGATCATTATAAGAAGTAACTGTACTGGAAGCAAGGATGGGATCATGGCTTGGACGATCATTATAAGAAGTAACTGTACTGGAAGCAAGGATGGGATCATGTCTTGGACGATCATTATAAGAAGTAACTGTACTGGAAGCAAGGATGGGATCATGTCTTGGACGATCATTATAAGAAGTAACTGTACTGGAAGCAAGGATGGGATCATGGCTTGGACGATCATTATAAGATGTAACTGTACTGGAAGCAAGGATGGGATCATGTCTTGGACGATCATTATAAGAAGTAACTGTACTGGAAGCAAGGATGGGATCATGGCTTGGATGATCATTATAAGAAGTAACTGTACTGGAAGCAAGGATGGGATCATGGCTTGGACGATCATTATAAGAAGTAACTGTACTGGAAGCAAGGATGGGATCATGTCTTGGACGATCATTATAAGAAGTAACTGTACTGGAAGCAAGGATGGGATCATGTCTTGGACGATCATTATAAGAAGTAACTGTACTGGAAGAAAAGGATGGGATCATGTCTTGGACGATCATTATAAGAAGTAACTGTACTGGAAGCAAGGATGGGATCATGTCTTGGACGATCATTATAAGAAGTAACTGTACTGGAAGCAAGGATGGGATCATGTCTTGGACGATCATTATAAGAAGTAACTGTACTGGAAGCAAGGATGGGATCATGGCTTGGACGATCATTATAAGAATAACCTCTTCTTCTGGGGTCAGTCTCAGAGGTATAAACGGCGAGATGAGTTGACTCCATGAATCCACGTGGCAGCAGGAGGTCCTTGCGAGTGTTCCCCAATTTCTCTTTCAGACCAGTCTCACCAGACCATGATTGAGTCCTCAAATCATTGAGGAGGAGGGTGGAGGGGGGAGGTTTAAAATATGTGTTCATGAATCTTCTTCTTACGCTCCATATCGACCTTAAACCACTCTCTCTCTCTCTGTCTCACCCTCTCGCTCTCTCTCTCTCTGTCTGTCTCTCTCTCTGTCTCTGTCTCTCTCTCTCTCTCTCTCACTCTGTGATTTGTATGATGTAATCTGAGCCTAAGAGCGATTGTGCGTTGTGCCAGTTATGCACCTACAAGTAGGCCAGCGCATCTGATTTCTGCGACGCTTTTTATTTACTAGGGTAGCTTCCCTAAGTCCCTACCTCAGTCACCTCCTACGACATGCCTTGTAGCGGGTAGTGTTACTATTCTTTGCTTCCCTTGCGAGCCCGGCAGCACAGGGCGGTTTTGAAATCTAGGGGCCCTTTTGGCATGTACAATAGTCAACTTGAGCAGCTATCATTTGATTGGTTATATAATCTGTGGCTGGTTAAAGCATGCAATGTTGAAAGTCATCTACAATCTCACAAGGCCCGTTAAGATGAAATCTATAAAAGCTGAAGAATACATCGAGGAGACGCCGAGGGGATATAAGATTGTGTGATTGTATTAATACCGATCAAACTGTGTAAATGTGATTTGTTGTTGATGAACAAGCCATGAGTCGTCAACTGGAAGAGAACGAGAATGAGTGATTCATTCTGTGTACATAGGATCAATATCAATGAGGAATCTACGAGAGAGTGAGTAAGTGAGGAAGTGAGTAAGTGAGGAAGAGGCGAACTTGAGGTTAGGGGTAGTGAGGCACTGCCATGACAAATAAGAATAATTGAAGATTTGAGTGGGTTAGAACGGTAGAGAATAAATACAGAAATACAAACAAGAGATTGTAATTTGCGAGAGCAGGATATGCATTCGAAGTGCGGTGTAGGGGGAGGGAGGGATATGCATGTCAGAGATATAGAAAGACATCAAGTGTGGGTGTGGAGGGGGAGGGAGGGATATGCATGTCAGAGATATAGAAAGACATCAAGTGTGGGTGTGGAGGGGGAGGGAGGGATATGCATGTCAGAGATATAGAAAGACATCAAGTGTGGGTGTGGAGGGGGAGGGAGGGATATGCATGTCAGAGATATAGAAAGACATCAAGTGTGGGTGTGGAGGGGGAGGGAGGGATATGCATGTCAGAGATATAGAAAGACATCAAGTGTGGGTGTGGAGGGGGAGGGAGGGATATGCATGTCAGAGATATAGAAAGACATCAAGTGTGGGTGTGGAGGGGAGTTTGAAGAGAGGTTGCATAAAAAAGTACATGGGCATCAAAATGAATCGCTTATGTATCTACAGTGATAGCGATGGAATCTAAGCAGATAGAGAACGATAGATATTACAAGAGAGTTGACATCTGAGTAGAGAGAGAGAGAGAGAGAGAGAGAGAGAGAGAACGACAGATATTACAAGAGAGTTGACATCTAAGTAGAGAGAGAGAGAGAGAGAGAGAGAGAGAGAGAACGGGAGTTGAATCTAAAGAATGAGATAGAGAGAGCGGCATTGACATCTAATGATAGAGAGATAAATGGTGACGTTAGTATCTAAGACAGAAAGAAAAAGAGAGAGAGCGGTATTCGTATTTAAAGAAAGACAGAGAGAGAGATGCGTTAACATCTAAAGAGAGAGAAACAGTTACCTTGGCAACTAAAGAGAGAGAGAGACAGTTACCTTGGCAACTAAAGAGAGAGAGAGTTACCTTGGCGACTAAAGAGAGAGAGAGAGACAGTTACCTTGGCAACTAAAGAGAGAGAGAGTTACCTTGGCAACTAAAGAGAGAGAGAGAGACAGTTACCTGGCAACTAAAAGAGAGAGACAGTTACCTTGGCAACTAAAGAAAGAGAGAGACAGTTACCTTGGCAACTAAAGAGAGAGAGACAGTTACCTTGGCAACTAAAGAAAGAGAGACAGTTACCTTGGCAACTAAAGAAAGAGAGACAGTTACCTTGGCAACTAAAGAAAGAGAGAGATCGGCCTTGGCAACTAAAGAAAGAGAGAGACAGTTACCTTGGCAACTAAAGAGAGAGAGACAGTTACCTTGGCAACTAAAGAAAGAGAGAGACAGTTACCTTGGCAACTAAAGAGAGAGAGAGGCAGTTACCTTGGCAACTAAAGAGAGAGAGACAGTTACCTTGGCAACTAAAGAGAGAGAGACACCTTGGCAACTAAAGAAAGAGAAATAGACAGTTACCTTGGCAACTAAAGAAAGAGAGAGACAGTTACCTTGGCAACTAAAGAGAGAGAGACAGTTACCTTGGCAACTAAAGAAAGAGAGAGGCAGTTACCTTGGCAACTAAAGAAAGAGAGAGACAGTTACCTTGGCAACTAAAGAAAGAGAGAGACAGTTACCTTGGCAACTAAAGAAAGAGAGAGACAGTTACCTTGGCAACTAAAGAGAGAGAGAGAGAGAGAGACAGTTACCTTGGCAACTAAAGAAAGAGAGAGACAGTTACCTTGGCAACTAAAGAAAGAGAGAGATCGGCCTTGGCAACTAAAGAGAGAGAGACAGTTACCTTGGCAACTAAAGAAAGAGAGAGACAGTTACCTTGGCAACTAAAGAGAGAAAGAGAGAGGCAGTTACCTTGGCAACTAAAGAAAGAGAGAGGCAGTTACCTTGGCAACTAAAGAAAGACAGTTACCTTGGCAACTAAAGAAAGAGAGAGGTGCATTGATATTAAAAGACAGAGAACAGCGTTGCTATCCAAAGAGGAATTGTGCGTCTAAAATATACAATAGGCGCATCTAACGGAAAGAAAGAGAGAGAAAGGTGATATCTTACAAAGAGAGTGAGTTAGCAATGAAGCAGAAAGTAAAGTATAATAAAATGACAGAATCAGAAATGAATCCTCCCGTTAGCTGACACGAATGGAGAATATACATACAAACATGCAAGTGTATGTGTCAGTGTGTATCTATCATTATGTATGTGTGTCTGTATGTGAATGTGTCAGCGCATATAAGTTCAGCAAATATCGTCATTTTGTACATAGAATATTTGTTTCATCACATCTGTAACGTTGAATAGATATAATATGCTACAGAAATGTGCTATTGAAGTGGGAGGGGGCAACGGGTTTAATACATGAAAGAAAGGGCGCTCCGGGGAAACACTGAAACGAACTTTACTGAGAAAGTCGAGATATATCGGACTCATTTCTATAGAAGAAATTAAGTGAGTTTCCCAGGATAAAGCGGTATGGAGAAATTACTTGCAGGTCACATGTAACGTAAAACAGTACTAGAGAAATACAATTAATGCCACACAAAGCTTATTCATTGATATTTTGTTTTGTTCTTTTCGACTGGATGTGTCGACGGCAGAGAACTTCAACATTAGCTACTGCCAGGATTTCTAATTTGTTATTGAACTAAGATACCGCTAAAAAAGAAAGCAAATCTTATAAGAACGAGTTTCTGGCCCACACTATGTTACCATCGCCAAACATGGACAATAACAGCAGCTAGTGAGCAGAAAATCATAATGACTGAGATGAGGTGTCTTAGAAGAGCTGCAGGTGTGACAATAAGAGACAAAATTAGAAATGAAGAAATCAGAAAAAGACTGGATATGAAACCAGTTATGCAATTCATAAAAGAACAACAGATTAAATGATTTGGACACCTGACAAGAATGCCCTGGTATCGTCCCCTATAGAGAGACACACAGAAAAAGTATAGCGAGTACAAAGCAAGAGGAAGATCACGCAAAACATGGAGCGACAGCATCAAGAACAGCCTTAAGAAAATGAATAAAATAACAGCTTACAAAGTGCATTAGAACAAGCGCACGCAAGATCATTACACCCCTCTCCATCCCTCGTACTTCTATCAAGAAGTAAATGATGGAAGAGCAGAAGATTGAACTGATATTCTTACCAATCCTAGACTTGGGGGAGGTTGGGAACTCGACTTTAGCTGACAATAAACACCGTCGAATGATCACATTCACAATGAGAGAATCCCGCATACAGTTTATATAAGCTTTCAAATGAAGACAATAAATAAGTATAAATTATAAACTAACATGGACTATAAACTGAGATAAATAGAACTTACCTTGCAGCCAGTCGGCGTCAGATCAGACGTCTTACTATTATTGTGTCTTTTAAAACACAGAAACATAATAATTGTAATAATATCCCTGTCAATATATCACTGATGCTCCTTAGTCCTCGACAAATGTATATATCCTTAAGACGGTATTCATGTAACAAACATGTCGTCCAGGCTAAAGTATTGTTGCAGCTTCCAGTCCACGTTCAAAATAAGAATTCAATCTATCACTTTCCACAACACTGTCACGTGATACTAATCTGGTCAGCATCGATGTCAAGATAAATTGACGCCCACGCACTGATACATTTGTCGCAAGTGGTCAACTCAATGCGATGACCACCTTGACCAAGTCAAATAAGGAGTGTGATGATAAACAAAGCAACGATAGCTCAACTGACTATTGTCCTGGCTTCAGTCATGTTTTCTTCTCATTTTGTCCGTAATGGAACAAATGATCAACTTATGTGTTCTTTAACAACGTTCAGAGAATTCTAGCAAACTAGGGCAGTGGAAATACTTGGTACTCATTTTATGTAGTCTAGTACATTCACTTTGAATAGTAGTTTTTATGATTATATATTGTTTGCCCTGAGCCATGATGTGTGTGTTATGAGAGTTTCAGACAGTGTTGTCTGTAATCTGACACATGTTGGTACAACGTCCTTGTCATGTGGTGCTGGGAATAAGATACTGCCACTTTCCATTTACTTTCCTTTCTTTGCAGACATGTACACAACGTAAGCGCACGTATATATATATATATATATATATACACATATTTACACACGTACATGCGTGTATTATTTTACATATTTGCACGTACATGCACGCACATAAACATATGACTGTTTAACATAGGATAGAGGCGAAGACTAAAGAGAGGACGGTCTTGGGTGGCAGACACGGAACATTCTGTTTCTCAGAAATGTCCACTTGAACATATTAGCAGTCATGGTGATGAGAGAACTCAGACTTCAGTAAAGTTGCTTGAACATGTAGATCAGTTATATGAGGACTATCATCATAGCACTTGTCCATAGGTGCTCCGATCTCCGCCTCAGCAAATCCAGCAGCGTCCAGCGACCCAACACGCCAGTTCGATGTTGATAAATCAATCTCTTTGCATATTTAGTATGTCGTTCATTTCGGGCTGCACCAATATTGACACCCATCTCTTTCAATCTGGTCAGCGAGTGGGATTCACAGCCCTGAAACTCCTCTGTTCGAAAAGACTCTCTCAATGCGTGAAGAATGTCACTTCGATCCATTGCAGCTCCCTCCGATATTGTAGCTAAGCCAGCCAATCTATCAGCTCGTTCATTACCCCTAACTCCTGCGTGCCCAGGGACAAAAATAAAGGTGATTTCTCTGATCATTGTCTGTACCAGTACCTCCACCCAGTTGCGTCTCACCATACCTGATTCGACTTTACGAATCATGCTCATGGAGTCACTGAGTATGAAAACACGAGAGTAATTGTGAGATGCCAACCAGTTCACCGCCTCCGTAACCGCCCGAACCTCCATTGTCAAGCTACTTGTGGTTGTTGCTTAGGCCCCACTGGCCTCTCTTATTATTTTTCCTCCTGAGTGTGCTGAAAAACCCATGCACAGCGTTGTTGGCGAATGACTGAACCATCGGTGTAAATAACCCCATCTGTATCATTGATGATGTCATTCAAGAGAGCCTCCACCTCCACGTTTAGCAGTGATAGATTATTTTGTTCGCAGTTTTTCCTAATAGATGTAATAACGGTGAAAGCAGTCGGAAATTGAGGCGGCACAGCAATCCATTCCTCTCCTGTTTCAATTCCGGAAGGATCACATATTTTCCTAAGCGTATCTTCCGCCTGACTCAGCCATGATCTGCCTCTCTTGAGTCTACACCCTTTCTCCTTAATGAGTTCTTCATGGAGAGGATGTTCCTTGTTTGCATTGATTCTTAGATATGATCGAACCCTCCAAGTTTCAATTCTGTTAGAAATAGTTGGGAGATCAAGAAGGAATCTCATTGACACTCCTGGTGTATCTTTGGTGCATCCCAGAATGATGGACATGCGTGGGGTAAAGGAAACTGTGAAGGTTTGAACGATCTGGACATGCATGGGGTAAAGAAAATTGTGAAGGTTTGACCGAGCTGAACATGCATGGGCTAAAGGAAATTGTGAAGGTTTGAACGATCTGGACATGCATGGGGTAAAGGAAACTGTGAAGGTTTGACCGAGCTGAAAATGCATGGGGTAAAGGAAACTGTGAAGGTTTGACCGAGCTGGACATGCACAGGGTAAAGGAAACTGTGAAGATTTGACCGAGCTGGACATGCATGGGGTAAAGGAAACTGTGAAGGTTTGAACGATCTGGACATGCATGGGTAAAGGAAACTGTGAAGGTTTGACCGAGCTGACATGCATGGAGTAAATGAAAATGAAAGAGTAGAACATTAGTTGCAATATATCACTATAATAGAGAGAAGTATGTATATGGCAGACATTAGAAATGCCTGGTTCAACATATGCAGAAATTTCTTCTCTCTTTTTACGTTGTCTTACGACAATTTTAATCACTTGTGATATGTTTGATCTTGCAAGAACGTGACATTGCATGGTTTGGTAGGCCTCTAAACACATAGACTTCTACACGTTTAGGACATGTGCATCCGATTTCAGCCAAATCTCCTTAGACGCCTCTTACGACAAGCGTGGCAGGTAACAGTGGTTCCATTCTTTACACCCCAAATTTGGGCCCCGGTAACCACTCGGGCGGCAGAGACATTAGAAATACCTTCTGTTCAACATATGCAGAGACATTAGAAATGCCGTCTGTTCAACATATGCAGAGACATTATATATGCCCTCTGTTCAACATATGCAGAGAAAGAATCAGTGACATTCAACCACCTGCCTGATATGGTTGCAAAACGTTGACAAACACATCGATGTTGTCTGCGGGATAGAGAAGGAAGATACCCCAATCACCATCGCTTGGGCACAGTGAGCGTGGTAGCAATGATAAGGCTGCTGAATTGGAGGATAGGTCACGTATGATACGAGATCTGTTAACAAAATATAGCAAACCTCTGGCCAGGAACAATACAATTACTCACACGAAGGTCTGAAATACTAATAATCATTAAAGTATTCTCATTGGGACCGGACACACTTCTCTCAGTGGTCCCCCATTGCCGAAAGTATTTCTGGAAGTCATCTGCGAAAATGAAGTAAAGCTTGGCCGTCACGTTCCGCATAATGCCTTCTCGTGTATCAAGTAGGTTCACTTTCATCTTGGGGGGAAACATCCAAAAATCACAAAGAATCATGTTGGAAAGTAATGAGCCTGATGTAGTACAGGAATCTTCTGTTCCACTAAGAAACTCTGAATCAGATGGGAAGAATGGTCGAGTGCGTTGTGATGATAAAGGTGTCACTCTTCTGTTGTCCACAGGTCAATGCGCACAGCATCCCCAAGATGGCGAATGACTTCTCCAGGTGGTATTCTTTGGTAATATTTTACCCGGAGGTATATATTTCTGATATGTACTATCCTACAGGAGATTCCCTTGGAGCAAGATGTCATTGGCGATCTGAGAATGACTGCTGCTGACGCCGGTCAACTTGCACAGATTGAGGAGTAAACAGAAGCAGACAGAAATATTGAAACAATCATGAAGATGATGTCACAGAAGTATTGAAACAATCATGAAGATGATGTCACAGAAATATTGAAACAATCATGAAGATGATGTCACAGAAGTATTGAAACAATCATGAAGATGATGTCACAGAAGTATTGAAACAATCATGAAGATGATGTCACAGAAGTATTGAAACAATCATGAAGATGATGTCACAGAAGTATTGAAACAATCATGAAGATGATGTCACATAAATATTGAAACAATCATGAAGATGATGTCACAGAAGTATTGAAACAATCATGAAGATGATGTCACAGAAGATCAACAAGTACACCACTCAAAGTCTAGATAAGAAAATCAACTTACCCGTGATCTAGAACTTAACTTGACTCCTATAGATGGCTGACTTCTGGAAGGCTGAGAAAACAAAAACAAGCAAATAAATGTCACTTTCGTCATCTAGTTACTCAAATAAAAATAGTTTTTTCTAATGAAGAAATACAGTGACACAATCTTCTTTCTTTCTTTTGTCCTTCTCTGCTTTTTTGCCGCTAGGCGTAGCAGGTTTAACTGATGATCGGTTTTCGAGATAATGCACGCTCGGTCGCTTGATATGATGTGGTATTGTGGAGTTTTAAGATGTCTGTAACTCCATCAACCCATCTTTTTCTCTTAATTCTTGCAAAATATATAGAGCAGATTCTTGTGAACAATTAAATCCCCTAACGGTTTCCTGAACCTGTCGCAGTTTCATCCTTAATGAACACACTAAATCACTGTAAACACATCCACAGGAATTATCACGTCTTGTTTACATCGCCATTTTGTGATTTCATTCATTTACGTGCACAAATCGAACACGGGGCCTACGTTTTATCGTCCGTCTCCGATAGGACTAGAAACTCGAACTCACCTACACTGAGATCAGGGATCTCTGGAAAAATATCCAGATGGCTCCACGTGGGATCGAACCCGGTCCTTTTGACACGAGAGATGAGCATCTAATCTCTATGCCACAGAGAGTCCTAGGTTATGGGATAATTGGTTAGAACAAACTTTCCCATTTTCACATCCAAAACTATCTCAATGAGACAGACAAATGTGACCAAGCATAAACATGCTCTTCGGCTCAGACTATAAACAAACTGCATTGAGTGACTAAACAAAAGTGATCAATAAAGATTGTGCAAGAAACAAGACAAGATGTCAGAGACTACCATGTCAGGCATACTCGACCGACGATATTGTTGGAATACGCCTGTCCTACATGATATATGGAGAGCGTCTATAGCTCAAGCGGTAGTGAGCTCAATCACGAATCCAAGCGTACCTGGTTCAAACCCCACGGCGGGCAAGTTTGGAAGCAAATTCGTTTCCGTGGGATTTTTACGTTACTTAATTCACTTTAGACCGATAGTAGTGGAATACGTCTGTCTTACGTGCTCTATGAGACTAAGGATCACTTTAGACCGATAGTAGTGGAATACGTCTGTCTTACGTGCTCTATGAGACTAAGGATCGGATCACAACGTCCTCACTTTCACGGCAAATAACACACATATCACAAAGAAGGGTTAACTTGGTTGATACGAGCGGACGCAAAGACAAGAAGACAATCCAAATCATTAAAAAACAATAGTCTGTTGTTAAACAGAACTGCTATGAGCAAACATATATTCTATTGAAAACTATTTCACAGATATGCTTCATAAGAAGAACTGAATTGTGAGAATACAAACACAAGATCAATCTTCTTCTTCTTATTCTTTTTCGAACGCTCCACGTCGACCATTTGTTAACCACTCTTTGTTATTTGTATGTGATCTGAGCCGAAGAGCCAGTGTACACTGTGCCAGTTATGCTTCTACAAGTAGGCCAGCACATCCGATTTCTGCGACGCTTTTTATTTACTATGGTAACTTCCCTAGGTCCCTACCTCAGTCACCTCTTACATCATGCCTTGTAGGTGGCAGTGTTACTATTCTTTGCTCCCCTTGCGAGCCACGGAAACACACACGGAGCGATATCTTGATGTTAATTTGCAGCTGTAATATTTCATTCGAAAATGGAAGAACTCAACAGAATATAGAAGAAAAGCTTGTATCGACAAGAATGTTATTATTGTTATTGTGGTTATATTAATAAGATAAATTGCCTGGATGATTATTCGTCAGATAATATGATATGGTATCTGTTAGACCAGCTCTGATGTTAGAACGTATCCCATGGACGGTCTAGAAACTGGGGGGAACTAGACTAGATGGCACGGAACTCTGATAAAATTGTCTCAAGTAACAGGGGCGTAGACAGTACAAGATGGGAATAGTAGGACCAAAGATCAGCAGTAGAACAGGCGAGAATTAGACGGTCGATGCTAGAAACAAAGAATATATGTGTCGGGCGCTTGAACCTGCTCATGAGTGACAAAAGTGCAGAACTAAAGGAAGTCACCAACGTTTGGAAGTTGGCACATAGGTTGTCATAATTTGTACAGACATACATACGTACAAACAAACACACACAGCTTATCATAATTTGTACAGACATACATACGTACAAACAAACACACACAGCTTATCATAATTTGTACAGACATACATACGTACAAACAAACACACACAGCTTATCATAATTTGTACAGACATACATACGTACAAACAAACACACACAGCTTATCATAATTTGTACAGACATACATACGCACAAACAAACACACACAGGTTGTCATAATTTGTACAGACATACATACGCACAAACAAACACACACACAGCTTATCATAATTTGTACAGACATACATACGTACAAACACACACACACACAGGTTGTCATAATTTGTACAGACATACATACGTACAAACAAACACACACAGCTTATCATAATTTGTACAGACATACATACACACAAACACACACACACAGGTTGTCATAATTTGTACAGACATACATACGTACAAACAAACACACACACAGCTTATCATAATTTGTACAGACATACATACGTACAAACACACACACACACAGGTTGTCATAATTTGTACAGACATACATACGTACAAACAAACACACACAGCTTATCATAATTTGTACAGACATACATACACACAAACACACACACACAGGTTGTCATAATTTGTACAGACATACATACGTACAAACACACACACACAGCTTATCATAATTTGTACAGACATACATACGTACAAACAAACACACACACAGCTTATCATAATTTGTACAGACATACATACGTACAAACACACACACACACAGGTTGTCATAATTTGTACAGACATACATACGTACAAACAAACACACACAGCTTATCATAATTTGTACAGACATACATACGTACAAACAAACACACACAGCTTATCATAATTTGTACAGACATACATACGTACAAACAAACACACACAGCTTATCATAATTTGCGGACACATACATACGCACAAACAAACACACACAGCTTATCATAATTTGCGGACACATACATACGCACAAACAAACACACACATACATAGGCACAAACAAACATGTCCATACAAACATACATTTAACATACATCACATAATTGCAGAAACATACACGCACGTACACACATACACGCACGCTCACATATACAAACAGTCATATAGCACACAACCCATTAACAAATGCACATACGTACGCACGCACACGTATATAAACACACACATACATTTAACATACATCACACACCAATTGCACGCACATACATAGACAAGCATATATATGCACACATGCACACATACAAACACAGTCATGTATACAAACAGGCTTGAACAGGCTTGTCAAGGTCAATAAAAAGTTTGATTTATCTGCACTCTTCAACAACATCATCATCATCATGTGTCTAACATCGTGATGATCTCTAGAAATAATGATGTAGGGATGTGTAAGCTAAATAGATTAGCATGTTCTGGAAGAGACTAGCCCCTGGGGTTAAACGATTTCTGGAAGAAAAGAACACTCGAGAGATTTCCGTCATAGACCAGGCTATTAAATACTAGATTGTCAGACATGGACCTGGGATATTGGTTAGACACTGTCATTGTGTGAGACCGACTACACATCATTGGAGTGCTGATATATACGTACAAGTGGGAAAGAGAGAGAGAGTTAAAGTCGAAAGATAATGCTTAATACATGAAGTAGGGAAAGTGTGAATGAGGGAGGGAGGAAGAGAGAGAGAGAGAATGAATGAATAAATGAGTGGGGTGTGAAGAACGTGAAAGACAAAGAGTGAGATAAAGAAATGAAGAGACACAGATAAAGACGATATTCAGTCCAAAATACAATTCGAGCCCCCAACATAACTGCCCCTCTACCGTCTGTGAAATGCAATAAATATCACCTTTCTCCAGTACACCAGCACGCGGCGAGGGAGTGCGTTACTCATTAAGTCAGGTGTATTATATATTAGAAACAGCACCTGGTCGAGGTGAAGCTTGGTTGAGGCTGTGACCATCTGGAGGTTTTGTGCTGCTATTTAAAATTTCATTGAGTAACAACTGCGTTCTCTTTCCAACCTACACACTCTCTAGTCGACAACACGGGCAATATTAGTCGATAGATCGTTGAGTCAGAGATGGGGAGAAGGATTGTTGGGGGGTGACATTGACGTGAAACGAACGGGTTTCATCATACCTAAATGTACAGATATATTACTGTGAGGAGTTTAACACCACACACTCCTGCGATACTATGTAATATAGGATTAATATGATATTAAAGAGTAGGAGGACATATGTGTTAAAGGGATAGTACTTAACGGTGAATGGTAGTCAGACGTCAAAGCCATTATCGATAGAAACTGCAATGCAGACGACGTTGTGATTTACACGGATGGATCGGTAGTTCGTCACGAAAAGTCTGCATGGGCCTTCTCTGCAAGCTCATGTGGCAGAATGGTCAAGGAAGCCAGTGGTGCATTCAGTATGACAAAAAGCAGCATGACAATGGAGGTATTGGCGGTGACCAATGCACTACTCTGGCTAGAGTCACAAAACTACACTCATGCGTACATTCTGAGTGGCTCATTGAGTATGATCCGAAAGGTGGAGGCCGGTTCGGTGCGCAGGCAATGGCAAAGAAGACAGTATATCAGTATATATTCAACATCGACTTCCAAGGGAGAAACTAGTTCGGTTTGGTAAGGAGTTTAATGACCCACAACTTGTCAGCGATTAAGACCGTTTAGAAAGCAATGACAAGCTAGTGAACCAACAATACCAAGACATTTTGACAGCTAAAAATGAAGAAACTCAAAAGTCTGATGGTGAAACACCCAGACCAGGCAGATCAGATATGTCAACTGTGGAAGTGAATGATGCCATATAAGACCTGGACATCGAGGAACATTGACTCATCAACAACATGTCTAGGAAAGTTAAATATTTTGTTTTGACATTAAATATCATCACTGCAGTTTGGAGATATCAGTAATGGAGAGCATGGTTCGTAGAAGACGAGGAAGGGGGATGACCACAACAATGATAGCAACAGAAGATTTAAGAAACCTTGCACATGGCTATGGAGAAGGCAATAGAACTATTTGTTCTAGCAAGAGATGGACGTTCAGCACAGTACATGCGATTTAGCGAAGACAACACATCAAACATAACGAAAAGTCGGTATAACACAAGACTAAACACATAATAACAAAGTACTGTAGTTTTACAAAATATAAAAACAATGACAATACACAGCAACGTTTCGACCAAAAAGGTCTTTATCAAGCAAACGATACAACAAAAGCCACGAATGTCACAGAACACCACATACAGACTTTGACAAAGATACTACAATGGTTAAAAATGAATGAAAATCTGTGACTATAAACGAATAACGAAATAAATACAGAAAACCTAGAAGTGGCAAAAGAAGAAAAACAATAAAAATCAAGTAAATATATGACTCATATACATTTAACATATACATAGAACATGAGAAGAGAAAGTACTAAGAAGCATAGGAATGTAGAACGTTGAGCCCATAAGGTCGCAAGGTACCATATAAAGAAATAAAGCGATTCTCCAGAGCAAATCGACTACGATCATCAGATGAACTTGATCGGATGGCTGTGACCTGGACGTCGCGAGCACCCAAATGGTCAGTTCCATTGAAATGAGTGGCTACAGGGGTCACAGAGCATTGGCGTATATCGCGTAAGTGTTGGCCGAAACGGTCACTGAGCATTTTGTCTGTTTCGCCGATATATGCCTTAGCACACCGCTTGCAAGTGATAGAGTAGGTTATATTTCGGGACTCGCATGTGAAACTATCTTCAATAACAAACGTGGCTAAAGGAAAAGATACAGTACGAGTCTGTATCACATAAACACACGTATTGCAGCGCCTACGGCAAGACTGGACAGTGCCAAAATGACTGGATATTGGACTTAAGGCGACTGTGTACCAACATATCCTTAAGACTTCTGTCCCGTCTGTAAGCCACCACAAACAAGTTGTCTGCTATTGTTTGTATACATATACCGAAGGGTTTATCTATGTCAGAAAAATCTGATAGTTCCCACACAAACTCAGACTGAAGTTTATGACTTCAAACACAAATACAAGTTCAGACATATAGTACACATTTGTTGAACACTGGCTAATCAGTGATAATTTGTTTTCCTTCGTCCGCCCGTTATGAATTGAGACGTAGTGAAACGTGACCTTGTTCTCAGTTCAGTATATACTTACAGATAAAAATTATCTTGACACTTGGATTGTTTTAACAAGTAAATATCAAGATGTAAGACTCAACTAGTGTGCCAAGATATATTTGATTGTCTTTAGACATTACTAGCTGATGAACCCGGCTTCCCACGGATGAAAGTTATTAGTAAATTGTGAGGAATTGGTGAAGCCGTTCCAAGAGACATCATCTTCTTCTTCAGCGATTTCTGGTCATGTGCTTAATTTACTGTGGACCACAAAAAGGGCAGTCAGCTTCAGGTCTGTCAGGCTTCCCCAAAGCTTAATTTTCAGGTCGACTGGGTGTGGTCACATGTTGCTTCTCAGCTCACCCAGGAGAGGACAGTCTTGCAGGATATGCTCTGATGTCTGTTCCGCCTGCTGACACTTTCAGAAAGCTGTTTGACTTATTCCTAATCTATATAAGTGTTTGCTGAGTCTGCAGTGTCCGGTGCGTGGTTGAAATATAATGACTCGATCTGTTCTGTTTAGGTCTTTAAGGGAGTCTTTTCCATAATCATATCTAATGTTTGTCTTCCAACCTACTGCCGATTTTCTCTGTATACGGGTTTTGACCTCTAGAAAAGACAGGGTCGGATAAGACATATCAGTTTGGGTTTTATTTATTTTTTAAACGAATATTGACCCGATCTCGAGTCAATATTCCAAATTATACAGTTTGCTCAAACCAAAGGAAACGAAAAAAACAATTTTTATAGCGTAGTTTGAAACAACAATGTAAGGGACGCAATCCATGCCTATGTTGTATCTAGCAATTTGTAGATTATATCCCTTTACTTCACTTGCGTGGTCGAAATATGTAGGATCAGACATCAAGAATTCAATTTTAATTAATTTTAAATCTAATATTGATCCGATTTCGAAACTATTACTTCAGTTTTAGTTTAACTTTGCAACGTTGAGACCTAAACTTTTCAAGATATAATTTTGCAGAAAAAATGGGGAATTTCGAATGTAAACTGACCTGACCCCGTATATACCCGGACAGCACATCCAGATAGTAAGAAATATATAGTAAGATTAATAATATCTTTATCAAGAGGTGGTATCTCATCATCATCAAATAGATTGTTTTGAGCAGAACTTTGCCACCCTAACAGTCCTTCAGAATTTCTCTCTCTTTCGTACATCAGACGTCTTTGCTGCAGTCATGCTCAAATCCTCACATACATTCTAAATTCATCTTCTTCGTGATCTTCCTCTTTGCCTGGATGTCTCCTTCCATAATGGTCTTCTCCATTCCTTCTTGTCTTTATATGATCCATTCCTTCTTGTCTTTATATGTTCCATTCCTTCTTGTCTTTATATGTTCCATCCCTTCTTGTCTTTATATGCTCCATCCCTTCTTGTTTATATGATCCATCCCTTCTTGTCTTTATATGCTCCATCCCTTCTTGTTTATATGCCATCTTTTGTCTTATATGCTCCATCCCTTCTTGTCTTTATATGTTCCATCCCTTCTTGTCTTTATATGCTCCATCCCTTCTTGTCTTTATATGTCCATCCCTTCTTGTCTTTATATGCTATCCTTCTTGTCTTTATATGTTCCATCCCTTCTTGTCTTTATATGCTCCATCCCTTCTTGTCTTTATATGTTCCATCCCTTCTTGTCTTTATATGCTCCATCCCTTCTTGTCTTTATATGTCCATCCTTCTTGTCTTTATATGCTCCATCCCTTCTTGTCTTTATATGTTCCATCCCTTCTTGTCTTTATATGTTCCATCCCTTCTTGTCTTTATATGCTCCATCCCTTCTTGTCTTTATATGTTCCATCCCTTCTTGTCTTTATATGTTCAAAATACTTCAATATTTTCATTCTTTTTTTTCTCATAGCATTAGCCAATTTTCTTTGATTTTGATTTTTTTTTCTGTATAGATTTATTTGTTCTCTTCTCTGTCCATGGTATACAAATGGCTCTTCTGTAACATTTATGTTCAAAGGCACATATAGATGTTTTCCAACTGCTTTATTAAATGTCCATGCTTCACATCCATACGTTGCCACTGGAAATATGCATGCTTTTAGTATTCTGATCTTTGTTTGACTATCAGTTTCGTTTCATACTATTGTTAGTTATTTAAATGTATGTGTGTGTGTGCACATGTCTTTCTCAATGTTGTTTCCAGATTTCTTATATTTACAATACTTATTTGAAAACGAACGAACAAGCACGCGTACCACACACGCGAGCACGCACGTACACAATCACGAACACAGACACACACACAAGAGCATACCAACACACACATACACACTGGACAATAGCTAGAATGCTTCTGTAAACTTACCTTATTGGACAAGTGCATTCTTCTCAATAACGCATCCTTGCATGACACTCTGTACTCTTCTTCTAAGTTTGCATACTTTTCCTGTATCCGCCTGTACCAGAGAAAGATAGATAGATTTAATGAAAGACATCTAGACAGACAGACGCAGACAAACATACACATATATACATATACAGACATACATTACATCCAGCCAGACAGACAAACATATACAGCCAGACAGGCAGACATACACATACAGACATACATATACGTACATACTGACAGACAGACATACAGACGTCTCATCAAAGAGATGATTCCCTATAATTACTATTTATATTAGCACAAAAATAATCGGCAAACTCTCATCATCATCATGTGCTATGCCGGTTGGGGTATGCAATCATAAATGTCTACAAACGTCTATCATAACGAGTACTTACTCTCAGTCTTAGACTGTTGACAATTTCCAGTACTATAAGGTTATGAAATCAACAATCTGTCTCCCTCTCTCTTGTTCTCTTGTCAGTCACATTCTCCATTGCTTTTATCGGTTGTCACTTTCTTCTTTCTTTCTTTCTCGAATCCTGTATGCCTCACAGCGTCAGGTCAGGAAGAGATTTCTAAAACGGGCCCTAGTATGCGCTTCGTAGATAGTCTCTTTCGTCGCCTCTGTTATCTCTGAGGTCCATCTTTTGCGTGGCCGGCCTTTTGCTTTGTACCCATTGTATCGGAGCAGCATTGCTCTTTGGGGTGCACTGTCTGATGGTAATCGGTTGTCACTATGTGTTCTAAACCTTCTCTTCACATGATATACATGATATGAAGATGATATACATGATATGAAGATGATATACGGCACCTCATCTGATTAGTTCATACACTTGTATAATGTTTATATTGAAATCGATTATGTCATAGTATGATATCTTTCAAATATTAATGAATGTAAAGTTATACAGAACAGAATGTATTTGAATTACAGATTATGGCTCTAAAATACTTCATTCAAGGGACGTAATCATGAAAATACAATACAGTTATATGCAATCAGTGTGACATCCCTTATAGTCCTATTAAGCCAAGGTACGCCATTTCAAGTCAGGAATGCGCCTTTTAATAGTTACATTCGGGCATGTAGGCTAACAGCCATAAGAGATTAGACATCTAGCATAAAACACAGGTGAACTCCCAGTGACCTTCATCTACTTGGTGATGGATAGTATGCAACGTTCCCTTTGCTACCTCTTGGCCTGAACACACTACATTGCTATTCTCCTGTTTTCTTATATAAATATCTATATGTCAATAACATATAATTTTATTTCCCATTTTTAGTTTTGTTGTTTGTATTGACATATTTTCATGATAAAAAACAACAATAAATTGCCTTCATAGTTTTCATAATCTCATTCATCAACAATAAATTGCCTTTATAGTTTTCATCATCTCATTCATCAACAATAAATTGCCTTCATAGTTTTCATCATCTCATTCATATGGAACTATGGTCTTTCATCTTGTGTTGCACTTGTATTATTTCCATGAGAAAGGTGTTTTCTTTGCTGTATTTAATTTGTGGTTTTTTTTCTGATCCAGAAGCACTTGAGTTTTTAGCTCTTCGGCTCGGTACCATGGACATCGTAATCCTTCAGTTCGGTGCCACGAACACCGTAAATCTGGAGAACCTGTGACTCTTCTACCAGCCCGTGGAATTGAACCCGCACTGACAGGGAGCTTGTCCCCAGTCGTCCAACATGCTACGAACACACTGGGCAGGCGGGTGTTTGTGTTTTGTAAAACTATCATACTTCATGTTCTTATATATGTCTTATTTCTTTTCTTATTATTATTGAATTATTTTTGTTTATTTGTTTACTGCAGTCTTACCTTGTACTCTCAGAACCTAGTCAAACATTCAGTTATCAGAGGACTATCATCATAGCACTCTAGGCATGTCCATAGGTGTTCCATGGAATCTCCGCCTCAACAAATCCAGCAGCGTCCAGCGGCCCAACATGCCGGTTCGATATTAGTTAATCTATCTCTTTGCATATTTAGTATGTCGTTCTTTTCAGGCTACACAAATATTGAGACCCATCTCTCTGTCTGGTCAGCTAGTATGATTCACAGTCCTGAAACTCTTGTGTTCTGAAAGACTCTCTCAATGCGTTAAGAGTGTTATTTTGGTCCATGGCAGCTCCCTCTTATATTGTAGCCATGCCAGCCAATTCAGCATGTTCATTACCCCTAACGCCTGCGTGCCCAAGAGCAAAAATGAAGATGATTTCTCTGATCACTGTCTGTACCAGTACCTTCACCCAGTTTCGTCTCACCATTCCTGATTTGACTTTACCATGCTCATACTCATGGAGTCACTGTATGAAACACAAAGTAGTTATGAGATGTCAACCATTTCACCGTCTCCATAACCACCTGAACCTCTATTGTCAAACTATTTGTGGTTGTTGCATAGGCTCCAATGGTCTTTCTTATTATTTTTCCTCCTGAGCATGCTGAAAAAGCCCACAAAGCGTTGTGGGCGAATGACTGAACCATTAGTCAAACACTCAGCACATACATATTTTAATATTAACTTGTCAATAAATGATATTCAGAAGAAAATCTAACAAAATAAGAATGTTTCAATATCCGAAAAAATGTGCTTGAAAGTTTGAGTTTACTGACCTCATATTCTGTGTGAGAATCTCCACTTCCATCTGTAAGAAAATGTAGACAAGGACAGACAACTAGTTAGAACATCTTCAACAAATTATATCATTTACTTCCCTTAGCTACAACTTTTATCAATATCAGAAAGTCGTTGCAATTGTCCTCATATTTATTTGTTTTAATAATTATCTTGTTTATGTAATCTATTTCTGCACAATATAGAGCTCTACCCAATACTCACGTCAGCCATTCTCTTGTGTCTTCTCTCTCATCTGTTAACCGCTCTATTTATAGCACTGTTCATTTATTTGTCCATCCTTATTCTCCTTCTCTGCCTCGTCTCTGCTATTTTATCTATTGATATCTTCTTCTCTGTCTCATCTCTGCTATTTTATCTATTGATATCTCCTTCTCTGCCTCGTCTCTGCTATTTTATCTATTGATATCTTCTTCTCTGCCTCGTCTCTGCTATTTTATCTATTGATATCTCCTTCTCTGTCTCGTCTCTGCTATTTTATCTATTGATATCTCCTTCTCTGTCTCGTCTCTGCTATTTTATCTATTGATATCTCCTTCTCTACCTCGTCTCTGCTATTTTATCTATTGATATCTCCTTCTCTGTCTCGTCTCTGCTATTTTATCTATTGATATCTCCTTCTCTGTCTCGTCTCTGCTATTTTATCTATTGATATCTTCTTCTCTGTCTCGTCTCTGCTATTTTATCTATTGATATCTCCTTCTCTGTCTCGTCTCTGCTATTTTATCTATTGATATCTCCTTCTCTACCTCGTCTCTGCTATTTTATCTATTGATATCTCCTTCTCTACCTCGTCTCTGCTATTTTATCTATTGATATCTCCTTCTCTGTCTCGTCTCTGCTATTTTATCTATTGATATCTCCTTCTCTGTCTCGTCTCTGCTATTTTATCTATTGATATCTCCTTCTCTGTCTCATCTCTGCTATTTTATCTATTGATATCTCCTTCTCTGCCTCGTCTCTGCTATTTTATCTATTGATATCTTCTTCTCTGTCTCATCTCTGCTATTTTATCTATTGATATCTCCTTCTCTGCCTCGTCTCTGCTATTTTATCTATTGATATCTTCTTCTCTGCCTCGTCTCTGCTATTTTATCTATTGATATCTCCTTCTCTGTCTCGTCTCTGCTATTTTATCTATTGATATCTCCTTCTCTGTCTCGTCTCTGCTATTTTATCTATTGATATCTCCTTCTCTACCTCGTCTCTGCTATTTTATCTATTGATATCTCCTTCTCTGTCTCGTCTCTGCTATTTTATCTATTGATATCTCCTTCTCTGTCTCGTCTCTGCTATTTTATCTATTGATATCTTCTTCTCTGTCTCGTCTCTGCTATTTTATCTATTGATATCTCCTTCTCTGTCTCGTCTCTGCTATTTTATCTATTGATATCTCCTTCTCTACCTCGTCTCTGCTATTTTATCTATTGATATCTCCTTCTCTACCTCGTCTCTGCTATTTTATCTATTGATATCTCCTTCTCTGTCTCGTCTCTGCTATTTTATCTATTGATATCTCCTTCTCTGTCTCGTCTCTGCTATTTTATCTATTGATATCTCCTTCTCTGTCTCATCTCTGCTATTTTATCTATTGATATCTCCTTCTCTGCCTCGTCTCTGCTATTTTATCTATTGATATCTTCTTCTCTGTCTCATCTCTGCTATTTTATCTATTGATATCTTCTTCTCTGTCTCATCTCTGCTATTTTATCTATTGATATCTTCTTCTCTGCCTCGTCTCTGCTATTTTATCTATTGATATCTCCTTCTCTGCCTCGTCTCTGCTATTTTATCTATTGATATCTCCTTCTCTACCTCGTCTCTGCTATTTTATCTATTGATATCTCCTTCTCTACCTCGTCTCTGCTATTTTATCTATTGATATCTCCTTCTCTACCTCGTCTCTGCTATTTTATCTATTGATATCTCCTTCTCTGCCTCGTCTCTGCTATTTTATCTATTGATATCTTCTTCTCTGCCTCGTCTCTGCTATTTTATCTATTGATATCTTCTTCTTTGCCTCGTCTCTGCTATTTTATCTATTGATATCTCCTTCTCTGTCTCGTCTCTGCTATTTTATCTATTGATATTTTCTTCTCTGTCTCGTCTCTGCTATTTTATCTATTGATATCTCCTTCTCTGTCTCGTCTCTGCTATTTTATCTATTGATATCTCCTTCTCTGTCTCGTCTCTGCTATTTTATCTATTGATATCTTCTTCTCTGTCTCGTTTCTGCTATTTTATCTATTGATATCTCCTTCTCTGTCTCGTTTCTGCTATTTTATCTATTGATATCTCCTTCTCTGTCTCGTCTCTGCTATTTTATCTATTGATATCTTCTTCTCTGCCTCGTCTCTGCTATTTTATCTATTGATATCTCCTTCTCTGTCTCGTTTCTGCTATTTTATCTATTGATATCTCCTTCTCTGTCTCGTTTCTGCTATTTTATCTATTGATATCTCCTTCTCTGTCTCGTTTCTGCTATTTTATCTATTGATATCTCCTTCTCTGTCTCGTCTCTGCTATTTTATCTATTGATATCTCCTTCTCTGCCTCGTCTCTGCTATTTTATCTATTGATATCTCCTTCTCTGCCTCGTCTCTGCTATTTTATCTATTGATATCTCCTTCTCTGTCTCGTCTCTGCTATTTTATCTATTGATATCTCCTTCTCTGCCTCGTCTCTGCTATTTTATCTATTGATATCTTCTTATCTGCCTCGTCTCTGCTATTTTATCTATTGATATCTTCTTATCTGCCTCGTCTCGGCTATTTTATCTATTGATATCTCCTTCTCTGCCTCGTCTCTGCTATTTTATCTATTGATATCTTCTTATCTGCCTCGTCTCTGCTATTTTATCTATTGATATCTTCTTCTCTGTCTCGTCTCTGCTATTTTATCTATTGATATCTCCTTCTCTGCCTCGTCTCTGCTATTTTATCTATTGATATCTTCTTATCTGCCTCGTCTCTGCTATTTTATCTATTGATATCTTCTTCTCTGTCTCGTCTCTGCTATTTTATCTATTGATATCTTCTTCTCTGCCTCGTCTCTGCTATTTTATCTATTGATATCTTCTTCTCTGCCTCGTCTCTGCTATTTTATCTATTGATATCTCCTTCTCTGCCTCGTCTCTGCTATTTTATCTATTGATATCTCCTTCTCTACCTCGTCTCTGCTATTTTATCTATTGATATCTTCTTATCTGCCTCGTCTCTGCTATTTTATCTATTGATATCTTCTTCTCTGCCTCGTCTCTGCTATTTTATCTATTGATATCTTCTTCTCTGCCTCGTCTCTGCTATTTTATCTTCTTGGTTCCCAGTTGTTTGATGATATAAAAGTCTTCCACAAGAGATTGTCAGACATTGTTGCTGCTCTCCGTTGTCTTTGTGCTGATTGTTTACAACGTCGGACCACAATCTTTTAACTCTTCACACAGTTCTTCTCCATGTATTCCTTGGACGTCTATGCCTTCTTCTCCATTCTCCATGTATTCCTTGGACGTTCCTGCCTTCTTTTTTCTATCCGCTTTCCATCGGATATTTATGATATCAGTATCCATACTTGCATACGATATATATGCCCAATTCTCACCCCCAATCCCCCATCCTTACAGTGTCTTAGTTTTTTAATGATTATCTCCAATGGTGCACATTGTGGTACGTTCTGTAAACTCTTCACTTGCTATTGTATTTGGTTAGTTCTGTAAACTCTTCAATTGCTATTGTATTTGGTTAGTTCTGTAAACTCTTCACTTCTATCGTATTTGATTAGTTCTGTAAACTCTTCACTTGCTATAATAGTGCTAACCACGCTGCTGTACGCAAGCGAGACATGGACAGTGTATAGCAGACACGCAAGAAAATTAAACCATTTCCACACAAGCTGTCTACGCAGAATACTAAAAATAAACTGGCAGGACAAAATTCCAGACAGCGAAGTCCTCACAAGAGCAAAGATCCCAAGCGTCAACACCCTGTTGCAGAAGGCCCAAGTGAGATGGGTCGGTCACGATTGCTCGGATGCCTGATAAACGCATCCCAAAACAGTTGATGTATGGCGAGCTTGAAGGGGCAGACGTTTAGCTGGTGGACAGAAAAACGCTTTAAAGACACTCTTAAAGTGTCTCTGAAATGCTTCGATATAGACAATACGTGCTGGGAATCCTTGCGCAAGATCGCCAAATGTGGCGCTGTAACAACAAAAGAGGAACCGAATAGCTGAGAATCATCGTATTGTTGAGTCACAGAGAAAACGAGCAGCGTGAAAAGACAGAGCACACAACACGCACAAGTCTAACCTTGATCATGTATGCCCCACCTGTGGTCGGGGATACTGTTCTAGGATTGGACTCTACAGTCACCTCCGCACACAGCAGAGAGGTGCAACAGCACACGTCTGAGATTGTTGTCATCATCGCTTGCGATGGACGGCTATATATATATCACTTGCTATTGTATTTGCTTAGTTCTGTAAACTCTTCACTTGCTATTGTATTTGGTTAGTTCTGTAAACTCTTCACTTGCTATTGTATTTGATTAGTTCTGTAAACTCTTCACTTGCTATTGTATTTGATTAGTTCTGTAAACTCTTCACTTGCTATTGTATTTGGTCAAGAATGTTTTAGGATTCATCTTAAACATTTATTTTGAACTTCCTCCAGCTTGTGTATGATGTTGTGGGTCATTTTTCAGCACTCACTACAGTATAACAGCACTCACTATATGTTATACAGTATAACAGCACTCACTACAGTATAACAGCACTCACTACAGTATAACAGCACTCACTACAGTATAATAGCACTCACTACAGTATAACAGCACTCACTACAGTATAACAGCACTCACTACAGTATAACAGCACTCACTACAGTATAACAGCACTCACTACAGTATAACAGCACTCACTACAGTATAACAGCACTCACTACAGTATAACAGCACTCACTATAGTATAACAGCACTCACTACAGTATAACAGCACTCACTATAGTATAACAGCACTCACTACAGTATAATAGCACTCCTATCTCTATGTTTATTTATTTCAAGTTGAATCCCTCCTATTTAGTTTCTTCAACTTTAATATATTAATCATTTGACTCTGTCTGTCTGTCTGTCTGTCTGTCTGTCAGTCAGTCTGTCTGTCTGTCTGTCTGTCTGTCTGTCTGTCTGTCTGTCAGTCTGTCTGTCTGTCTGTCTGTCAGTCTGTCTGTCTGTCTGTCTGTCTATCTGTCTGTCTGTGTTAGTGTTAGTTACATTCATCTTCTCCTTTCATAAAATCAATAGTAGACGATGTTCATCTAAGTCTCTCTCTAATTTCGTATCGATCAAACTCTGTTCTCCCTCTTCTCTCTCGCTCTCTCTCCTTCTCTCTCTCGCTCTTCCCCTCAAACAACAGGACAAACAGGTCCTGTTGTCACAAACAGGTCACGTCGTCACAAACAGGTCATGAGAGAGAACAGCTGGAAGTTAAAACTATAACTTCTACTACCTGGTACAAGACAAAAGTGTACAGTGGTATTCTCTCGCTCTCTCTCCCCTTCTCTCTCTTTCTCTCAGTTCAAGATGATACTTGTCTCCAGTTAGTTACGGGGAGATAATGGTTACAGCCCATGACAGATTTAATTTCGACTTGTCTCCAGACAAGTTTTATTTCAGCATAGTAAAACTTAGTCAGGTTTCATGAACTCTTAGATCCTTGTATTTACATCCGGCCTCATTCTAGAACCGTCACAGGGAGTGCTCCTCCCAGTCTTGTGTGTTTATGATAATCACTTCAGTTCACTCTTCTATACTCTCCAACTAAAGAAGGGTTGCCCCGCAGTTCTGTCAACAGAAGCCAGCTTCCTGTATAGAATATCTTTGAGGATTACACACCGCCATATATCTAATTCAGATGACAACCATCTCTGGTGGCGCCTGCGGGTAATGACCCAACCATCTCTGGTGGCGCCTGCGGGTAAGGGTTGCCAGAAATCTCAGCATACTCCAACACCTCATTATCCTTTTACTCTGTCATTCCATGAGATTCTGAGAGCACGTCTCAAGCAGCGTATGTGGAATGTACTCATTCTATGTTCATGCAACGTCTGCTAACTATTTATCTACATTCTCTCTCTCTCTCTCTTTCTTTCTCTTCATCTCCCTCTCTCTCTCTCTCGCTCTCTCTCTCTCTCTCTCATTTTATATTTATGTTCATGTCTACATTGCGTATCTGATTCTCTACACATGTCAACATCTCTCTCGTCCTCACAATGTCAACATCTCTCTCTCGTCCTCACAATGTCAACATCTCTCTCTTGTCCTCACAATGTCAACATCTCTCTCTTGTCCTCACAATGTCAACATCTCTCTCTCGTCCTCACAATGTCAACATCTCTCTCTTGTCCTCACAATGTCAACATCTCTCTCTCGTCCTCACAATGTCAACATCTCTCTCTTGTCCTCACAATGTCAACATCTCTCTCTCGTCCTCACAATGCCCACTTCTACCTAACGTTCATGTCTGTATGTATAGAACTACAATTTGTCGGCATAAAGTCAAGACAAATCAATGTGTCTATAAACATATATGTGATATGGGGTTTCTCTGGCGTAGAAGCTATGTGCTTGCCTGGCGTTCCAAACGTACTCGGTTAGCTCTCTCGTGGAGCCATCTTGATAGTTTTCCAGAGATCCCTGATCTCAGTGTAGGTGAGATCGAGTTCCTAAACCTATCAGAGACGGACGATAAAACATAAGTCCCGTGTTCAATTTGAGCAGGTAAAAGAACACTTGGCAGTTTGAGTTTAAAAGTAGGTTGGAAAGTCGCTGTCTGAACAAAATTCATTAGAAAAGTTGTAAAAAAATAAAATTCCTACAAATTTTTTTTACCATCTTCAAAATTACACCGGGACCCTCGCCGGTGATACGGAGTTCGTGCACTGCCCCTGATATCTTTCTATGTAAGAAAGAGATCGGAGCACATATGGTTACTCATCGAAGTGCAATGATGATGATCCTATAAATAAATAAATCAGTCATTCAGTCAATCAATCAGTCAATCATTCAATCAATCAATCAATCAATCAGTCATTCAGTCAGTCAGTCAATGAATGAATCAATCAGTCAATCATTCAATCAATCAATCAATCAGTCATTCAGTCAATCAATCAATCAATCAGTCAATCAATCAATCAATATATATGATATGTGAAATCACTAACCTTAGAAGTCTTTGGGTCAGCCATGCACAGTTCTAGCTCGTGCGTCAACATCAAGAGACGTCGTCTCTCTCCTTCCATCAGCTTCATCGTCACCTGAAGATATAGATATCACTAGATGAAACAACAACCTACATACAACTCAGCAAACAACAGCTACAGGTAGGTCGGGTAAGATATGTCACAATGTTAAACATTGTCAGAGACATCATATACAAGAGAGATTGCATCATTAAAACATGTTTACCAGAGTTCTAGCAATCGTTGGTATGTGCAGTTGATTATGTGATAGTTGATATATAACATATGATATATGATTTCTCCATGTGATATGTAATATTTGACAGTAGAAGAAGATCACGTGATAAGACAATGGGTTATTTAATCTGATACGGTATAGTTCAAGGGGTGTAACAATAGAAAACCTTCCAGCTTGTGACATTGTCCCCTTCACTTCAGTGTCTCCACACCCCCGGCTACATTGTTCCCCCTTCGTTACATTGTCCCCTTCGCTAGATTGTTCCCCCTTCGTTACATTGTCCCCCTTCGTTACATTGTCCCCCTTCGTTACATTGTCCTCTTCGCTACATTGTTCCCCCTTCGCTAGATTGTTCCCCCTTCGTTACATTGTTCCCCCTTCGTTACATTGTTACCCCTTCGCTAGATTGTTCCCCCTTCGTTACATTGTCCCCCTTCGCTAGATTGTTCCCCCTTCGTTACATTGTCTCCCTTCGCTAGATTGTTCCCCCTTCGTTACATTGTCCTCTTCGCTACATTGTTCCCCCTTCGCTAGATTGTTCCCCCTTCGTTACATTGTTCCCCCTTCGTTACATTGTTACCCCTTCGCTAGATTGTTCCCCCTTCGTTACATTGTCCCCTTCGCTAGATTGTTCCCCCTTCGTTACATTGTCCCCTTCGCTAGATTGTTCCCCCTTCGTTACATTGTCCCCTTCGCTAGATTGTTCCCCCTTCGTTACATTGTCTCCCTTCGCTAGATTGTTCCCCCTTCGTTACATTGTCCCCTTCGCTAGATTGTTCCCCCTTCGTTACATTGTCCCCTTCGCTAGATTGTTCCCCCTTCGTTACATTGTCCCCTTCGTTACATTGTTCCCCCCTTCGCTAGATTGTTCCCCATTCGTTACATTGTCCCCCTTCGCTACATTGGTTCTAAGTGGGAGCTAGCATTTCCAAGAATGTTGGAGAGACATATCTCGTCACAAAGAGGTCATGTTGTCACAAAGAGGTCATGCTGTCACAAACAGGTCATGTTGTCATAAACAGGTCACGTCGTCATAAACAGGTCACGGCGTCACAAACAGGTCATGAGAAAGAACAGCTGGAAGTTAAAACTATAACTTCTGCTACCTGGCACAAGACAAAAGTGTACAGTGGTATTCTCTCGAGACTCGAAAATAGCAAATATAATTGAACTCGTGATCATTACTTAATGTGTGACACAACGGCAAATAGATGTAGAACATGGTGTAGTCATCACAGGTATATGAGTCGAAATCGAACTGGTACGGTCAGCCGCTGGACGCTGTTGGAGATATGGCAAAGGAGATCGGAGCATCTATTGACATCTCCGGAATGCAATGAAGATATTCTAAGATGAAACTGAACTATTTGTCATATTAAGAGGATTGTTGTACAGTTCGTAAGCTTTTGTATCATATTAAGAGGATTGTTGTACAGTTCGTAAGCTTTTGTAACATATTAAGAGGATTATTGTACAGTTCGTAAGCTTTTGTAACGTATCATATTTTCATTTATTCTCTATCTTTTAGATAACCCCACGTCAATCCCAGGTGAAACTAGGTAGTAAAGCTAATTTATATATAGATTATTTTGTTAACTACATTCCTGTTCGATTCTACGTCATCAGTTGAAGATGATACTAACATCACTAGGAAAATGTGATCTCACAAAGCAAAGTACAAGTTTGTCTTGTGATCTCACAAAGCAAAGTACAAGTTTGTCTTGTGATCTCACACAGCAAAGCACAAGTTTGTCTTGTGATCTTACACAGCAAAGCACAAGTTTGTCTTGTGATCTTACACAGCAAAGCACAAGTTTGTCTTGTGATCTCACACAGCAAAGCACAAGTTTGTCTTGTGATCTCACAAAGCAAAGTACAAGTTTGTCTTGTGTGTAGAAATGACAGATTAGGAGTAATAAAGCATATTTCGTCCCGCCTTTAATAAATCTGTTCTCCTTTCTCTAATAATCGTGTAATGTCATTCATGTTGACATTACAATCTCTCCCTCTCTCATAGAACGAGTGGATGTTTTCATTTGGCTTTCTGCCTTCAGTCTACTCAAGTTGTGTTGTACTTTCAATTCTATTTTTGTCTGACCACAAATATTGATCCAATGGCGAGTGTCTACAAGAAGTTCTTCGCCTGTGCCAGTTTCTTTTTCTCATTGATTGATTGATTGATTGATTGGACCATCATCATTGCACTTCAGTGAGTAGCCATGTGTGCTCCGATCTCTTTCTTACACATTAAAATTTCAGCTGCAGTGCACGACATCCGTAACACCGGCGAGTGTCCCGGATGTAAGTGAAGATGGTGAAGATATTTTTGTAGGAATTTTATTTTTAATATTTTTTAATGAATTTGGCTCGTGCAGCGATCTCCAGGATTTGGAGCTGCCAAGGTTTTTTTTATGTGCTTATATTCAACACGGATTCTACATTTTATCGTCCGTCTCCGATAGGACTAGGAAATTGATTTCACCTACACTGGGATCAGGGCTCTCTGGAAAACTAAACAGATGTCTCCACAAGGGAGCGAACCTGGTACTTTTGGCATGAGAGACGAGTACCTAGCCTCTACACTACAGAGACATCTCATCTCAAGGCTTTGTTTCTGATTATCATCTGTGAATATCTGAGTGTGTCTCTAGTCTATCAGCTTGTTCTCTCTGTGCATGTCAACTTGTAGTGAATATTAGTGTGTCTAGTCTATCAGCCTGCTCTGTGTGCATGTCAACTTGCAGTGAATATAATGTTCACAGTTATGTGAGGTAAAGTTGTAATAAAGATATTCACAGTCAATAACAACACCAACAAGAAAAAACATATCTATATATATATCGATGATTTGTTGATCCAAGTAGGTAAACGCCCACTTATGATATTGGCAATGATGTCATCAAAGATGTCATGTTTCTGATGTCAATCCCTCTCAATGTTCCCCCCAGGCACAAGAAGATTCACATGTAAACAAAGATGTCAGCCCACAGTGACACAATTCTATAGAAACTTTCAACAAATGTCGACATGACACAACAGACAGGGACACAAGAAAAACTTGAATATACATATATTCTGTTGTGTAATGTTACAACTGACTTCATTGTATAGATTGTTTGTTGAGTTATCTGTCAGTTCTGTTGTTATTTTGTTTCCGTGTCACGAAGTTAAGCTGATATAATTCTCTCTCTCTCTCTCTTTCTTTCTGTCATTTTTAACATTGTCCCCAGCTAATATAACCGGTACACAATCTTATTTTCTGATGACGTGCAAGGAAAAATGATATAGTTTTTTTTCTGATGTTGATAATCAACTTTCTCTGTGCTTCGATCTCATATCAGATCTCAACATTAGTTTGTTTAATACCACACGTTATCAGACAGACAGAAGCATAAACATACAGGAAATACAGACAGACAGACACACAGATACACAAATATAAAGACATGCAAACATACAGATGAGCAAACATACAGGTGAGTAAATATACATATGAGCAAATATACAGAAACGGAGAGAGATATACACCCATGATATCATGCATACACACACAGTCACTTGCAGCCACACGTAGACAAAGACAATCTCACTTTCAAACAGTCACTTGCAGCCACACGTAGACAAAGACAATCTCACTATCAAACAGTCACTTGCAGCCACACGTAGACAAAGACATTCTCACTATCAAACAGTCACTTGCAGCCACACGTAGACAAAGACATTCTCACTATCAAACAGTCACTTGCAGCCACACGTAGACAAAGACAATCTCACTTTCAAACAGTCACTTGCAGCCACACGTAGACAAAGACAATCTCACTTTCAAACAGTCACTTGCAGCCACACGTAGACAAAGACAATCTCACTTTCAAACAGTCACTTATAGCCGGACAGAGACAAGGAGATATAATCTCACTGTAAAACAGTTACTTATAGCCACACGGAGACAAGGAGACATATTCTCACTATCAAACAGTCACTTGCAGCCACACGGAGACAGAAGACAGACACACACAACCACACTAGCGAATGGACAAACCAGCACACATAACTTTTACTATCCACACCGTCCATTATTGATATTTGAAATCAAACTTGACATATTTTAGAGCGCGAGACATTTGTTAGTCAACAACAGGAAGTCTGGCAATCTGTGTCCATCATTTGTTTATAGTCTTTTGTCAAGGTCAAGGTAGGCCAGGCCGTGGCCTCCGTATATGCCGTGGGCCACGCATGGTGCGGTATTGACGACAAACTGAACGTTAGCGGCTGTATCTGGGAAACTGTTACATGAGGAGCAGAGGGAACCGCCAAGTATTGTCTTTACTAGCATGGTTGTATAACCTGCTGATTAAATATCTATCCCACCCCTGTGTTGCCGGGGCGTGCAAGGGAGCAAAGAATAGTAACACTGCCACCTACAAAGCATGCTGTAAGAGGCTTCTGAGGTAGGGGCCTAGGAAGCTACCCTAGTAAATAAAAAGCGTCGCAAAAATCGGAAGTGCTGGCCTATTTGTAGGTGCATAACTGGCACAACGTATAATCGCTCTTAGGTTCGGATCACATACAAATCACAAATAGTGGTTAACAAGTGGTTGATATGGAGCGTTTGAAGAAGAAAAAATATCTGTCCATCATGAGGTCAACGACTTCTGCTAGATTTCAACATTGTCCAACTAATGGATGGACTGAAGAAATATTTGTCCATCATGAGGTCAACGACTTCTGCTAGATTTCAACATTGTCCAACTAATGGATGGACTAAAGAAATATTTGTCCATCATGAGGTCAATGACTTCTGCTAGATTTCAACATTGTCCAACTAATGGATGGACTGAAGAAATATTTGTCCATCATGAGGTCAACGACTTCTGCTAGATTTCAACATTGTCCAACTAATGGATGGACTGAAGAAATATTTGTCCATCATGAGGTCAACGACTTCTGCTAGATTTCAACATTGTCCAACTAATGGATGGACTGAAGAAATATTTGTCCATCATGAGGTCAACGACTTCTGCTAGATTTCAACATTGTCCAACTAATGGATGGACGGACTGAAAAATATTTGTCCATCATGAGTCAACGACTTCTGCTGATTTCAACATTGTCCAACTAATGGATGGACTGAAGAATATTGTCCATCATGGGTCAACGACTTCTGCTAGATTTCAACATTGTCCAACTAATGGATGGACTGAAGAAATATTTGTCCATCATGAGGTCAACGACTTCTGCTAGATTTCAACATTGTCCAACTAATGGATGGACTGAAGAAATATTTGTCCATCATGAGGTCAACGACTTCTGCTAGATTTCAACATTGTCCAACTAATGGATGGACTAAAGAAATAAGAAGTAATCTGTATAATTAATTTTTCCTACCTTTCGTTCGTTTGAAATATTATCGATATATTTAATGTTGTCTCTTGTATCCTTCCTTTCGTTCACTTGCAATATTGTCTATATATTCAATGTTGTCTCTTGTATTTTGTATCTTCACTGCCTTTTGTAGCTCACACAGAGATTCGCGCTGTTTTCTGTCCAGTGATATTTCAATAAACCAGTGAGTTTGACTGAGTATATCATGTTCTGGGCAGTCTTGAAGTATGTTCTCTGCAGTCTCGGGTTCCTTTCCACATTGCTGAGTTGCCAATCTTGAATTATATAGTGCACATGTGGCTGTGTAGTCGATTGTGTCATGTTCTGTAGTGTACATGTGGCTGTGTAGTCGATTGTGTCATGTTCTGTAGTGTACATATGGCTGTGTAGTCGATTGTGTCATGTTCTGTAGTGTACATGTGGCTGTGTAGTCGATTGTGTCATGTTCTGTAGTGTACATGTGGCTGTGTAGTCGATTGCGTCATGTTCTGTAGTGTACATGTGGCTGTGTAGTCGATTGTGTCATGTTCTGTAGTGTACATATGGCTGTGTAGTCGGCTGTGTCATGTTCTGTAGTGTACATATGGCTGTGTAGTCGACTGTGTCCTGTTCTGTAGTGTACATATGGCTGTGTAGTCGATTGCGTCATGTTCTGTAGTGTACATGTGGCTGTGTAGTCGATTGCGTCATGTTCTGTAGTGTACATGTGGCTGTGTAGTCGATTGCGTCATGTTCTGAGACAGAAAGACAACTTGTTCTAATCTGTTCATATTTGTGTGGGCATATTGTTGTGTGGGCATATTGTTGTGTGGGCATATTGTTGTGTGGGCATATTGTTGTGTGGGCATATTGTTGTGTGGGCATATTGTTGTAGTCGTCTTATGTTTGTATTGATGGCTTTTCAATTGATTTAATACTTTTCTGTTGATAGTACATAACTGGTACACATGATTGTTCTCCTGCAGCACCTTCCTTGGCCAGTCGGTCTGCGTTCTCATTTCCTGATATTCCACATTGATATGGTATCCACGACAAGACGATCTGACGCTGCTTGCGCAGTTTCTATAATTTAAGAATTATTACATCATTCTATATGATTTTGTTGACTTGAATCTACTTAAGGTTAAAGTCACAAAGATTTTAACCTTCTTCAAAATTACATTGGGGAACTTCGCCGGTGCTGAGCCTCGTCGGTGCTGAGCTAGATACTGGCTTCGCGTTATCTGATAAAGTAC
This sequence comes from Arion vulgaris, assembly GCA_020796225.1. Classification (NCBI taxonomy): domain Eukaryota; kingdom Metazoa; phylum Mollusca; class Gastropoda; order Stylommatophora; family Arionidae; genus Arion; species Arion vulgaris. Next base: position 2,098,829 of record CM036757.1, read on the forward strand.
TGAGAGTCAGTACATAGACACAGAAATGCTAGATACTGGCTTCACGTTATCTGATAAAGTACTGAGAGTCAGTACATAAACACAGAAATGCTAGATACTGGCTTCGCGTTATCTGATAAAGTACTGAGAGTCAGTACATAGACACAGAAATGCTAGATACTGGCTTCACGTTATCTGATAAAGTACTGAGAGTCAGTACATAGACACAGAAATAGACCCGCAGATTTGATTAAATGAAGACCTTATAAAGTTTTAAAAAACAGAACAGTTGTGCTCTCTGAACAGTTGTGCTCTCTGAACAGTTGTGCTCTCTGAACAGTTGTGCTCTCTGAACAGTTGTGCTCTCTGAACAGTTGTGCTCTCTGAACAGTTGTGCTCTCTGAACAGTTGTGCTCTCTGAACAGTTGTGCTCTCTGAACAGTTGTGCTCTCTGAACAGTTGTGCTCTCTGAACAGTTGTGCTCTCTGAACAGTTGTGCTCTCTGAACAGTTGTGCTCTCTGAACAGTTGTGCTCTCTGAACAGTTGTGCTCTCTGAACAGTTGTGCTCTCTGAACAGTTGTGCTCTCTGAACAGTTGTGCTCTCTGAACAGTTGTGCTCTCTGAACAGTTGTGCTCTCTGAACAGTTGTGCTCTCTGAACAGTTGTGCTCTCTGAACAGTTGTGCTCTCTGAACAGTTGTGCTCTCTGAACAGTTGTGCTCTCTGAACAGTTGTGCTCTCTGAACAGTTGTGCTCTCTGAACAATTTGTGCTCTCTGAACAATTTGTGCTCTCTGAACAGTTGTGCTCTCTGAACAGTTGTGCTCTCTGAACAGTTGTGCTCTCTGAACAGTTGTGCTCTCTGAACAGTTGTGCTCTCTGAACAGTTGTGCTCTCTGAACAGTTGTGCTCTCTGAACAGTTGTGCTCTCTGAACAGTTGTGCTCTCTGAACAGTTGTGCTCTCTGAACAGTTGTGCTCTCTGAACAGTTGTGCTCTCTGAACAGTTGTGCTCTCTGAACAGTTGTGCTCTCTGAACAGTTGTGCTCTCTGAACAGTTGTGCTCTCTGAACAGTTGTGCTCTCTGAACAGTTGTGCTCTCTGAACAGTTGTGCTCTCTGAACAGTTGTGCTCTCTGAACAGTTGTGCTCTCTGAACAGTTGTGCTCTCTGAACAGTTGTGCTCTCTGAACAGTTGTGCTCTCTGAACAGTTGTGCTCTCTGAACAGTTGTGCTCTCTGAACAGTTGTGCTCTCTGAACAGTTGTGCTCTCTGAACAGTTGTGCTCTCTGAACAGTTGTGCTCTCTGAACAGTTGTGCCCTCTGAACAGTTGTGCCCTCTGAACAGTTGTGCCCTCTGAACAGTTGTGCTCTCTGAACAGTTGTGCTCTCTGAACAGTTGTGCTCTCTGAACAGTTGTGCTCTCTGAACAGTTGTGCTCTCTGAACAGTTGTGCTCTCTGAACAGTTGTGCTCTCTGAACAGTTGTGCCCTCTGAACAGTTGTGCCCTCTGAACAGTTGTGCCCTCTGAACAGTTGTGCCCTCTGAACAGTTGTGCCCTCTGAACAGTTGTGCCCTCTGAACAGTTGTGCTCTCTGAACAGTTGTGCTCTCTGAACAGTTGTGCTCTCTGAACAGTTGTGCTCTCTGAACAGTTGTGCTCTCTGAACAGTTGTGCTCTCTGAACAGTTGTGCCCTCTGAACAGTTGTGCCCTCTGAACAGTTGTGCCCTCTGAACAGTTGTGCCCTCTGAACAGTTGTGCCCTCTGAACAGTTGTGCTCTCTGAACAGTTGTGCTCTCTGAACAGTTGTGCTCTCTGAACAGTTGTGCTCTCTGAACAGTTGTGCTCTCTGAACAGTTGTGCTCTCTGAACAGTTGTGCTCTCTGAACAGTTGTGCTCTCTGAACAGTTGTGCTCTCTGAACAGTTGTGCTCTCTCTGAACAGTTGTGCTCTCTGAACAGTTGTGCTCTCTGAACAGTTGTGCTCTCTGAACAGTTGTGCTCTCTGAACAGTTGTGCTCTCTGAACAGTTGTGCTCTCTGAACAGTTGTGCTCTCTGGTGAACTTTGATTGTTTGTTTCCTGAGCTAACACGACAAACCGTTATTGTTTTCTTCTTGTACACACATTATTCTTCTGTCAATGACAGACATTCTCTGTGGGCAAATGTATCATCAGGTTGGAAGAAACATGGGCTGAAACGAGGAAGGAGGGCGTGGGAAGAGATGTTAACATCTTAGGTCAAGGCTACTGGAGATTTTACCTTGTCAGTTTTGGTCAACCTGACAGGTGGGAGTATTCCTCGTCAGGTGGCTTGTCCACAGAAAATGTGTCAAGAAAGGAGCCTAGCACTTCTTTCTTCTTCTTTTGTCGTCACGCTGCTACCGAGTTGTTGTCCAGTGTCGGGGTTGTTGTCCATTGTTGTGGAGTTCTGTTTTTGTCTTGCGCTGTTCTGGTGTCTTGGGTGACTGTTATTTTTGCTCTTTGACAGGATTCTGCTACGCCATCTAACCATCTTTTTGTGGTCTTCCTCTTGCCTTTTTTCCTAATGTTCTGTTGTAGAAGACTATGTATACTGTGGAGTTTGGATGCATTCTTATTAAGTGGCCAAACTACTTCATTCTTTGTTTCTTTATGTAATTCAAGCACAGTTTTGTGCCAACTTTCTTTCTTATGCTGATGTTAGTGATTCTGTCTTTTCTTGTGTTGTTGGTAACTTTTCGCAGGCAACGCATTTCACATGTAGTTATTTTTGTGACTGCGCTTTGCTCAATCAATGTTCATGTTTGGCTCTGGTAACACAAAGTAGGTATAAAAATGCTGTTGATCATTTGTTTCTTAGCTGCCTGTGACATTTTTGGGTGCCTTAACAATGGGGCTAGCTGGTAGGTTATAGCATTTGCTTTCTGTACTCTAGCCTCTATCTCTCTATCTAGTCTTCCGTCTTCTGTGAATATGCTTCCTAAGTATTTGAATTCTTTCACTTGGTTTATTTTAGTGCATTGACATGGATGTCTAGATTATTATGTTTTCTTCCCATATTCATTATTTCTGTTTTAGTGTTGTTGATTTTCATGTCTTGTTTTACACAATTTTTGTTCAAGGTGTCAATATGATGTTGTAGATCTTGTTTATTTTGATGTATCAGACACTGATCATCTGCAAAAAGCAGTTCATTTATTTCATCATTATCTGAATTTGACTCTTGAGTTATTTTATCCATATATGCAATAAAGAGTAGTGGTGAGAGGACACAACCTTGTCTAACACCTGATGTAATGGAGAACCAGTCGGTCATTCCTTCTGTTGTTCTTACTGTACTCTGGTTATCTTGATATAAGGCCATGATATTACCTAATAGTTGTCCCTCGACGCCATATTCTTCAAGGATCTTCCATAGTTTGCACTTGTTTACTAAATGTCTGTACCTGGTCTACAAATATAAGTTGTTTACTAAATGTCTCTACCTGGTCTACAAATATAAGTTGTTTACTAAATGTCTCTACCTGGTCTACAAATATAAGTTGTTTACTTTGATTGCTGACAAACAAGAATAAATTATAAAAGTTATGCAAATTTTAGCCTCCAACAGAAATCAATGGCGTTAACTGATGACAGAATAAATCACAGATCAAGTTTATGACCTGATCAGGGACGCTGCATAAATAAACACACATCTCAAAGTGTAAGCAGCAAATACACACACACATCTCAAAGTGTAAGCAGCAAATACACACACACATCTCAAAGTGTAAACAGCAAATAAACACGACACTCTATCATAAACACGACACTCTATCATCAAGACGGTTTGTGATCGTCAAGGCACGCGAGAATTTACGGATCGCTAGATCACTCAATTTGGCAATGGAAAAACTGTAGAGAATAATCATGTTAAATCAAACTCAAAATAATAGCAGTATCCACCACACCATTTCCCAACACAACATTTCCCAACAGAATATATCTCAACAGAATATATCTCAACACAATATATCCCAACAGAATATATCGCACGGAGAAAACTCTTCTTCAAGGCTAGTCCTAGGTCATAAGGTCACACACAGATAAAAGACCCATGTCTTCTGAAATAACCATAAAGAACTTGGACCTTGTGTTGACAATGCGTTCTTTAGAATAATGTACTTGGTGTCGGGTAGAAAACAAACAAATAATTATCAGATCAGCAGCAGTTACTTTAGTCAGTAAATTATCAGATCAGCAGCAGTTACTTTAGTCAGTAAATTATCAGAATCGACACAGCTACGTTAGTCAATTTAAAAAAAAAAGTATAAAGCCGAAGGAATGACTTGATTGCGACGAGTTTTACCCCATCTATTAGATATGTTTGAATGTTTCCACATGTAATCGTTCATTTGTAGTGTTCCTCGAAATTTGTCATTCTTGTTGTATTGTTTGCTTGATAAAGGCCCTTTGGTCGAAACGTTGCTGTTTATCGTCACTGTTTCTGTATTTTTAAAACTATAGTACTTTGTTTTTACGTGTTTAGCTATTTATGATAGTGTCAGCTTCTGGAACGTATTTTTAAATCGCAGAAAGCTGCAGCTGGGATGTGACGGGGGGTGGTGGGAACATGCTGCAGCTGGGATGTGACGAGGGGTGCAACATGCTGCAGCTGGGATGTGACGAGGGATGCAACATGCTGCAGCTGGGATGTGACGAGGGATGCAACATGTTGCAGCTGGTATGTGACGAGGGGTGTAAAATATCACAAGCTGACAATCTTCTACACTAGAGGGTACAATGTTGTGAAGCTAACAATCTTAAAGCATGGAGAAGCTATAAGCATTGTTTCACTTCCAGCAGACCAGGCAGCTTCATCACAGAGAAGATATAAGCATTGTTTCACTTCCAGCAGACCAGGCAGCTTCATCACAGAGAAGATGATGTCGATCTTTGCTTTGTTAACCAGACAAAACTATATCCGAGGTGCACTTCCAGGGGAGTCAAACGGGATCTTAATATGAATGTTTCCTGGTTTTAGCCATACCCAAAGTGCAGTAGAAATGTTCTAATCCGTACTTAGGGTGAGATAGAAATGTTCTGATAGCAGTCACATGACAACAACTAGTTAGTTTGAGAACGATTCTACCAGTGAATAGAATTCCTGCCAAGTTCTAGCTTTCTCTTAGATAAGAGAAGAAAAATGAGAGATTATGTTTACAAAAAGAAATATTTCGAAAAGTTGCAGGACAAAACTAAACCAGGGAGCAATTTATCTTCTTCAAATATAGCTTTACATAAGTGAGCATCGTTAAGTTAGCACGTGTAGACACGGTGAAGTGAGTAGAAGGTAAGTTAGCTGTGAGAAGAGGTTACAAAGGTTAGCAGTAATGAACTGTAACATTGTTTGCAGACAGCAGCGTCACGTGCGTCGTTTCTGTTCATTTTTTGCTCAAGTGATCGAAATATTCACACAATTTTAATTATCTGTGAATTCATTTACTAGAGAAAGTGAGAGTGGGAGAGACAGAGAAAGGGAGAGACAGAGAGAGGGAGAGACAGAGAGGAAGAGAGAGACAGAGATAGGAGAGACAGAGAGAGGGAGAGACAGAGAGAGGGAGGGACTGAGAGTAGGAGATACAAAGAGAGGGAGGGACTGAGAGAGAGACAGAGGAGGCAGGAAGGGAGAAGAATCGAGGATAACAGACAAGGAGAGAGAGATTATGAACGAGACATCGAATAATGTGAGGAATAAGAGAACGATAAATAGAGAGAAGATAAACGTGATGGAGATAAGAAAACGATCAATGAGAGAGATAACGTGATGGAGATAAAGAGAACGATCAAATAGAGAGAAAAGAGAGAAACGTGATGGAGATAAAGAGAACGATCAAATAGAGAGAGAGAGAGAAAACGTGATGGAGATAAAGAGAACGATCAAATAGAGAGAGAGAGAGAGAAAACGTGATGGAGATAAAGAGAACGATCAAATAGAGAGAGAGAGAGAAAACGTGATGGAGATAAAGAGAACGATCAAATAGAGAGAGAGAGAGAAAACGTGATGGAGATAAAGAGAACGATCAAATAGAGAGAGAGAGAAAACGTGATGGAGATAAAGAGAACGATCAAATAGAGAGAGAGAGAAAACGTGATGGAGGATGAAAGTACAAAGAAAATTAGCGAGAGATAAAGTGAGGAGAGAGAAATCAAAAAGTGAGTGTTGAGAGAGAGAGAGAGAGAGAGAGAGAGAGAGAGAGAAAGCAACATATAAAGAAAGTGTGAGATAGAAAGAAAGATTGAAGACTAAATATTGTTATCAATATAGAATACACAAATGTGGACAGCGCACACAGATACAAGGAATGATATGTGTACATAAAAGAGATGTGTACACATGTGCTGAAGTCATCAATGAATGAGACTGAAGACTTTGTGACATGGAAACAATAAAGAACAAATTGAGCGTGACTCCATGGAGACAAAGGTCAGAAAATAAAGACATGCTGAGATAATAATTGACAATGGAGAGCTGATAATTAATCATTGGAGTTTCGTGTCAGACAAGCTTCGACGCGGAGATGGTACATGATCTGGTATTAACATAGTGACATCAGAAGTTGCATGCAATCAAATCAATCATCATCAGTTGCATGAAATCAAATAAATCATCATCAGTTGCATGAAATAGCAACTAATAATGTTTGTCTGGCCGAATAAATTAGAGTGCAGTTCCGATGTGGGCCACCCCGTGTTCAATTCATGGAAAGGACAACAAATATTTTCTGTTGGGGGCATAAAAGAAAAAACATTTTCTGGGTACTTTGTCATTAGCCGGCCGCAACTGACAGGAAGACCTATTTTTAGAAATTGTCGGAAAGTGTCATCTATTTTAGATATGTTGTAAATAGTCGTGGACAGTCCACTTTGGGACCCAGGTAAGTCAAGCATCAGGTAAGTCAAGCATTAGTACATTTGTATTCGAAGTTATTAGTATTTGAAAATTTGTGTGACGATACCGGAACTTTGAACATTTGGGTACCATTTCAATTTATTATTTGAGGGTGGAACAATCTCGGTCAATCTTTCTTTGAAAATGAATCCTGCAACGATGAATCTTTTACAGCTATCAGCAATGACTGAAAACAAGGCGAGTAGCATTGAATATATTATAGAAACAAAAAACAAGCAATTAATTGCCATAATGGACCTCAGAGATAACAGAGGCGACGAAAGAGACTATCTACGAAGCGCATACTAGGCCCGTTTTAGAAATCTCTTCCTGACCTGACGCTGTGAGGCATACAGGATTCGAGAAAGAAAGAAAGAAAGAATTGCCATACTGTTCAAAAATTCAAAAATTAAAAGCTTGTGATTGTTGAGTTTGGGATTGTTAGCCATTGTTACCCATCTCAAGATGTCAGAACTTAATTAAAAAAAAAAAAAGACGAAAACGAAAGGAAGCGGTAACTATGTGGCTTGTTTTTCAACATGAAACCCTAAAAACGCAAATGGAATAAACTGCGGGACAGTTTGACCTTTGGAAATCACAGGACAATCCCGACACGCCTACGGATACCCGGGTTTACCGGAAGTCGTTGTTCAGATCTTTTTGCGGCCGGCTAATGACAAAGTACCATTTTCTGTTGGGGGCATAAAGAAAACATTTTCTTTTTGAGGGCATAAAGAAAAAACATTTTCTGTTAGGGGCATAAAAGAAAAAACATAGCCTGAACAGTTTCACGGTGACTGTACTAGCCACGCTACATTTCCAGGCTCATGTCCCCTTGAGCCATGTTCCCTTGTTCCACACTGACTAGCCACGCCCTTACATTTCAGTCTTCCTTGTTCCCATGTCCGTTCCACACTGTACTAGCCACGCTGCCCATTTCTGAGCCATGTTCCCAGGCTCATGTTCTTGAGGCTCATGTTCCCTTGAGGCTCATGTTCCCTTGAGGCTCATGTTCCCCTTGAGGCTCATGTTCCCCTGAGGCTATGTTCTTGAGGCTATTCCACTATTTAGATGTTTGAAGGCTACATTATCACCTTAATAACCAACAACAACGACAACAACAAAATAACAACATACACATCACATAAGAAATTAACTACAATGACATAACAGAACACAATCATACTTACACAGAAAAATCTAACTACACACATACACAGAAAAATCTAACTACACATGACATACACAGAGAAAATCTAACTACACATGACATACACAGAGAAAATCTAACTACACATGACATACACAGAGAAAATCTAACTACACATGACATACACAGAGAAATCTAACTACACTACATACACAGAAATCAACTACACATGACATAACAGAAATCAACTACACATGACATACACAGAGAAAATTAACTACACAGCATACACAGAAATCAACTACACATGACATACAAAGAAAATAACTACACATGACATACACAGAGAAAATCTAACTCACATGACATACACAGAGAAAATTAACTACACATGACATACACAGAGAAAATTAACTACACATGACATACACAGAAATCTAACTACGACAACACAGAGAAAATCAACTACACATGACATACACAGAAAATCTAACTACATGACATAACAGAGAAATAACTACACATGACATACACAGAGAAAATCTAACTACACATGACATACACAGAGAAAATCTAACTACACATGACATACACAGAGAAAATCTAACTACACATGACATACACAGAGAAAATCTAACTACACATACATACACAGAGAAAATCTAACTACACATGACATACACAGAGAAAATATAACTACACATGACATACACAGAGAAAATCTAACTACACATGACATACACAGAGAAAATCTAACTACACATGACATACACAGAGAAAATCTAACTACACATGACATACACAGAGAAAATATAACTACACATGACATACACAGAGAAAATCTAACTACACATGACATACACAGAGAAAATCTAACTACACATGACATACACAGATAAAATCTAACTACACATGACATACACAGAGAAAATCTAACTACACATGACATACACAGAGAAAATCTAACTACACATGACATACACAGAAAAATAACTACACATGACATACACAGAGAAAATCTAACTACACATGACATACACAGAGAAAAGATAACTACACATGACATACAAGAGAAAATAACTACACATGACATACACAGAGAAAAGATAACTACACATGACATACACAGAGAAAATATAACTACACATGACATACACAGAGAAAAGATAACTACACATGACATACACAGAGAAAAGATAACTACACATGACATACACAGAGAAAAGATAACTACACATGACATACACAGAGAAAAGATAACTACACATGACATACACAGAGAAAAGATAACTACACATGACATACACAGAGAAAATAACTAACATTCAATTTTATAAGATAGATAACTAATGTGGAGACAAACAGATGACAGACAGATGACAACATTGATATAGAAAACTAACAATAAAGATAGATAACACAGGGGAGACAAACAGATGAAGACAGATAGACAGACATTGATATGAAACTAAATAAAGATAGATAACTACATGTGGAGACAAACAGATAGACAGACAGATAGACAACATTGATATAGAACTAACAATAAGATAGATAACTACATGTGGAGACAAACAGATAGACAGACAGATAGACAGACATTGATAAGAAACAACAAAAAGATAGATAACTACATGTGGAGACAAACAGATAGACAGACAGATAGACAGACATTGATATAGAAACTAACAATAAAGATAGTATATAATAGTTACTAAGTTCTTGCTATAGATTCCGGTCTCTCCTCAGTATCTGGTACCAATATTTCATGACACAATCCAATGTTGAAGATGTTTACAGTTTGACACAAAATTGCTTGATGAGCTCAACGAGTAATAATATTACTTGAGGGTCTGTCTCTCCAGAGCATAGATTTCCAAACCTTTTCGGCCCATCGCCCATTTTGCACAACATAAACTTTGTAACACCCCTTCCACATTATAACAGTTTGCCAACAAGCAGCATGACAATGGAGGTACTGGCGGTGACCAATGCACTACTCTGGCTAGTCACAAAACTACACTCATGCGTGCATCGTGCATTTTGAGTGACTCATTGAGTATGATCCGAAAGGTGGAGGCCGGTTCGGTGCGCAGGCAATGGACTGAATCACTGCAGGCGTCAACAATTTGCAGAATTACACTTGTCTTTGTTCCGGGCACATGGTGTCGTTGGAATGAGAGAGCAGACAGGCTGGCTGGCTCTGCCGCTATATCAGAGGGCCAGCCAATGGACAGAGCTGACATCGTGAACGCCCTCATAGAGCGTGGCGCAGAGAAGACCTTCATCTAAACTAATCCACATCAACTACTAGATTGAGAGAACTGGGTTTGAAGATTGGTATGCAAGAAAAGAACGGTACAACAGGTATACGAGTAGGCTCATCAATCAAAATAGAACTGGTACGGTCAGTCGCTGGACGCTGTTGGGGATATTGCGAAGGAGATCGGAGCACCTATGGACATATCCGGAGTGCAATGAAGATATTCCAAACTGAAACTGAACTGAAACTGAACAGTTTGCCAACGCCCCCCTCCCACATATATACACATGCTATATTTTCTCTTTGACATAGAAAATTGGTTGATTTTTCTGTAATACATGGTCAATTTTCAAATGATTATATACATGAAATAGAAAATTGATAAAATAATGGATCGTGTAAGACGGGCATAAGATTAATTAAAATTCAGAACTTCAATTTTAAATGATTATTCAATCACAAAATCACGAAAATAATTTATTTTAAAAATATTTATTATTAACTTCTTCTTTAAGGAGCCACCGCCCCTAATCGCCTGAACACCCCTCCCCCAACTCTTCTGAACCCACTATTGCCCCTAGAATGCTTCAGCGTCCAGTGAGAGGGGCGGCGGAGGCGTTACCACCCACTGTGTGAAACACTGCTCTAGAGCTAGCAGATGATACTTTGTGAGGGTGCTTCAAGAATGTAAGAAATTATTCAAATAAAGAATATCTCAGACGTGACTCAACAAACAACATTCGACTTTTTTTTTGGTTATTAGATGCACATACTTTCTTTCTTCTATGTGCATGTCTAGTCTGTTTTGTGCATCTTAAACTCACGTGGAAAAAAAAAAAAAATGATAAAAACATCAAGGACAGGAATATCAGTGTAAAAAAACCAGCCCAACATTATATGATATTCATTCCCAACATTTGATAAGTGTTATGTCTGAGAGAAATGAAAAGTTGAAGAGAGATGATTAGAGAGGGTTGTTTGTTGGAATCTTCTTGCTTTTGTTACATCATTTTCAAATTTAAGTAGCACACACAAAACGCGATATCCGTTGCGCTGGCGGCGTGTGTCGAGAGAAATTCTAGTCAAACGTACAACCAAAAAATGGTGATGACCGAGAAAGTGACGGACAGAAAAGAAGAGAACGTATTCTTCTTTCTATCATTTCATGAGTAGTTTTTTTTCACATCAAGAATGTGTACGATAGCACAACAACATTGGTTAGTGCATTCTGACACATACTCATAGGTGCACATTGTTCCCCAACAGTTGCTGAAAAGTATGTAAGCTGATGGTTCCCATATCTGTCTGATGAACACACTCATACGAAGAGAACGGATGACTGAACGGTAAAGCGAGGTAAAGTCTCTTTACAGAAACATACCGTGGTCAACACCTTTGTAAGGTTAACTTTTTTCTTTCTGGTCGGGAGAAAATAAAACCAATAAAGTGCACACGCATGGCGACAGCCTCGGGCAAAGCAATATTAATACCTCTTTCTTATAGAATCCCTTTGCTTGATAGGACCTTCATCATTGCACTTCGGTGAGTAACCATGTGGGCTCAGATCTCTTTCTAACACAAGAAGATCTCAGTTGCAATGCACGAACTCCGTAGCTCCGGCAACGGTCCCGATGTAATTTAGAAGTGGTATGCAATTTTTTTGGCAGGATTTTCATCTTTTATTCGGTTTCATCCTGCTCTTTTCTAGATTTTTATTCGGCAGCGGTTTTCCATCCTGCTCTTCTTCTAGATTTGTTTATTCGGCAGCGGTTTTCCATCCTGCTCTTCTTCTGGATTTGAAACTGCCAGGATTCTTTAGTGTTCACATTGAACACGGGATCTACGTTTTATCGTCCCTCTCTGCAAAATATCTCGATGGCTCCCGAGGAGCGAACCGGTTATCGTTGTCACGAGAGGTGAGCACGCTACCTCTACTTTACAGAGATCACTAAAATCCATGAGCATCATCTCAGAACAATGAGGAGAAAGCAATGTCAGAAATTGTGTTTTTCTTCTAACTTCTAGAATATTTGATTTGAAATTCCATCTCATGCAGTTAACATCACTTGTCGTGTCTTCATCCAACAAGAGGTTTCTAAGTAAGTACATCAGTATATTACAAATATTCAACCTCAACAGTCTGGTCATAAATGTCTGGTATACAAGTCTTGTATTCATCTAATGAGAATGGAACCACATTTACTACCATCACGTGCCTACAATAATCGACACTCAGGGCGCAGAGCACGAGGCAGGCCAAGAACACGATGGATAGATAACATCTCAGAATCACTGCGAAAGCATGGACTGACAACGTCAAGCGCAACACGCTTGGCACAAGATAGAAACTAACTCTCCCACGACGCTTCACGGCAAATGTGGTTAAGATAAGATACAAGTCTGTCTGTTCTCTCACTCCAGCCATCAATCTGCATGTTAAACACAGAAGATCCAACTTAGATCCTACAGAAAGGAATGATCTAGATTCTAGATACACTATCTATACACAGCAGCAAGAGTTGCTGGGTTGACATCTTTCATCGATCGGAACCAGGCTTTTAACGGTAGGATTTGATGAGAGAATCACATGGGTATATGGTACAAGTGGCTGGGATACAGTGAGAATCACATGGGTATATGGTATAAGTGGCTGGGATACAGTGAGACTGTGAGATATATCATGTAGATATATTGTTACTGTTATAACAGGAGACGAACAGAGGGGCGAGCGAGCGGACGGACCGACGGACGGACATACAGACAGATATATAGATAGATATATAGATAGATAGATATATATAGATAGATAGATAGATAGATAGACAGACAGATAGATAGACAGACAGACAGACATATATATATATATAGATAGATAGATAGATAGATAGATATATAGACAGACAGACAGACAGACGGACGGACGGACGGACGGACGGACAGACAGACAGACAGACAGACAGATATATAGATGATATATATAATATATAGATATATAGATAGACAGACAGATAGATAGACAGACAGACAGACAAAGACATATATATATATGATAGTATAATAGATGATGATAGATAGATAGATAGATAGATAGACAGATAGACAGACAGACGAGACAGACGGACGAGACAGAAGACAGACAGACAGATAGACAGACAGATAGACAGATAGACAGATAGATAGATAGATAAATAGACAGATAGATAAGATAGATAGATATATAGATAGATAGATAGATATATAGATAGATAAACAGATAGATAGATATACTGATAGACAGATAGAGAGAGAAGACAGACAGACAGACAGATAGATAGATAGATAGATAGATAGATAGATAGATAGATAGATAGATAGATAGATAGTAGATAGATAGACAGATAGATAGATAGATAGATAGATAGATAGATAGATAGATGGACGGATGGATGACAGGGCAGATAGACAGACAGATTGACAGATAGATAGATAGATAATAGATAGATAGATAGATAGATAGATAGATAGATAGATAGATAGATAGATAGATAGATAGATAGATAGATAGATAGAAGATAGATAGATAGATAGATAGACAGATAGATAGATAGACAGATAGATAGACAGATAGACAGATAGGCGATAACAGATAGAAGAAGATAGATAGATAGATAGATAGATAGATAGATATGATAGATAGATAGATAAGATAGATAGATAGATAGAAGATAGATGATAGATAGATAGATAGACAGGTAGATAGATAGACAGATAGATAGATAGATAGATAAGAAGGATGACAACGTATAGCCACATATGTTACTGAAAACCTGTACAAAACAATACATAACAACTAATAATGACAATAATAACAAGTCTATCTATTATTATAATATAACATTTCATAGTACATGATGCAGGTTACACGACACGTCATTAACAATGGCGTCAACTACATCTCAATAACAACAAGAAAATCTCGTGTTGCCGTTACAATTCTGTTAATGATAAAATGTTTGGATGTCTTACACATATTTTACATCGCTTCCCAACTCCGCCCGTCATCGACTGCTTCTTATAGTACATATTCTATACACACGCACACATTTGATGTCCCAACCGTTTCTCACTGGATCATGTGCGAACATCGATCCAATGATGTCTTACACTTCTGCTTAAGTAAGACCACACAGTTGTGCCAGTTTGTGGCTGCTGTTCGGTGCTAGAATTTAAAATAATTAAAGACTGTAACCCTGGGGGAAAGTGAAGGGAGAGTGGTGTCCACTAAAAATAGCACGCAATCATCAACAGTATATACAAGAACTAGGTCACATGTCCGTTAAGTTCTAAATCAGTACCAGGCAGCAAGCATGCAGGACGAGAGAGAACAAGAACATGAAAGATACAATCTGACAGAGAAGAAAGAAACCGTGTGACGATTCTTCTGTTGTAACATCCTTACGTTTGACATAACGTTATCAAGAAGATAGGTAAAACATCACAACACGAGTAAGTTACAATGTACACAAACTGGCTGAATAGCCGTTTCGACCAAAAGGTCTTCATCACGCCAACTGATTCAAGTAAAACTACAACAAAACACGATGGCTGTATACTCTATACAAAACAAAAAACATGTACACTTATAATGAACAATAAAAACAAGAAGTAAAGCAAATAACAAGAGGTGACTAAACATAAAACGAAATTAACATTAAGAAAATTAGAACTAAATATTATATATCTTTTTTTTTTGTACAAACTTATTGAATCACATCTTAAGGCGTCTACGGCCGAAGTATTGACTTCATTGCACCGGGTTTTATCCCATATAGCTTAGTCCCTCTCCGAAGAAATGACACGCAATCTGCCAATAGTATTGCACGAAACATTAACTCTGTAGCTCCTACAACAATACTATAGGTCCCTGAAGGAAATACACTCGTAAACAGAACGTCGAGGTCCGGATTGGAACCCACGATCTTCGGAACACGAAGTGAGAGCTTAACCACTTACGACATAGAGACCCCGAATCACATCTTGTCATTAGCTTCCTGACTTTCAAAGTTAATATTATGTGAATGTGTAGCAACTTTCACAGTTAATATTGTATGAATGTGTAGCAACTTTCACAGTTAATATTGTATGAATGTGTAGCAACTTTCACAGTTAATATTGTATGAATGTGTAGCAACTTTCACAGTTAATATTGTGTGAATGTGTAGCAACTTTCACAGTTAATATTGTTGAATGTGTAGCAACTTTCACAGTTAATATTGTATGAATGTGTAGCAACTTTCACAGTTAATATTGTATGAATGTGTAGCAACTTTCAGAGTTAATATTGTATGAATGTGTAGCAACTTTCACAGTTAATATTGTGTGAATGTGTAGCAACTTTCACAGTTAATATTGTATGAATGTGTAGCAACTTTCACTGTTAATATTGTATGAATGTGTAGCAACTTTCACAGTTAATATTGTGTGAATGTGTAACGATTCAGTTAATATTGAAAGTGAGTAACTTCACAGTATAATTTTTATAAGTTAACTTTCAAAGTTAATATTTTGAATTGTAGCAACTTTCCGTTAATATGTGTGAATTGTCAACTTTACAGTTAATATTGTTGAATGTGTAGCAACTTCACAGTTAATATTGTTGAATGTGTAAACTTCACAGTTAATATTGTGTGAATTGTAGACTTTCAGTTAATATTGTTGAATGTGTAGACTTTCACAGTTATATTGTATGAATTGTACAACTTCAGTTAATTTAGTGAATGTGTAAATTTCACAGTTAATATTGTATGAATGTGTAGCAACTTTAAGTTAATATTTAGAATGTGTAGAATTTCCAGTTATATTGTATGAATGTGTCAATTCAGTTAATATTGTATGAATGTGTAGCAACTTTCACAGTTAATATTGTATGAATGTGTAACGATTCATATAGAACCATGGTAGCTGGGTATATGTGTTTTAAAAGTATATTTTGCTGGATAACCGCTTTGCTGCCGAAACGTCCATTTAGCCTTCTTTATACTTATAAAACTACATTACTTCCTGTTTTTATATTTCACCATTAGTATATAGTTTTAATATTTCCTATTAGTATATAGTTTTTATATTTCCATTAGATATAGTTTTAATATTTCACTATTAGTATATAGTTTATATTTCACCATTAGTATATAGTTTATATTTCACCATAGATATAGTTTATATTTACATTGTATATAGTTTTATATTTCACCATTAGTATATAGTTTAATGCAGCCTTAAATATGTTTAATGCAGCTATTTACTAAAATAGATAGCCGACTTACTCCATATGAACATTTGTAATTCAATGACCTCTTTTGGTGTCGTCCACTTGTATATCCTATAGTTTGTTTGTTAGTATCCGAACGATGATCAAACTGATGATGATGATGGTCGTCATCACTGAGACAGAACTATCAGAACTACTAATGGTGTTGTATCGTCATGTAGTACAGAACTTGAGAACTGAGCTGAACTGCTCAGACTGTCGTCAGACGAGTACGGCATTCTGAGGTGTTGATGTGTACTAAACAAGTTGTTATAAGTTACAAACACTAGATAACTCTGTATCAACAATCTACTTATCGATGTGACTTGTGCAACGATTAGGAAATGAGAGCTTCAGTCAGGTAGAACCATCACAATAAAATGACAAGTCGGTCGCTACCTGGCACAACATGTAATGTTTCTCTCTTGATTCGTCATGCACACATTAAATTCTCAGCCAGCGACAAACTCAAGAGTTTCTCAACCTGATTTTCTGGTCAGAGCATCGAGATAGCTTTGGTAGTTGACTAGAAGAATCTAGTTGAAGTGTGAGGATAAAAACGTTTGCACTGTGTGGTCTCAAAATAGTGAATTCAACCAGTCAACCTGGGCCAAATTGTCTGAAAACAGACTTGATGGATTAAAGCTTATCTGGTATGCCCACTTGCTAGTATTTCTGTCCGTTTGGTCAAACTTGACTGACAAACAAACAAAGTACTGGTCAACCTGAACGTACGAGGAAGAAACATTTCATTGAGTAACAGATCAAATGTGCATCTTTCATCAACTAATTTTAAATGTTGCTACTTTTATTGATGATTTTTATGGAAGTAATTTTATTCTAGAAACTTCTTCATCAAATTCTTCATCTGATATTTTAATCATAGATGGCAATGTAGGCATATCCTTTACAAGACGTAGCCATCAACCACAGTAAACGAACGAGTCGTTGATTATCTAGGCACCACTTATACGGTCAGTAGTTTGCCATTGCTTTCTGAACGGTGAGGTCTATTTTTACCTTTGTAAAATTACCACGGAAACGAATTTGCTTCAAACTTGCCGCCGGGGTTGGAACCAGGTATGCTTGGGTTTGTGATCGAGCTCACTACCGCTTGAGCTACAGACGCTGACATATCTACGCTATAATCATATAATATACGTATATA
The DNA here is from genome assembly GCA_020796225.1 of Arion vulgaris. Lineage (NCBI taxonomy): Eukaryota > Metazoa > Mollusca > Gastropoda > Stylommatophora > Arionidae > Arion > Arion vulgaris. The sequence continues at coordinate 2,116,584 of CM036757.1, forward strand.
ATATTGTTGTAGTTTTACGATGTTCAGACTGAACAATAAAATCATGTTGCCAAATTGAATTATTGATGTCAAAACGTGTTTCAAATCTCTGATTTATAGATTTTAACAAAGACGTTCATACTCTGGGTTGTATTGATAAATAGATATATGTACTGTATTCATGACACAATAGTAAACTCACGTCCATACTCTTGTTTGTATTGATAAATAGATATGTGTACACTGAAATCTGACACAAGAGTAAACTATGATATGCTATCTTCTTCATTGACTGAAAAAAAGACATACAACTTTCTAGTCACTCAATTCTGTAGAATACATCCATTATTGTATGGTTGCAGACAGTGTATGTTCTTATGTTCAGATTACGCATGAGCTCACAGTCACGGAATCTGTAACAGGTTAACTTCTTAGAACTGACCAAAAATGATGTGAGTTGTACGCAGAGATAGTGGCTAGGTTTGTATACTGTAAGGTGAATGGTGATGTCAGGGTGATCGATGGAGACGTTGCGATGAAGTAATGACAGTGATCGATGGAGACGTTGCGATGATTTGGTGATTAGTGAGACTATAGTCATCTTCTTCTTCTTTTGTCTTCACACTGCTACCGGGTTGATGCCCAGTGTCATCACACTGCTACCGGGTTGATGCCCAGTGTCGTCACACTGCTACCGGGTTGATGCCCAGTGTCGTCACACTGCTACCGGGTTGATGCCCAGTGTCATCACACTGCTACCGGGTTGATGCCCAGTGTCGTCACACTGCTACCGGGTTGATGCCCAGTGTCATCACACTGCTACCGGGTTGATGCTCAGTGTCGTCACACTGCTACCGGTTGATGCCCAGTGTCGTCACACTGCTACGGTTGATGCCCAGTGTCGTCACACTGCTACCGGGTTGATGCCCAGTGTCATCACACTGCTACCGGGTTGATGCCCAGTGTCTTCACATGCTACCGGGTTGATGCCCAGTGTCGTCACACTGCTACCGGGTTGTTGCCCAGTGTCGTGGTTTTCTGTTTTTGTCTTGTGCTGTTCTGGTGCCTTGGGTGATTGTTATTTTTGCTCTTTGACAGGATTCTGCTACGCCATCTAACCATCTTTTTTGTGGTCTTCTCTCGCCTTCTTTCCTGATGTTCTGTTGTAGAAGACTTTGTATACTGTGGAGTTTGGATACATTCTTATTAAATGACCAAACCACTTCATTCTTTGTTTCTCAATGTAATTTAAGCAAGCTTCTGTGCCAGCTTTCTTTCTTATGCTGATGTTGGTGACTCTTGTCTTTTCTGGTGTTGTTGGTAACTATAGTCATGACAGGTAATTGAAAATGTCATTTCAATGACAATGTGATTGGTGATGGCATAGTGATTAGTGATGCCATGGTGATGAAAGGGTGAATGGTGATATCATTGTGATGTCATGATGATTAGTGATGTCATGTTGATTGGTGGTGATTGGTTAGATGATGATGGTGTTAGATCCATTGATCATCCACTTCACTGTGGGCAGTGTATAGTACAACACAATCGACTACCACTTTGCTTATACAATTATAGACAATCTGGTCAGAGATCGAGAGAAAGGACATGAGAAAGGACAAGAGAAAGGACACGAGAAAGGACAAGAGAAAGGACAAGAGAAAGGACAAGAGAAAGGACAAGAGAAAGGACAAGAGATAGATGCACAGATAACATCAAAGACGTACTGCGACCACATATTCTCACACAAAAGCTCAGCAGCAAGATTTAGCACGACAACGAGATATTCTTACAACGCTGCAAAGAATAAGTGGATAAACAAGGGAAAGACTAACATAGTGAAGAGATTATGCAGTATTTGGTTATTTTTTGTCGGACAATATTCTGACAAAACTTGGCTCTGAGATGTTCTAGAAATACTTGCAAGACAGAAACAGATCTCAAAGTGATCTGGGCAGTGCTAGTGCGTACGAGAAAATACATGAAAAAACTCAAGCGACTAAAAAGTTATATTTAAATCGGGGATTGTACCCATTAGATGGCCAGGAAAACTAGCGAACAAATACATTTTCCCGATAGAGACATGACCTTTGCCAAGTTAGTTCAAACAAGTTCAAACAGAACCAAAAAAACCATGGCATTGCGAGATTGTGTCTTCCGGTGATGGGGGTTGAACATAGTCTTTCACTATCGACAGCTATCGACAGCTATCGACAGGTATCGACAGGTATCGACAGGTCGATGACTTATAAACTTTTATATTTACATAGGGGAACAAACATGGAGGAGTCTGAATGAAAACGTATATCGACACTACCATCTTGTGTCGTGTTTAGTAACGATAACGATTATCAGCGATAAAGCCATGTCTATTTAATGGGTACTATATTAATAATAACAACTGATTATTTTATCATTATTGATAAAGTAAGTGATACTGCTACAGTAAGCGATACTGCTACAGTAAGTGATACGGTTACAGTAAGTGATACTGCTACAGTAAGCGATACTGCTACAGTAAGTGATACTGCTACAGTAAGTGATACGGTTACAGTAAGTGATACTGCTACAGTAAGCGATACGGTTACAGTAAGTGATATGGCTACAGTAAGTGATACTGCTACAATAAGCGATACTGCTGCAGTAAGTGATACTGCTACAGTAAGTGATACGGTTACAGTAAGTGATACTGCTACAGTAAGTGATACGGTTACAGTAAGTGATATGGCTACAGTAAGTGATACTGCTACAGTAAGTGATACGGTTACAGTAAGTGATATGGCTACAGTAAGTGATACTGCTACAGTAAGTGATACTGCTACAGTAAGTGATACGGTTACAGTAAGTGATATGGCTACAGTAAGTGATACTGCTACAGTAAGTGATACGGTTACAATAAGTGATACTGCTACAGTAAGTGATACGGTTACAGTAAGTGATACTGCTACAGTAAGTGATACGGTTACAGTAAGTGATATGGCTACAGTAAGTGATACTGCTACAGTAAGTGATACGGTTACAGTAAGTGATACGGTTACAGTAAGTGATATGGCTACAGTAAGTGATACTGCTACAGTAAGTGATATGGCTACAGTAAGTGATACTGCTACAGTAAGTGATACGGTTACAGTAAGTGATATGGCTACAGTAAGTGATACTGCTGGATGTATTTCTCTTCTCATTACAGATTATATCAATGACTTTGAGCTCAACCCTCCACTATGGTCCAGTGTCGAGTTTCCCGGTAAGGAAGTATGTTAGAATGTAAACTAGAATATATGTTAGAAATTAAGTTAGATAGAAAAATTGAAGGTAAGTTTCATGGTATGATTGATAGAAGGTATGATTGATAGAAGGTATGATTGATAGAAGGTATGTTAGAAGTAATATACGAAGGTACGTTAAAAGTAATATAAAAAGGTAAGTTAGAAGGTATGTTAGAAAGTATGTTAGAAGGTATGTTAGAAGATAAGTTAGAAGGTATGTTAGAAGGTATGTTAGAAGATATGTTAGAAGGTATGTTAGAAGGTATGTTAGAAGATAAGTTAGAAGATATGTTAGAAGGTATGTTAGAAGGTATGTTAGAAGGTATGTTAGAAGGTATGTTAGAAGGTATGTAGAAGATAAGTTAGAAGGTATGTTAGAAGATATGTAGAAGATATGTTAGAAGATATGTAGAAGATATGTAGAAGGTATGTTAGAAGGTATGTTAGAAGGTATGTTAGAAGGTATGTTAGAAGGTATGTTAGAAGGTATGTTAGAAGTTATGTTAGAAGGTATGTTAGAAGATATGTTAGAAGATATGTAGAAGATATGTTAGAAGATATGTAGAAGATATGTAGAAGGTATGTTAGAAGGTATGTTAGAAGGTATGTTAGAAGGTATGTTAGAAGGTATGTTAGAAGGTATGTTAGAAGGTATGTTAGAAGATAAGTTAGAAGGTATGTTAGAAGATATGTAGAAGATATGTTAGAAGATATGTAGAAGATATGTAGAAGGTATGTTAGAAGGTATGTTAGAAGGTATGTTAGAAGATATGTTAGAAGATATGTTAGAAGATAAGTTAGAAGGTAAGTTAGAAGGTATGTTAGAAGGTAAGTTAGAAGGTATGTTAGAAGGTATGTTAGAAGGTATGTTAGAAGGTATGTTAGAAGGTATGTTAGAAGGTATATTAGAAGATAAGTTAGAAGATAAGTTAGAAGGTAAGTTAGAAGATATGTTAGAAGGTATGTTAGAAGATAGAAGGTATGTTAGAAGGTATGTTAGAAGGTATGTTAGAAGGTATGTTAGAAGGTATGTTAGAAGGTATGTTAGAAGGTATGTTAGAAGATAGAAGGTATGTTAGAAGATATGTTAGAAGGTATGTTAGAAGGTATGTTAGAAGGTATGTTAGAAGGTATGTTAGAATGAAAGGTAAAGAATAGGTTACAAAATAAGTTGAAAAGTACAAAAAAAGGACGAAATTCTCTTGTGGTTGCAAACATGAAACAAAAGATTGAAATAAACAAAAATAGAGAAACTTTGCAAATACTGGAATAAGTATAATCTGTACGATAACAATAGAATGAGAAAGTGTGTAAGAGATCAACTGAGAGATAGACTGTCTGACATAGAAAATTTGTGTGTGTGTGAGTGTGTGTGACAGATGGAGAAAGTGGAGAGAGAGAGACTGTATGTGAGAAAGTGAGAGAGTATGTGTGAGTGAGAGAGACAAATATATGTCAGTGAAAGTAACAAACAAAGTTTGAAAGCTGAAGGATTGACTTCATTCTGAAGGATTGACTTCATTCTGAAGGATTGACTTCATTCTGAAGGATTGACTTCATTCTGAAGGATTGACTTCATTCTGAAGGATTGACTTAATTCTACGGAGTCTACCCCATATGGCTCGGTCCCTCTCCGCAGAGATGGCAAGCCACCTACCGAGAGTATTGCCCAAAACACGAACTCCATAGCTCCAGCAACAATCCTAGGGATCTATGGAATAAAACTGCACTCATGAACAGAACGGCGAGGTCCGGATTCGAACACACGACCTTGGACTCACAAGAAAGAAAGAATTTAAAATGTGACTTTCGCCTGAGTGGTTACCGGGCCCAAATTTGGGGTGTAAAGAATAGAACCACTGTTGCCTGCCTCGCATGTCGTAGAAGCGACTAAGGAGGTTTGGCTGAAATCGGATGCACATGTCCTAGGCGTGTAGAAATATATACGTTTAGGGCCTACCAAACCAATGTGCAACGTATACACGTTCTTGGCAAGGATCAAACATATCACAAAGAGTGTTTAAATTGGTCGTAAAGAATGAACGCGAAGAAGAAGAAGAAATGTGACTTTCACGTTTGATTAATTCACTGAGAAATGTTGCATTTGTAAAGTATTTCTTGAAAGTAATATTTGAAACTATGAGATAAGAAAATACAATACATAAAAGTATATTCAAAAATCGGTACAAAACAAGAAACAGCTTGTGTAACCAAACACATCTATAAAATAATTATTTAACTTACTGCAGTAGTAATATATCCTTTTAATTCACTAACTTTGTAAATCCTGATCAAGTCATACAATTAAATGTCACTTCAATATACAACAAGAAAATGTCCTTGCATACGGTGACAATGTTGCTCTACTAATGAGATCAGTGTTCCACACGAAAGAAATGCATTTCTGGAGGAACTACTATTATTTGTGGACAGTACCGTGAGATGAGAACCTGCAGCGTACAGTAGCGACGTTGTGTGTTCATTGATGTCCTTGGGTGAGCTGATGTAGGACCAAGGTCTGCAGTCTAGGATGCTGCTGTCGCATGTCAGATGTCAACGTTATTGTTATGTTTAATTAAACAACAGGTCAAGGTTTCCCGCTCATAATCTTGACTGACTGTAAACTGACCATGTGTCCGTCCAACCACAGTCAGACCAGCATTGAAGGTTGACTTGTTATGGAATCAATTCGACCCTATAGTTGTCGGATGGACATGACTTTGAATCAACTTTCTTTTTAAGTTTATGTTTTTCATTTTCTGAACATTCACTGATTTGTCTGATCTCTTTCTGTTCTGATAGATCTGTGTTTGTTCTAACCGTACACTGGCTGTTTATATAGAAGTTCTTGCATAGATTTCTCTGCTTGCTTTCTGTTCTGATAGATCTGTGTTTGTTCTAACCGTACACTGGCTGTTTATATAGAAGTTCTTGCATATATTTCTCTGCTTGCTTTCTGTTCTGATAGATCTGTGTTTGTTCTAACCGTACACTGGCTGTTTATATAGAAGTTCTTGCATAGATTTCTCTGCTTGCTTTCTGTTCTGATAGATCTGTGTTTGTTCTAACCGTACACTGGCTGTTTATATAGAAGTTCTTGCATAGATTTCTCTGCTATAGTTGTTAACTACAGCGCTAAAAGTTATTTCTTATTTCTTTTAAACGACATTTATCACATCCATTGGTCTATCAAACATTTTTATGAAACTGTTCAACAGGTGTACATCCTGGAAATCGGCATAACATTATAAAGCATCAGAACCCAGATTAATAGATACCACAGCTGTGTGCTGTCAACTTGACTGTACGGATCAGAATGCTGGAGAATGACAGAACAAGATATATTACAGAACTTGCCACCTTCCATACAATTTGTCTGCGAAAGATCTTACGTGTGTTATGGTCAAGAGCTATCTCTAAGCAAAAGCCGCTCACACACTGTCAACAAAAGAATATGATAACACTGTCAACAAGAGAATATGAGCACACTGTCAACAAGAGAATATGATGACATTGTCAACAAGACAAGAGAATATGATGACATTGTCAACAAGAGAATATGAGCACAATGTTAACAAGAGAATATGAACACAATGTCAGCAAGAGAATATGAGCACAATGTTAACAAGAGAATATGAGCACAATGTTAACAAGAGAATATGAGCACAATGTTAACAAGAGAATATGAACACAATGTCAGCAAGAGAATATGAACACAATGTTAACAAGAGAATATGAGCACAATGTTAACAAGAGAATATGAACACAATGTTAGCAAGAGAATATGAGCACAATGTTAACAAAAGAATATGAGCGCAATGTTAGCAAGAGAATATGAACACAATGTTAGCAAGAGAATATGAGCACAATGTTAACAAGAGAATATGAACACAATGTTAGCAAGAGAATATGAGCACAATGTTAACAAGAGAATATGAGCACAATGTTAACAAGAGAATATGAGCACAATGTTAACAAGAGAATATGAACACAATGTTAACAAGAGAATATGAGCACAATGTTAACAAGAGAATATGAACACAATGTTAACAAGAGAATATGAACACAATGTTAACAAGAGAATATGAGCACAATGTTAACAAGAGAATATGAACACATTGTTAAGAAGAGAATATGAGCACAATGTTAACAAGAGAATATGAACACAATGTCAGCAAGAGACTATGAACACAATGTTAACAAGAGAATATGAGCACAATGTTAACAAGAGAATATGAACACAATGTTAACAAGAGAATATGAACACAATGTTAACAAGAGAATATGAACACAATGTTAACAAGAGAATATGAGCCAATGTTAACAGAGAATATGAACACAATGTCAACAAGAGAATATGAGCACAATGTTAACAAGAGAATATGAGCACAATGTCAACAAGAGAATATGAACACAATGTTAACAAGAGAATATGAGCACAATGTTAACAAGAGAATATGAGCACAATGTTAACAAGAGAATATGAGCACAATGTTAGCAAGAGAATATGAGCACAATGTTAGCAAGAGAATATGATGACATTGTCAACAAGAGAATATGATGACATTGTCAACAAGAGAATATGATGACATTGTCAACAAGAGCATATGATGACATTGTCAACAAGAGAATATGATGACATTGTCAACAAGAGAATATGATGACATTGTCAACAAGAGAATATGATGACATTGTCAACAAGAGAATATGATGACATTGTCAACAAGAGAATATGAACACAATGTTAACAAGAGAATATGAACACAATGTTAACAAGAGAATATGAACACAATGTTAACAAGAGAATATGAACACAATGTTAACAAGAGAATATGAGCACAATGTTAACAAGAGAATATGAGCACAATGTCAACAAGAGAATATGAACACAATGTTAACAAGAGAATATGAACACAATGTCAACAAGAGAATATGAACACAATGTCAACAAGAGAATATGAACACAATGTTAACAAGAGAATATGAACACAATGTCAACAAGAGAATATGAACACAATGTTAACAAGAGAATATGAGCACAATGTCAACAAGAGAATATGAACACAATGTTAACAAGAGAATATGAGCACAATGTTAACAAGAGAATATGAACACAATGTCAACAAGAGAATATGAACACAATGTTAACAAGCGAATATGAACACAGTGTTAACAAGAGAATATGAACACAATGTTAGCAAGAGAATATGAACACAATGTTAACAAGAGAATATGAGCGCAGCCATCCAAAGAGAAAGACAAAGATGGAACATACATGTGTTGTGCACCTAATCTAATTCTCACAATAAATGCACTGAGATTGGATACCATCACATAAACCAAAACGTGAAAGACCCAAGACAACCTGGTGAGAGACAACCTGGTGAGAGACAACCTGGTGAGAGACAACCTGGTGAGAGACAACCTGGTGAGAGACAACCTGGTGAGAGACAACCTGGTGAGAGACAACCTGGTGAGGAACAATAGAACAAGAACTGAAGGAAATGAATCATAGCTTGAACACAATACACGTGACTTCCACCAATAGAGAAGAATGGCCTAGAGAATCCCAGGCTAGAGAAGAATGGCCTAGAGCTAGAGAATCCCAGGCTAGAGAAAGAGAAAGAACACAACAGGTGTTACCAGGAGGATGCATAGAACGATCATCATTACACTTCGGTGAATAATCATGTGTGCTACGATCACTTTCTTACAGAGAGGTAGCACAGGGTAGGACAGAGCTAGAACATGGTAGGACAGAGATATGACAGAGCTAGGACATGGTAGGACAGAGCTAGGACATGGTAGGACAGAGATATTACAGAGCTAGGACATGGTAGGACAGAGATATGACATGGTAGGACAGAGATAGGACATGGTAGGACAGAGCTAGGACATGGTAGGACAGAGAAAGGACATGTATAGAACAAAGGTAGCACAGGGTAGGACAGAGATATGACATGGTAGGACAGAGGTAGGACAGAGCTAGGACAGAGGTAGCACAGGGTAGGACAGAGATATGACAAAGCTAGGACATGGTAGGACAGAGATATGACATTTATAGAACAGAGGTAGCACAGAGTAGGACAGAGATAGGACATTTATAGAACATAGGTAGCACAGGGTAGGACAGAGATATGACATGGTAGGACAGAGATAGGACATTTATAGAACAGAGGTAGCACAGGGTAGGACAGAGATTGGACATTTATAGAACAGAGGTAGCACAGGGTAGGACAGAGATATGACATGGTAGGACAGAGATAGGACAGAGCTAGGACAGAGATATAATATTAATAGGACATAAATAGGACATAGATAGGACAGGGTAGGACAGAGGTAGGACAGGGTAGGATATGTACTCACAGAAATACAGAATCCATGGCAAGAAATGACGTGCAGTTGATTCCATAGAGAAAGTGAAATTAAGGTAGACGAAATCAAACTTGGAGAAGGTGCACAATGTAGGTCAAACTTGGAGAAGGTGCACAATGTAGGTCAAACTTGGAGAAGGTGCACAATGTATGTCAACTTGGAGAAGGTGCACAATGTAGGTCAAACTTGGAGAAGGTGCACAATGTGAGTCAACTTGGAGAAGGTGCACAATGTAGGTCAGACTTGGAGAAGGTGCACAATGTAGGTCAACTTGGAGAAGGTGCACAATGTAGGTCAAACTTGGAGAAGGTGCACAATGTACGTCAACTTGGAGAAGGTGCACAATGTAGGTCAGACTTGGAGAAGGTGCACAATGTAGGTCAACTTGGAAAATGTGCACAATGTAGGTCAATTTGGAAAAGGTGCACAATGTAGGTCAACTTGAAGAAGGTGCACAATGTAGGTCAACTTGAAGAAGGTGCACAATGTAGGTCAACTTGGAGGTACAGAATGTAGGTCAAACTTGGGACACCCTGCAAACAATGGTCACGAACCAAGAATGGTGGAAATATTTTCTTGCTGTTCTTGTGTAGTGTTTGTATAGTGTTTGTATAGTGTTTGTGTAGTTGTGTAGTGTTGTAAGTGTTTGTGTAGTGTTTGTGTAGTTTTAGTGTAAGTGTTTGTTAGTGTTTTTAGTGTTTGGTAGTGTTTGTGTAGTGTTTGTTAGTGTTTAGTGATGTGTTTTGTAGTGTTTGTGTAGTGTTTGTGTAGTGTTTGTGTAGTTTGTGTTTTTAGTGTTTGATAGTGTTTGTGTAGTGTTTGTATAGTGTTTGTGTAGTGTTGTATAGTGTTTGTTAGTGTTTGTTAGTGTTTTGTAGTGTTTGTGAGTGTTTGTGTAGTGTTTGTAGTGTTCTGTGCAGTGTTTGTGTAGTGTTTGTGTAGTGTTTGTGTAGTGTTTGTGTAGTGTTTGTGTAGTGTTTGTGTAGTGTTTGTGTAGTGTTTTTGTAGTGTTTGTGTAGTGTTTGTGTAGTGTTTGTGTAGTGTTTGTGTAGTGTTTGTGTAGTGTTTGTGTAGTGTTTGTGTAGTGTTTGTGTAGTGTTTGTGTAGTGTTTGTGTAGTGTTTGTGTAGTGTTTGTGTAGTGTTTGTGTAGTGTTTGTGTAGTGTTTGTGTAGTGTTTGTGTAGTGTTTGTGTAGTGTTTTTGTAGTGTTTGTGTAGTGTTTGTGTAGTGTTTGTGTAGTGTTTGTGTAGTGTTTGTGTAGTGTTTGTGTAGTGTTTAGTGCTAGTGTTTGTGTAGTGTTTGTGTAGTGTTTGTGTAGTGTTTGTGAGTGTTTGTGTAGTGTTTGTGAGTGTTTGTGCAGGTTCTGTGAGTGTTCTGTAGTAGATGTGTAGAGTTGTCAGTGTTTGTGAGTGTTTGTAGTGTTTGTGTAGTGTTTGTGAGTGTCTGTGAGTGTTTGTGTAGTTTTGTGTAGTGTTTGTGTAGTGTTGTGTAGTGTTTGGTAGTGTTTGTGTAGGTTAGTAGTTGAGTGTTTGTGAGTGTTTGTGTAGTGTTTGCTAAGTGTTTGTGTAGTGTTTGGCAGTGTTTGTTAGTGTTTGTGTAGGTTTGTAAGTGTTTGTATATGTTTGTAGAGGTTTGTGTAGTGTTTGTGTAGTGTTTGTAGTGTTTGTGAGTGTTTGTGTAGTGTTTGTGTAGTGTTTGTATAGTGTTTGTGTAGTGTTTGTGTAGTGTTTGTGTAGTGTTTGTGTAGTGTTTGTGCTAGTGTTTGTAGTAGTGTTTGTGTAGTGTTTGTGTAGTGTTTGTGTAGTGTTTGTGAGTGTTTGTGTAGTGTCTTGTGTAGTGTTTGTTAGTGTTTGTAGTAGTTGTTATGTGAGTGTTTGTGTAGTGTTTGGTAGTGTTTTGTGTAGTGTTTGTGTAGTGTTTGTGTAGTGTTTGTGTAGTGTTTGTGTAGTGTTTGTGTAGTGTTTGTGTAGTGTTTGTGTAGTGTTTGTTAGTGTTTTGTAGTGTTTGTGTAGTGTTTGTGTAGTGTTTGTGTAGTGTTTGTGTAGTGTTTGTGTAGTGTTTGTGTAGTGTTTGTGTAGTGTTTGTGTAGTGTTTGTGTAGTGTTGTGTAGTGTTTGTGTAGTGTTTGTGAGTGTTTGTGTAGTGTTTGTGTAGTGTTTGTGTAGTGTTTGTGTAGTGTTTGTGTAGTGTTTGTGTAGTGTTTGTGTAGTGTTGTGAGTGTTTGTGTAGTGTTTGTGTAGTGTTTGTGTAGTGTTTGTGTAGTGTTTGTGTAGTGTTTGTGTAGTGTTTGTGTAGTGTTTGTGTAGTGTTTGTGTAGTGTTTGTGTAGTGTTTGTGTAGTGTTTGTGTAGTTTTGTGTAGTGTTTGTGTAGTGTTTGTGTAGTGTTTGTGTAGTGTTTGTGTAGTGTTTGTGTAGTGTTTGTGTAGTGTTTGTGTAGTGTTGACCATTGACTGTTTTGTTTGTTTTCAAGGAAATCAGAAAGAGGACACTTTTCTCGGCTGTGAGAAGTAAAGAACCGGACCATTTTGTAATGAGATAATGACACACATGTGTAGTAAGATAATGACACACATGTGTAGTAAGATAATGACACACATGTGTAGTAAGATAATGACACACATGTGTAGTAAGATAATGACACACATGTGCAGTAAGATAATGACACACATGTGTAGTAAGATAATGACACATGACACACATATGTAGTAAGATAATGACACATGACACATATGTATAAGATAATGACACATGACACACATATGTAGTAAGATAATGACACACATGTGTAGTAAGATAATAACACACATGTGTAGTAAGATGACACACATGTGTAGTAAGATAATAACAGACATATGTAGTAAGATAATAACACACATATGTAGTAAGATAATAACACACATATGTAGTAAGATAATGACACACATATGTAGTAAGATAATAACACACATATGTAGTAAGATAATAACACACATATGTAGTAAGATAATAACACACATGTGTAGTAAGATAATGACATATATATAATACAAATATGATACAAATACGTCAAATTTACAGTTTTACAGAAGTAAGAACACATACAAAATGAATAAAAAACCAACTTGATTGGAAAGGTGAACATTTAGTCAGAAATATGATTCTTAAGTCGGTTTGTAATAGAGTTTTAATTAATATGATATATAATAAAGATATAATATCATCTGTGATAAAGGTATAATATCATCTATGATAAAGGTATAATATCATCTATAATAAAGGTATAATATCATCTATAATAAAGGTATAATATCATCTATAATAAAGGTTTAATATCATCTGTGATAAAGATATAATATCATCTGTGATAAAGGTATAATATCATCTATGATAAAGGTATAATATCATCTATGATAAAGGTATAATATCATCTGTGATAAAGGTATAATATCATCTATGATAAAGGTATAATATAATCTGTGATAAAGGTATAATATCATCTGTGATAAAGGTATAATATCATCTATGATAAAGGTATAATATCATCCAAAAATGGTTCTAAAGGCGAAGTACTGGCTCAAACAAGGCCCTGATTTCCATAAATGGCTCCGCCCTGTCGGCATAAAATGGCTCCGCCCTGTCGGCATAAATGGCTCCCCCCCTGTCGGCATAAAATGGCTCGCCATCTACGGAGAGTGTTACGAAAAGCATGAACTCCATAGCTTCAGCTCCATAGCATGAACTCCATAGCTTCAGCTCCATAGCTTCAGCTCCATAGCATGAACTCCATAGCTTCAGCTCCATAGCTTCAGCTCCATAGCTTCAGCTCCATAGCTTCAGCTCCATAGCTTCAGCTCCATAGCATGAACTCCATAGCTTCAGCTCCATAGCTTCAGCTCCATAGCTTCAGCTCCATAGCTTCAGCTCCATAGCTACAGCAATACTAAGGATCTCATGAAAAAATATCACAACTGACTCGGTCTGGATTCAAACCCAGAACCTTCAGAACGACAGGCAAACGTCATTCGCATATGACCCATAATGCATCTGATAAGTATAATGTCATAGACCCACTAATGTCATCTGTGATAAAGGTATAATGTCATATAGACCCACTAATGTCATCTGTGATAAAGGTATAATGTCATATAGACCCACTAATGTCATCTGTGATAAAGGTATAATGTCATATAGACCCACTAATGTCATCTGTGATAAAGGTATAATGTCATATAGACCCACTAATGTCATCTGTGATAAAGGTATAATGTCATATAGACCCACTAATGTCATCTGTGATAAAGGTATAATGCCATATAGACCCACTAATGTCATCTGTGATAAAGGTATAATGTCATATAGACCCACTAATGTCATCTGTGATAAAGGTATAATGTCATATAGACCCACAAATGTCATCTGTGATAAAGGTATAATGTCATATAGACCCACTAATGTCATCTGTGATAAAGGTATAATGTCATATAGACCCACTAATGTCATCTGTGATAAAGGTATAATGTCATATATACCCACTAATGTCATCTGTGATAAAGGTATAATGTCATATAGACCCACTAATGTCATCTGTGATAAAGGTATAATGTCATATAGACCCACTAATGTCATCTGTGATAAAGGTATAATGTCATATAGACCCACTAATGTCATCTGTGATAAAGGTATAATGTCATATAGACCACCTAATGTCATCTGTGATAAAGGTATAATGTCATACAGACCCACTAATGTCATCTGTGATAAAGGTATAATGTCATATAGACCCACTAATCTCATATGTGATAAAGGTATAATGTCATATAGACCCACTAATGTCATCTGTGATAAAGGTATAATGTCATATAGACCCACTAATGTCATCTGTGATAAAGGTATAATGTCATATAGACCCACTAATGTCGTCTGTGATAAAGGTATAATGTCATATAGACCCACTAATGTCATCTGTGATAAAGGTATAATGTCATATAGACCACTAATGTCATCTGTGTGATAAGGTATAATGCCATATATACCCACTAATGTCATCTGTGATAAAGGTATAATGTCATATAGACCCACTAATGTCATCTGTGATAAAGGTATAATGCCATATAGACCCACTAATGTCATCTGTGATAAAGGTATAATGCCATATAGACCCACTAATGTCATCTGTGATAAAGGTATAATGCCATATAGACCCACTAATGTCATCTGTGATAAAGGTATAATGCCATATAGACCCACTAATGTCATCTGTGATAAAGGTATAATGCCATATAGACCCACTAATGTCATCTGTGATAAAGGTATAATGCCATATAGACCCACTAATGTCATCTGTGATAAAGGTATAATGTCATATAGACCCACTAATGTCATCTGTGATAAAGGTATAATGTCATATAAACCCACTAATGTCATCTGTGATAAAGGTATAATGCCATATATACCCACTAATGTCATCTGTGATAAAGGTATAATGTCATATAGACCCACTAATGTCATCTGTGATAAAGGTATAATGCCATATAGACCCACTAATGTCATCTGTGATAAAGGTATAATGTCATATAGACCCACTAATGTCATCTGTGATAAAGGTATAATGCCATATAGACCCACTAATGTCATCTGTGATAAAGGTATAATGTCATATAGACCCACTAATGTCATCTGTGATAAAGGTATAATGTCATATAGACCCACTAATGTCATCTGTGATAAAGGTATAATGTCAGCTAGTAATAGTTGCAATGTCACTTTGGTCTACATGTCTTAAGTCAGCATGAGGCTGGTGAAATATTACATTGACGTATATCAATTCAATTGACGTCTTCTATTCATTGACGTTTAGTGCACGTCAGACAAGCTTTGTGTCGATCAACACACTCCCAATAATTTCATCAGAGGTCACATATTTACGACCAAAACATGTCCAGATGGTGCTCGTCAGAGAACTTAACAACAATGGTTCTCCAAGTGTGTTCGTGTGTGTGTGTGTAAGAATGAATGAAAGAAATGGAACGACAGAGGGGACTACAAGTTGATAGTAAATCCCATCAAGATTAACACGGGAAAAACAAACCGCTTATTAATCAATCAGTGACAGGGGCGTAGGCGTCCTAATGACAAAGATGAGGACACTTTCAGGGTTAACATACAACCAAGATAACAACACTTGGGACGGAAAGCATGTAGTAACTCTCACAATAAAATGATATCATCATGGACTACTTAATCCAGGACTCGATTTACCAATTCGTTAACTCTACAGACAGCTAGGGAGCAGATTCCAGATGGTCGTATATGTATATTTCCAGCTGGGTACTAGAGTAAGAAGTATGATAAACTATAATAATAGTACACATACTAACTACTGAACCCTAAGGCGTACAGTTTGATTAGTTATAAACCTCTCACCTTCCTCCAATCTATCTCACATGCTTTGCCCTGTCCTAGTTAAAGAATCTAAGTCGGCTGGAACTGAATAGTTTACAAACATGACGCGAGTCTACATCACATGATTCATCTGGAAGATTTGTCCACTGTGGAAACAATTATATCTCATCAGATACTCATTATCAACAATGATGAATGATTTTTCATTTGTTGGAAGGGAATTAACTCCATGTAGTTCACGAACTATTTCTACAGGTTGCCTTTGCAAGATACATGATGTAATCTCGTACTGAATCGAACATACAGTCAAAGCAATATATCAGAATCTATTTTTAGAGTTTACAAATGTTAAAAACAAAAATTGCGTGAAACACACCTCTAACTGAAATAAGTCACCCTGAAAACTTTATAGTGCAGACTTGGGCGCGTCCGTATTCTGGGCACTGTAGACTGATCACGAATTCTTGGTGACGATCTTTGAAATCTTGGCCGTTAGACTCGTAGAAGTGTAAGAAATGGCACGACCCTGTTTGTAACACTTCTACCCTCCGGTGACGATGTTATAAAGGTAAATACAATTTCTCCCTCGCCCCCATCCCACGGTTTTCCAAATCTGAGACGCTAGAGTCTGGAGCAGAGGTTTTCAACTTGTTGCATTAAGGACAGTATTAAATATGTGGCAAAAATATATGTATGTTTTCTCTCCTGAACTTCAAGTTATCAAGTAACATACAAACAGCTCATACACATTTTCTATATATACATGTATATAGTATTTACAATTCTACTTTTGTCAGCACACAATTACCGGGTTGTTAACCCAGTGTCGTGGTTTTATGTATTTGTCTTGTGCTTCTCTGGTGACTTGTGTATGTTCTTATCCTGGCAGAATTTAACTACGTTATCTATCCACCTTTTCCTCGGTCTTCTCCTTCTTCTGATATTTCTTGTGGAGCTTCATGCAGTTTGGTCTGTTCGATTCTACTAAGTGGCCAAACCACTTCATTCTCTATTCGCTATATAGTTCAAGTATGTCTTGTTCAACCTTTTCTCTGATGTGGTATTCGTTACTCTGTCGATTTTTGTTTTGGTGACTTTGTGGAACATTCATTTCGCATGTGCTATTTCTGTAGTTTCTTATTCATTGTCCATGTTTGGCATTGGTAACATAGAGTGGGTATGCATTTACAATTGAAAATATAATTTCAAAATAAAAGAATGTCTCTCACAATCTACACATGAGCTATCAACAATACATACGTCACAATCACATGAGCTATCAACAGTACATACGTCAAGCAATCTACACATGAGCTTATCAACAATACATACGTCAAGCAATCTACACATGAGCTTATCAACAATACATACGTCAAGCAATCTACACATGAGCTTATCAACAATACATACGTCAAGCAATAAGCAAACCTCCAACAGCAGTCAACGATATACAATGTCAGTGTATTGAAGAGAATGTCATAGTCATATATTAAAGTGTCTCTGAAATGTTTTGATATAGACACCACATGCTGGAATCCTGGGGCAAGATCGCCAAATGTGGCGCTGTAACAGCACAAGATGAGCTGGCATAGCTGGGAATCGTGGTACCTTGAGGTTCAGAGAAAACAAGCTGCGCGAAAAAAACCAGAACACCCACATGTCTAACCGTGATCATGTATGCCCCACCTGTGGTAGGGGATTGTGTTCTAGGATTGGACTGTATAGTCACCTCCGCACACACCAGAGAGGTGCAGTAGCACACGTCTGAGACTGTTATCATCATCACTTGCTATGGACGGCTATTATGTATATATGATACTCCTGATATAGTCATAGAAATACCAGACAAAAATCTATATGTGTGCATCCGAGGCTACTCGCAACGTATTTGACAAGATAAACACAAGCACATAATCAACATATGAGAAGAACTAAATATAGACTGCTGAAAGTGAAGACTAATCCATAACATGTTTACACAACAACAAATAGCAACAATATGTTTGGACAATCAGAGACGAATTAACAGCCAGCAAACAAGATACATTTATTTATTGAAAACAGATCAATAATAGAACACATAGAGAACAATATTGTAAATAGTAGAACACACGGAGAACAGTATTGTAAATAGTAGAACACATAGAGAACAATATTGTAAATAGTAGAACACATAGAGAACAATATTGTAAATAAGTAGAACACATAGAGAACAATATTGTAAATAGTAGAACACATAGAGAACAGTATTGTAAATAGTAGAACACATAGAGAACAATATTGTAAATAGTAGAACACATAGAGAACAGTATTGTAAATAGTAGAACACATAGAGAAAAATATTGTAAATAGTTAGAACACTAGAGAACAATATTGTAAATAGTAGAACACATAGAGAACAATATTGTAAATAGTAGAACACATGGAGAACAGTATTGTAAATAGTAGAACACATAGAGAACAGTATTGTAAATAGTAGAACACATAGAGAACAATATTGTAAATAGTTGAACACATAGAGAACAATATTGTAAATAGTAGAACACATAGAGAACAGTATTGTAAATAGTAGAACACATAGAGAACAATATTGTAAATAGTAGAACACATAGAGAACAATATTGTAAATAGTAGAACACATGGAGAACAATATTGTAAATAGTAGAACACATAGAGAACAGTATTGTAAATAGTAGAACACATGGAGAACAATATTGTAAATAGTAGAACACATGGAGAACAATATTGTAAATAGTAGAACACATAGAGAACAATATTGTAAATAGTAGAACACTTAGAGAAAAATATTGTAAATAAGTAGAACACTTAGAGAACAGTATTGTAAATAGTAGAACACATGGAGAACAGTATTGTAAATAGTAGAACACATGGAGAACAATATTGTAAATAGTAGAACACATATAGAACAATATTGTAAATAAGTAGAACACTTAGAGAACAATATTGTAAATAAGTAGAACACATAGAGAACAGTATTGTAAATAGTAGAACACATGGAGAACAGTATTGTAAATAGTAGAACACATGGAGAACAATATTGTAAATAGTAGAACACATAGAGAACAATATTGTAAATAGTAGAACACATAGAGAACAGTATTGTAAATAGTAGAACACATAGAGAACAATATTGTAAATAAGTAGAACACATAGAGAACAATATTGTAAATAGTAGAACACATAGAGAACAATATTGTAAATAGTAGAACACTATGAGTAGAACAGAACAAATAAGTAGAACAATATTGTAATAGTGACACATGCAGAACAGTCATGTAATAAGTAGAACACTTTTTGAGTAGAACAGAACAAATAAGCTAGAACAGTTGTTAATTGATGCTATCCAGCTGTACTACTCAGACAGTGTGTTAGAATTCATGTTTCTATTTATTCTCAACATAAATTGCTATATACGTTGTTTGATATTGATATTATCAATTTAAACATGTCACATTTGAACTGTGTGCAGACGATATGGTTTGTATGTATTAGAACTATAACAACACGACACGTACGACAATGTTATTCTATACACAATAACATAATATGCGACTTAATTCCATGTATGTGATATTAAATGAAGTCACATATTACCTGGACTACAACCAGGCTTGATGTTTATATAATATGAGTACACACTTTACGGTATTATTGTCCAGCGGGAAAAATCGTTTCAGGTAGTAATTAAAACAACAAAATAACAAATGAAAGCGTACTTACCTGGAGAATTACTTCCAACGATCGTTTCGCGCAGACGTATCAATCAGAATGATATCACAAAAATAGTGCACATAAATCAGCAGATATATCCATAACTTGCTTACAGAATTGAATTAATCAATCTACAAGCCGATCACATATATATATTAATATATTATATATATAATATATATATATATATATATATATATATATATACACACAGTATATTGTGACTAACCAAATTTTCCTTTCCAATTGTTTTTAATTTTATATTCTCCTGCACGTGAGAGCTCTAACTACGTCATATTACGTTTATGTTGTTCAACTTCACATTATCTTCAAATTAAAAAATATAGAAATTTCCAATCTCAAATATTGTTTTACATTTTTTAAATGTACATATACCAACTAGCTTGTTGACAAAACCATGCACATCCAATATAGATAACAATTGTTTTTGTTTGATCAAATATTAACATGTAAGATGAATTGTTTCATTAATATAATTTCTTCTAGTAATGACTTTTCCAAATAGAAAAAGCATATAAAAATAAGTCTTCAGGTAATCACGTCAAAACGCATCTCTGGTGTCCCAACCTTATTTTGTATGCGCGATTTGTGTCCCTCAGCCTGAGCTCACCAGCTGGCGCTAGCTAATCAATACTACGCGAGCTAAGACCCCCATGACTGCTATAATAAGCATGCCCATGCTGACATTCTTATTACTATTGGCGCAGTTCAATGGGGGCACCAGGTTGGTGATTCATATATCAATATTCTTTGTAAGATTATGTGGATTATTCAGTGCGATTTATGTGAAGCACGTCTAGATGAGATCTTCTAGTAGTTTCTTCAACACACACACACATTCCAGTTGTTTGTCGTCGTAACACGTCACTCAGCGAATTCCACAGATGAAAACAATATTAGTGTTTGATTTAACTATATTATATCGTTAGGGTATGTGTGCTTGTTAGGGTATGTGTGCTTGTTAGGGTATGTGTGCTTGTTAAGGTATTGTGTGCTTGTTAGGGTATGTGTGCTTGTTAGGGTATTGTGTGATTGTTAGGGTATGTGTGCTTGTTAGGTATGTGTGATTGTTAGGTATTGTGTGATTGTTAGGTGTATGATGATGTTAGGGTATTGTGTGATTGTTAAGGTATGTATGATTGTTAGGGTATTGTGTGATTGTTAGGTATGTGTGATTGTTAGGGTATTGTGTGATTGTTAGGGTATGTGTGATTGTTAGGGTATTGTGTGATTGTTAAGGTGTGTGTGATTGTTAGGGTATTGTGTGATTGTTAGGGTATGTATGATTGTTAGGGTATTGTGTGATTGTTAAGGTATGTGTGATTGTTAGGGTATTGTGTGATTGTTAGGGTATGTGTGATTGTTAGGGTATGTGTGATTGTTAGGTATTGTGTGATTATTAGGGTATGTGTGATTGTTAGGGTATTGTGTGATTGTTAGGTATTGTGTGATTGTAGGGTATGTGTGATTGTTAGGGTATGTGTGATTTAGGGTATGTGTGTTGTTAGGGTATGTGATCGTTAAGTATGTGTGATTTGATATGTGTGATTGATAGCGTATGTGTGATTGAGAGGGTATGTGCGATTTACCTTTTATTGAATGATAAACATTTGAAAACACAAAACATGATTATATTGTGCTGAAAATGCTACTACATGGACTGAGTGTGGGGTAAGCAACCTATGAAGAAAAACAACTAGAAAAGACACTAGATTAAGCACTGAAAATGACACTAAGAAGAGTTGTAGGAAGCAACTAAGAGAAAAACAACTAAGAGAAAGACAACAGTTTATTAGCAACATGAAAAATCGAGCAAAGAACAGTTGTACATAATGTGCAACCATGACAAGGGACACAACTTGTTGAATATCAATTATAGCAAGCCTTCGATGTAGAGAGATGATTCAACCAATAGGGACAACGTTTGTGCCCTATTTATGTTGTCACGTGATAGAAACATGGAGAATCTAGACACGTGCTCTATATTGCACGTGACACAAACAGAACAATTATTAGAATCAACAGTTCTGCACACAAAATGTCGCAATAAAAGCATAGTCCCTTTTCGTTTGTTGCAAATATCCTCGTGACTTCAGTTAAACAGTAACTCTGACGTGGTCTCATAATCCACTACATATCTAACTAGAAAATATGAACCATATTTTCCTGGGTTGACTAGGGAAGTGATCACTCACTCACAAGATGAGATTGGTAGTAAATACTGTTTCCGTCTTTTTACAAATGTGGAATTTTCTTTCTGTATTGTTTCCCAGGTTTGATTACGTAAACAGCACCCCCCATAACAGCAGCAAACACGTGTCACAACAGCAGCCAACACATTTCACAACAGATTAGCCACACATGTCACAACAGATATAAAAAACCAAATGAAATAAATGACATCGAACTGTATGACTTGAAAATTTGACATTATTTTAATATGAAACACATCAATAAAATAATGAATTAAAATAACTGCATTCAAGAATAGCACACACCCTGGTGGTCAAATCTAGTCTAGCCACAACATAATATTACAGCAGTGATAGTGTAGTGACTAGTGTACTGGCTGTGCAGGCTCTATGTCCCAGGATGAAATTATATTGTGGGAGTTCCAACTATAACAGCCCTCAATCCTACCTGGCAACAGTTGGGTACTAGAGAAACACTGGTAACAGAAGGTGATAGTGATCACATCACCCATCATGTTCTGGTAACAGAAGGTGATCACATCACACATGTTCTAGCAACAGAAGGTGATCACATCACCCATCATGTTCTAGCAACAGAAGGTGATCACATCACACATGTTCTAGCAACAGAAGGTAATCACATCACCCATCATGTTCTAGCAACAGAAGGTAATCCCTCACACATCATGTTCTAGCAACAGAAGGTAATCACATCACCCATCATGTTCTAGCAACAGAAGGTAATCACATCACACATGTTCTAGCAACAGAAGGTAATCACATCACACATCATGTTCTAGCAACAGAAGGTAATCACATCACCCATCATGTTCTAGCAACAGAAGGTAATCACATCACCCATCATGTTCTAGCAACAGAAGAGTGATCACATCACTCATCATGTTCTAGTCACAGAGAGGTATATTCACATCACCCTCAATCCTACAGCAGCAGGGTTGATCAAGCACCACATCATGTTCAGAACGAAGTATCACATCACCCATCATGTTCTAGCAACAGAAGGTGATCACATCACCCATCATGTTCTAGCAACAGAAGGTGATCACATCACACATGTTCTAGCAACAGAAGGTAATCACATCACCCATCATGTTCTAGCAACAGAAGGTAATCACATCACCCATCATGTTCTAGCAACAGAAGGTGATCACATCACCCATCATGTTCTAGCAACAGAAGGTATCACATCACACATGTTCTGGCAACAGAAGGTGATCACATCACCCATCATGTTCTAGCAACAGAAGGTGACTGGTGCGATGTTGACCACTTCACACATTATATTCTGCTG
The DNA here is from genome assembly GCA_020796225.1 of Arion vulgaris. Classification (NCBI taxonomy): domain Eukaryota; kingdom Metazoa; phylum Mollusca; class Gastropoda; order Stylommatophora; family Arionidae; genus Arion; species Arion vulgaris. The sequence goes on from CM036757.1 coordinate 2,139,841, forward strand.
GGCAAAGACAAATCAGCATATAAGATCATATTTGCTGACATAGCTAGCTCATGGTATGAAAATGACACTTTACTGATTTGACAAGACATTATATAGATTATTACCACAGCAATGTTAACTACATAGCTTAGTCTTCACTGTATGAGAATAACTTCACATCTAAATAGTTTAGCCTTCACTGTATGAGAATGTATTAACTTCCCATCTACATAACTTAGTCTTCACTGTATGAGAATGTATTAACTTCCCATCTACATACTTAGTCTTCACTGTATGAGAATGTATTAACTTCCATCTACATACTTAGTCTTCACTGTATGAGAATGTATTAACTTCACATCTACATAACTTAGTCTTCACTGTATGAGAATGTATTAACTTCACATCTACATAACTTAGTCTTCACTGTATGAGAATGTATTAACTTCCATCTACATAACTTAGCTCACTGTATGAGAATGTATTAACTTCCATCTACATTTAGTCTTCACTGTATGAGAATGTATTAACTTCACATCTACATAACTTAGTCCCTCACTGTATGAGAATGTATTAACTTCCCATCTACATAGTTTAGTCTTCACTACATCAGAATGTATTGTTCCAGGGTGATTAACTCTGTACATATCTTTCTCTATGCCTGGACTAAGGATGAGAATAACGACTTCACTAGATACTTTACTGTCAGCAATGTGACTATCTTCATTGTACTTATAGTCCTCTGCTGTGTTTGTGATACTCCCATTGTAAAAATGATATACTGACTGAGCTTCAGTCCCTTTGTTTCTGTCCTGCTCTCACCCGTGTCATATATATATATATATACATGTACGTTCCACATCATTGTCATCATCTACACAAGAAAACTACTGATATCAAAGACAGACAAAAAGAATCAAGATCAGCATGCAGCAAATGTTAACATGTTGAAAGTATGATTGACCAAGATACTCTTAAGTTCTCAAAGGGATACTACCTCAAAGAAAGGAATGGATGTCAACAGATGTTAGTTAGTTCCTTTCGAGCCAAAGGCGGCACATAGGGCAGATGTTTTAGATCTCCATGTGATACGGTTCTTTGCTAGCAGTTGGAGATCTGGTATGGTTTTACATCCCAATAGTTTACTTTCTTGTTGGATGGTTCTTCGAAGAATGGTCTTTGGTCTTCCACGTTTTCTTTTCCCAACAGGTGACCACATAAGGACTTGTTGATTTAGTCTCTTTTCGTCTGATCTAAAAACATGACCTAAATATTTCCACCTACGTTTCCTTATAATATTTGATACGGGTTGTTGGTGTGTTCTATCTCTCACTGTGTTGTTGGTGTGTTCTATCTCTCACTGTGTTGTTGATGTGTTCTATCTCTCACTGTGTTGTTGGTGTGTTCTATCTCTCACTGTGTTGTTAGAAACAAAATCACTCCATTTTAATAATTTTCTGAGACATTTATTCTCAAAGCTGTCTAGTTTCTTATCAATTTTCTTTGTTATAGAAGACTTCAGAATAGAAGGATTTTATGATATTGATGTATTTTTCCTGGAAGCTGTAGGTCTTAAGAATCTCCCAGAACGATGAAGACTATCAAACGCTTTCTGACTGTCTATAAAATTTATCACTAGTGGTGACTGGAATTCAATTGATTCTTCTATAATGGATCTCAGCGTGAAGATATGATTGGTACAAGAATGATGTGGACGAAAGCCAGCTTGTTCTTCTCTTAGCCTTGCGTCGACGGCTTTTTCAGCCTCTCCATCAAAATACTGCAGAATAGCTTGCCAGGTGTTGATAGCAGAGTTATTCCGCGCCAGTTGTTGCAATTTGACAAATTGCCTTTTTTGGGAGCTTGAACATCACTCTGTTTTTCCAATCTTTTGGAGAGGTCTCATTCTGCCAAACATCGTTCATTAAGGTACGTAGGAATCCCATTGATTTCTCGTCAGTTGCTTTTAGCATCTCTTGTGAAATATCATTGCCACCACTGGCTTTGTTGTTTTTCATTTTCCCTTGATGGCTTGTTTAATTTCTTCCATTGAGAAGTCGTCAATGGGTGCATTTAATGATGGCATTTGTATTTCTGTTTCAAAAACTGGTGTTATCGCTGGGTTGGGGCTATTAAATACCTCTTTAAAATGTCCAGCCCATCTTTTCGATTGTGCTTGTTGTGATGGTATGGATTCGTTGTTTTTTCCCTTTCACAGGACAGCTTGCCGTCGGCGGATGATTCGTTAGCTGTTTCATAATATGAAAGAGTGTTTTACTGTTCCCTGTTTTGGGTGCTGTTTCTGCCTCTAGAGATAACTTCTGGATGTAATCACGTTTATCTTTGCGAGCATTTGCTTTAATATCTTTGTCCAGTTGTCTATATTCAAGGATTGTGATTATCTTTGCAAGCATTTGCTTTAATATCTTTGTCCAGTTGTCTATATTCAAGACTGTTGTTCGTTTTGAGTCGATAGCATTCTTAGTTTAACTTCTTTTCTTTCTTGGATTTTTGCCATGTTTCTTCACTTAACCAATTCTTTCTTTCCTTTTTTTATATATCCTGCTGTTTCTGCTGCTGCAGATTTAATAGTGTTCTTAAAAAAATTCCAATGATTTTCTATGTTCTTCTCGGTGTGTCCTGTTGTAGTGACGTTATGTAAGTTGGTGAATTTATTATGAATATCGATATTGTAGGAACTTTGAATATTTGGTAACAGTAGGCGTTTAGAATCTATTTTCTTGGTTTTTGCGGTTTGTATAGTACTTTCAATTGAGTTCTTATTTTAGCAATGCATAAGTTGTGGTCGCTGACAATATCTGCCCCTCTGTAGGCTCTTACATCTAAGACGGACATACCAAATTTCGAGTTTATACAGAAGTGGTCAATCTGGTTTTTTGTATGTTGGTCAGGTATGTTGTTTTATGGGTGCCTTTGTGTGGAAAGAAGGTACTGGCTATAGCCATATTTGTCAGCTCACATAATTCGAGTAATCTTTCTCCATTTTGGTTCATGGTGCCCATGCCATGTTTACCGATGAATCTTTCTATGCCTTTGTTGTCATTGTCGATTTTAGCATTAAAGTCGCCCATAGTCACAATGAAATCGTGCCTAGGTGTTTTGCTTAGAATGTGTAGCAGTGAAGCGTAAAATCTGTTCTTCTCGTTATCTGAGCTGTCGTTCATTGGAGCGTAACATTGTAAGTTTAAAGTGTTTAGTTTGTAGTCGGGATGTTATAATTCATTCGTTGATTGGCTCCCAGCTAATAAGAGATGATGCAGCTTTATGTGTCATGATGATTTCCCAACTCCTTCTTTATGAATATTATCAGCTCTCCCCGGAATAGTAATAAACACATTTTCGCTAGATATATAATTTTTACCTGAATCCCAAGTATATCCACTCACTGACACCCAAGATGTCCAAGTTATAACTTTTCATTTCTTTACACACCTCAGCGGGTTTTCCCGCTTGAAACATAGTCCTCACATTCCAATAGCCGAATTTCGAACACTGCTTACAATTTAATAAACTAGAACGGTAGCCATTCACATTAATAGAACGATACACATTTAGATAAATAATCTGTTTCAGAAATACTGGAGTTTTTACAATTGAGAATTATTAGGTCTCAGATCAACCGACCAGAGCAAGTAGGATTGAGGATTATTAGGTCTCAGATCAACCAACCATAGCAAGTAGGATTGAGGATTATTAGGTCTCAGATCCACCGACTATAGCAAGTAGGATTGAGGATTATTAGGTCTCAGATCAACCAACCATAGCAAGTAGGATTGAGGATTAGTTAGGTCTTAGATCACGACTAGCAAGTAGGATTGAGGATTATTAGGTCTTAGATCCACCGACTAGAGCAAGTAGGAAGAAAAGAACACCTTCCATCTTGATTGAGACAATGAGAAAATGTTGATTCCAAGATGAATCCACTGATAACAAACTATCACAGTAATGATGATGTGTGTACAGATGGGTGTGTGTGTGTTTACATCATGGTGAGAATTCTAGCTAGCGCATCTGGTAGGGTCATTATAGACCAGGACAGAGAATACAGGATAGCTACTTCCAGTATAAGAATGAAAGTTGATGCTGTTGTCCATCAATGAGTCTCTAAGTGATGGAAGATAATCAAGGTTATGACACAATGTGATAGTGACTCCATGCCATGGAAATTATGGGGTTCGTGGTTAGCAGGATATCTTGATCCTTTACTTGGGCAGCTAAATTACATGTATCTCTGAAGTCAAAGTAAGGATTGCCTGAATAGTGAGCATGTGTAACATATTAGGAGGCATGAATATGCATGAATTTTCAGCTTGAGAAAAAAAACCTTGCTAGAAAGGTTAAAGGACTGTCTTCATTACTCTGTGTTTTTCCCATATTGTTATACTTTTTTCATTTGACTCTGTGTTTTCCCATATTGCTTCATTACTCTGTGTTTTTCCCATATTGCTTCATTACTCTGGGTTTTTCCCATATTGCTTCATTACTCTGGGTAGAAATGACAAAGCCACCTTCCAAGAATATTGCACAAACTCTTGAACAGTCTATCTACTAGAACAATGACCATGTCTGACACATGCATGGACAGGTCCAAAACATTTGGTTTAGAACAATGACCATGTCTGACACATGCATGGACAGGTCCAAAACATTTGGTTTAGAACAATGACCATGTCGACACATGCATGACAGGTCCAAAACATTTGGTTTCTGTATATGTTGATGACACATACAGATCTTAGTGACCTAGTGTCCTAGACTTATAGGTGTTTACAGGTAATGAGAGAGTAGATATGTAGGTGTTTGAGGTAATGAGAGAATTCACATGTAGGTGTTTACAGGTAATGAGAGAGTAGACATGTAGGTGTTTGAGGTAATGAGAGAGTAGATATGTAGGTGTTTACAGTAATGAGAGAGTAGACATGTAGGTGTTTGAGGTAATGAGAGAGTAGATATGTAGGTGTTTACAGTAATGAGAGAGTAGACATGTAGGTGTTTGAGGTAATGAGAGAGTAGATATGTAGGTGTTTAAGGTAATGAGAGAGTAGACATGTAGGCGTTTACAGTAATGAGAGAGTAGATATATTTGAGTCAAACACATTAATGGTTGCATTGTTGTCGATGGAGACAGGTGAAATTCTGTAGTTGCTTAGTGACACCCATGTTGAAAAAGAACATAGTAATCAATAACATAAATATATATATATACTATTATTGAAGAAATTTAGTATTAAACATTGCAAGAGCAGGAGAATCATTGGTACATACTAAAATGTGTGTTTGACCAGTGAGCTACAGGAACCAGCAGCAAGAATTCCCGTTGAAAACTGCACCTATTGGTCTGTGCGGAGTGCTGTGAAGTCAGTACAGTAGCCAGTACAGGACAGGTGTGCAAGAGGTTAACTTGACTCAAACAGTGATGTAGAGACAGTGGTTAGAACATTGTGTATACAGTACTGACATTTGTAATTCTGTGTTATTCTGTGGTCAAGTAATGATACACATCACTTTATAGTGAGTGACTGATCCAGGTGTGTGGACAGGTAAGACATGATACACATCACTTTATAGTGAGTGACTGATCCAGGTGTGTGAACAGGTAAGAAATGATACACATCACTTTATAGTGAGTGACTGATCCAGGTGTGTGGACAGGTAAGAAATGATACACATCACTTTATAGTGAGTGACTGATCCAGGTGTGTGAACAGGTAAGAAATGATACACATCACTTTATAGTGAGTGACTGATCCAGGTGTGTGGACAGGTAAGAAATGATACACATCACTTTATAGTGAGTGACTGATCCAGGTGTGTGGACAGGTAAGAAATGATACACATCACTTTATAGTGAGTGACTGATCCAGGTGTGTGAACAGGTAAGAAATGATACACATCACTTTATAGTGAGTGACTGATCCAGGTGTGTGGACAGGTAAGAAATAATACATGGTAAAAGTTGAAGTAATAAAATAATATTTAGCTATACATAAAAAAAGTGATATACAACATACGGACAATAAAATATTGAATATTGACGGCTATGTACATTCTGATATCAAAATATCATAGGAAAAAGAATAAAAGTGGTGATAAACTAATGTGTGGCATTATGATGAAATTGACAAAACTATTTGAGATAATATAGAAATAAAGTTGATTTTCCACACAAGTACATTGCAATCATGTATAAGACAGGGAATAAGCTGGTCACATAAAGAGATTAACCAGTCCAACATACAGGCTAGATAATATAACATGACACAGGTGATGGTATCAGTACAGGTCACCAAATGTCCTCTTCCTCCCCCATCTCCCATAAGCTGTTACTGATGAAGTATCTGGACTGTTTCAGCTCATCAAAACAAAATGTTTTCACACTTGATTTACCACGGATGACTGTATACAAGTTAAGAAATTTAACAACAAATAGAAATATACAATCAAATCTTCTATTGAAGATTTGCAAGGAAAAATTGAGTTATATATCATTCTTTTTTCTTGATATTTTGTCAGGTTTTCATTCCAGGTAGCTGTTAGTCAAACTTAACAAAACTCATAACTGGTTTTGAAATACCAATAGTTCGAGCCTTCACTCAACATGGGCTCCCAACCAAGCTGCCCAGCGTGTTAGTAGCGTGTTGAACTACGGGTGACAAGTCCTCTGTGAGTACGGGTTCAACTCCGCGGACTGGCAGAAAAGCCACAGGTTCCCCAGATTTACGGTGTTCGTGGCAATGAACCGAAGGGTTACGATGTCCATGACACCGAGCCAAGAGCTTTCAGCTCAAGTGCTTCTGGATAAAAAAAAAAAAATCAAACAATACATCTAAACACCCTACTCTGTTTTCTGATAATGATACAAGAAAAACATCAGCAATTAGTCTAAATCTTATTTAGTCTACTCTAAAACAAAACAGTCTTCAGTGACTTCATAGGAGGAGTCGTCATTTAGTGGTCAGAATATCATCAACACACATGGAATCAATTAATCCATCAGTGATATGATCTACTCTTCAGTATGTCTCTCAGCGTGTGGCAACTAATGACATTTGTTCTTTGTTGTTGGTTTACTATTCTACTTTAGCTACCAGCATAGTGCTCTTTGTCTAGCTACCAGCATAGTGCTCTTGTCTAGCTACCAGTATAGTGCTCTTGTTTAGCTACCAGTATAGTGCTCTTGTCTAGCTACCAGCATAGTGCTCTTGTCTAGCTACCAGTATAGTGCTCTTGTTTAGCTACCAGTATAGTGCTCTTTGTCTAGCTACCAGCATAGTGCTCTTGTCTAGCTACCAGCATAGTGCTCTTGTCTAGCTACCAGCATAGTGCTCTTTGTCTAGCTACCAGCATAATGCTCTTGTCTAGCTACCAGCATAGTGCTCTTTGTCTAGCTACCAGCATAGTGCTCTTGTCTAGCTACCAGTATAGTGCTCTTGTCTAGCTACCAGCATAGTGCTCTTGTCTAGCTACCAGTATAGTGCTCTTGTTTAGCTACCAGCATAGTGCTCTTGTCTAGCTACCAGCATAGTGCTCTTGTCTAGCTACCAGCATAGTGCTCTTGTCATACCAGCATAGTGCTCTTGTCTAGCTACCAGCATAGTGCTCTTGTCTAGCTACCAGCATAGTGCTCTTGTCTAGCTACCAGTATAGTGCTCTTGTTTAGCTACCAGCATAGTGCTCTTGTCTAGCTACCAGCATAGTGCTCTTGTTTAGCTACCAGCATAGTGCTCTTGTCTAGCTACCAGCATAGTGCTCTTGTTTAGCTACCAGTATAGTGCTCTTGTCTAGCTACCAGCATAGTGCTCTTGTCTAGCTACCAGCATAGTGCTCTTGTCTAGCTACCCCACTCTGAGAATCATGGCGCTGCTAACATTGAGCAACACCTTCTTGTGCTCTTGTACCAAGGTATTGTTCTGTCATGTATAGAATATGCATGCGCTCTCCTAACAATTAGTCCTACGCAAACAGTGAGACTGGAAAGAATTCAGAATGAGGCTATGCGCATCATTCTGGGATGCCCAAAGATACACCAGGAGTGCAAGCGATTCCTTCTTGACCTCCCAACTATTGCTAACAGAATTGAAACTTGGAGGTTCGATCATATCTAAGAATCAATGCAAACAAGGAACATCCTCTCCATGAAGAACTCATTAAGGAGAAAGGTGTAGACTCAAGAGAGGCAGATCATGGCTGAGTCAGGCGGAAGATACGCTTAGGAAAATATGTGATCCTTCCGGAATTGAAACAGGAGAGGAATGGATTGCTGTACAACATCAATTTCAAACTGCTTTCACCGTTATTACATCTATTAAGAAAAACTGCGAACAAAATAATCTATCACTGCTAAACGTAGAGGTGGAGGCTCTCTTGAATGACAATATCAATGATACAGATGTGGTTATTTACACCGATGGTTCAGTCATTCGCCAACAACGCTGTGCGTGGGCTTTTTCAGCACGCTCCGGAGGAAAAATAATAAGAGAGGCCAGTGGGGCCTAAGCAACAACCACAAGTAGCTTGACAATGGAGGTTCGGGCGGTTACGGAGGCGGTGAACTGGTTGGCATCTCACAATTACTCTCATGTTTTCATACTCAGTGACTCCATGAGCATGATTCGTAAAGTCGAATCAAGTATGGTGAGACGAACTGGGTGGAGGTACTGGTACAGACAATGATCAGAGAAATCACCTTTATTTTTGTCCCTGGGCACGCAGGAGTTAGGGGTAATGAACAAGCTGATAGATTGGCTGGCTTGGCTACAATATCAGAGGAGCTGCCATGGATTGAAATGACATTCTTCACGCATTGAGAGAGTCTTTCGAACAGAGGAGTTTCAGGGCTGTGAATCCCACTGCTGACCAGATTGAAAGAGATGGGTGTCAATATTGGTGCAGCCGAAAAGAACGACATACTAAATATGCAAGAGATTGATTAATCAACATCGAACTGGCGTGTTGGGTCGCTGGACGCTGCTGGATTTGCTGAGGCGGAGATCGGAGCACCTATGGACATGTCCGGAGTGATATGATGATAGTCCTCATATAACTGATAACTGAAGTTAGCTACCCCACATTTAACTTGATATTCTTGACAGTCTGGTTAGGGTTGTAGATTCATCACTATTACTTGAATAATTTATACGTCATCTCTCTCTTAGAGAATTCAGAACATCAGCCTAGTCCAATGATCGCCTGCTTTTACACAGCCATACCTGCGCGTTCATTTCCTCTTTACACCTGCATGCCTGACACAAAAATAAAACTGATTTGTCATCATAGAACTCTTCTATGACTCAAACCACTGTCTCCAAGCACCTTCTGTTTCAATCTTCCTGAGCATACTCATCATCGAGAAAACATGCATGGAGAAAAAGTCTGTGACTCCTGCCAGATCATCACTCTAGTTACTGCCATTATTTCCATAGTGAGAATGCTTGTAGTCACAGCAAAACCACCACTGTTTACCTTCACAACATCGCCTCTGACTTGAGCAGTGAAAGCACATGTCGAATCACTGACCCATCTGTGTAAATTATTAAACACTAAGGAAAACTCCAGCACAGATGCAGAAACTCCATAGCATCGATAAACATCCTCAATGAATGGACTTCCTATTATTCTGGCATAACTCTCTGCATAAGAGATATGAGACCGCCTGCCCAGCGTGTTCGTAGCGCGTTGGACTGCGGATGACAAGCCCTCTGTGAGTGCGAGTTCAATTTCGCGGGCTGGCAGAAAAGCCACAGATTCCCCAGATTTACGGTGTCCATGGCACCGAGCGAAGAGCTGAAAGCTCAAGTGCTTCTGGATCGAAAAAAAAATAAATAAGAGATATGAAATTAAAACAACCTTCAGAATGCAAGTCAAACATCTAAACCACTTCACTAACGACCCCCCCAACAATAAATAAAAAAGTGTTTAGATTAAACAGTTGAATAAAGTTAATGTGTAAACTAGAATATAATGACTGTAGGAGGATCTCACCAACTTGTAGTATAGACCACTGATCATAGTAAACTAAACACAAAGGACAAAGAAGACACTGACTGAGTTATATCAACACAACAAAGACAAAACAAAAAAAAAGGCTCATTCATTCATAAGTACAAGATAAATTGCCACAGAAGGATACAGCCTTTGACTTCACTCGTGCGGTCCTATGTGCCAGCTGATCTTACTGACTTCTCTGTAGAGATTCACGGAATACCTGCAAATTAATCAACAAATCATTTCAGTCAACTTTAACTTTTTTATTTACTGTTTTAAATATCACAAATTCTGTCTGAAACAGAGATCATCATCTAGTAGGTTGTCCTGTGCAACATTTTGTCACTATAACAGTTTTCTTTAGAATCTCTATTATAGACTTCTGTTGTTACAAATATTAGAATTATTCTGTTTGACTTGCTACACTGACTTCAACACTGACTAAAAAACATATGACTAACATAAACAGAAGAAATACCTTGCTCGTGGGTGAGCTCTGTTGATATTGTTGAGTTCTTCACGAGCATCAGTCAACTGATTCTCTGCTTCTTTGACTCGGATCTGAAGACGACAGATCTCATTTGTTGCTTCATCAATTTTCTTGTCTAGGGTTAGCAGCTGTTGCTGCTGTTTCTCAATTTCTTCTGCTGTCTTTTGGTCATCCAGGCTGGACAATGAGTCACTTACTACCTGCAATTCTGTTTGCAACAAGACAATAATGAGAGCTATGTCAGATGGGCACACAAGTATATTTATAATATAACAATCTTAACAAACACACAGATATGTTATCAATATCAAAGAGGTGTGGGTGTTCACAGAGTTCAGTTAGATCATATGGAAGGTCATTTAGTTTCTGAAAATATCGGATGTTAATATGAAAGGATTTCTCCATCACAATCGTCCATTAAAACAAGTCAAAGACTTTACATATCTAGGGAGCAATTTTTCTGCAAACGGAAGAATAACTAATGAAATCCAACACAGATGCAACAAAGCAAACAAATGATAGGACAAATGGCACTAATCTTTTTTTTTCCAATCCAGAAGCACTTGAGCTGAAAGCTCTTGGCTGGGTGTCATGGACATCGTAACCCTTGCTCGGTGCCACGAACACCGTAAATCTGGGGAACCTGTAGCTTTTCTGTCAGTTCGCGGAGTTGAACACGCACTTACAGAGGACTAGTCACCCGTAGTCCAACGCGCTACGAACACGCGGGCACACCAATCTTAAAATACAGACATGTCACCATGAACACAAAAAGAACAATGTTCAACCCAATCTTTCTCCCTACATTATGCTGCAGTGCCAAACTTGGACGCTGACATCAAATGATAGAAGAAAACTAGTACGACAGAGATGAAGAGTCTGCGTAGAATCCTGGGGGCAACAAGAAAAGACCAGTTGAGAAATGAAGACATCAGGAAAAAGTGGGTACAACATCAGTTCTGAACTTCATCAAGAAACAACAAACTATATGGGTCAGCTGCATAAGCTGATTACCAACAGAGCACCTCAAAGAGCAATGTTGCTCTGATACAATGGATACAAAGCAAAAGGTTGGCCATGTAAAAGGTGGACCTCAGAGATAAGAGAGGCGACAAAAGACACTATTTATGATGCACAAACAAGGGCTCGTACTAGAACTCTCTTCTTATTCTGATGCTTTGAAAAAATAAAAGGAAAAGAAGAATATGAAAGAACTTTTATTAAGTATGAAAACAAACTATGATCAAATAATAACTACAATAATTTATAAAAGTATCAATTTATCTGGGACGGATTAGCATAATGTGTACCTATCAAATCAAGAGGGTTGTGGGTACAACGACCCCACATGTCAGGACAAGAATTTGTTCCTCCTATCTTCTGCATAAAAATGCCTAGAAATTTAAAGTGACAGGCACTTCATAAGCTAAGGTATGACAAGGCTGCAAGATTTTTATTAAAAAAAAAAAGCAAACATTTATTTATGATCAATTTACTAGTTCTACTTTATAGATCAGAATTATGGAGAATGACAAAAAAGGGATGCAGGTAGATTGTCTATCTTTCATCACTTATGTCTGTGCAGAATTCAGAGTTCATCACTTATGTCTGTGCAGAATTCAGAGTTCATCACTTATGTCTGTGCAGAATTCAGAGAATATTCAGACCAGAATGAATATCTAACAACAGACATATCCAAAACAACTAAACAGAAAATAATGTTATAAAAGAAAAGGTATGACCATGTTATGTGAATTAATTCAGCAATACCAGCCACAATAGTTTCCATATGGGCACTAGAGGAGAGAAGAAAGACAGAACAAGATGGAGACAAATGATGGAGGAACTAAAGACAAAGGATTGACTTCATTGCGCCAGGTTTTAACCTCATATAACTATGTCCCTCTCCACATAAATGGCATACAACCTGCCAAGAGTATTACACAAAGCATGAGCTCTGTAGCTTCTGCAACAATTCTAGGGATCTATGGAAAAACTGATGACATTACTTTCTGCAATATGTCTGATGTGGAATACTGCACCAAATATTGCAATGAACAAGAGAGTATAGAAAGTAAATATTGAAGCCCCATGTCCCATCAGGCATGAAGAGAATAAGTAAGTTAGTCAACTAGCTACAAACTGAAAACAACATGATACAGTTCAACCACATGATGATGTTACAGTTAAACATGATACAGTTCAACCACATGATGATGTTACAGTTAAACATGATACAGTTCAACCACATGATGATGTTACAGTATAACATGATACAGTTCAACCACATGATGATGTTACAGTTAAACAACAAGATGGTACTACAGTACAGTATAACATGAAACTGTTCAACCACATGATGATGTTACAGTACAATAACAAGCTGATGGTACAGTACAACAATTGCATGTTGTATGAGAACAAAGCAACTGATGACAGTAACTACATTGTAACTACAGACATTTAGAATCAAATACTGTATGAGCAGAGAAGGGTTGATTGTAGTTGGCATTTAACCAGTGACTAGATACCTGAAGGGTTGATTGTAGCGGACATTTAACCAATGACTAGGCACCTGAAGGGTTGATTGTAGTGGGCATTTAAGCAGTGACTAGACACGTGAAGGGTTGATTGTAGTGGGCATTTAAGCAGTGACTAGACACCTGAAGGGTTGATTGTAGTGGGCATTTAACCAGTGAGACATACGAAACAATGAATAATACTCATCACCATCTACAGAGAGAAACTGAGCACATATAAACATCCTAACCATCATATACAAAATATCTTTCCCTCTGCAACTCCCATAAACTATACATAAACTTTATTCACTCTGCAACTCCGATAAACTTTATCCACTCTGCAACTCCGATAAACTTTATTCACTCTGCAACTCCGATAAACTTTATCCACTCTGCAACTCCCATAAATTTATCCAATCTGCAACTCCCATAAACTTTATCCAATCTGCAACTCCCATAAACTTTACCCACTCTGCAACTCCCATGAACAGCATCCAATCTGTAACTTCCATAAACTTTATCTACTCTGCAACTCCCATAAACTTTATCCAATCTGCAACTCCCATAAACTTTACCCACTCTGCAACTCCCATAAACTACACATAAACTTTATCCAATCTGTTTATGCATTTATGGCGCATAAACTTTATCCACGATGCTACTCCCATAAACTAAACATAAACGTTATCTACACTGCAATTCCCAAACAAGATACAGTTGGAATACAATCCACTGCCAATTCTAACCTGTTATATCCCTCTCCAGAAATTGTTTTTTCAGGGATGCTTTTCTTTTCATTTCTTGTCCCCTGGATATCAGTTGTAACATCATTTCCTTGACACTGTTTGCCATTTCTTGCACATGTTTAGGCAGGTGTGCTGCTGTTTGTAGTGTCATCATAAGAAACTTTCAACTATCCATGGAAACATACAATAGTTAGTCATGCTTTGAAAAGTGACCGTACTTATGAATCTGATCATCCAAAAATGAACATATTTAAAACTGTTTAATATTCAAACATAACAAGTAAAATTTACTTACTTTTCTTTGTTGGATAAGAGTAAATAATCAGAAATATTTTCATACAATCATCATTGAAACTAACTCTATAGCTGGTATAAATAAAATATACAAAATATCAACTAAGATGGAACAAAACAGACTCAAGGTGATGACCAGAGTTGTTCTCAGCTTAAGTGATCAACCATGTAGCAATGAAAACTTGCCAGTTTAATTATGAAAATGCAACCACAAATTCTTCGCCTGATTCAAACATACTTGACCAAATGCAATATTCCTTTAGTTTATCATGCTCCCTACTCTCCTGAATTGGCTTCTTGCAATTTTTGGCTGTTCTCAAAACTGAAAGGAACCCTATTTGAATCACGTGACGACATTATGTGGATCACAGCGGCCAAGCTATGCTCCATTCCTAAAAAAGTTCACAGGGAAATGATTTTAACAATGGCAGGACCGCATGGAGAAGTGTGTGCAGTCCTAATGTGAGTAATTTGAAGGAGATTCGAATTTCAGACCTACAGGTGAGTAAGAGTATGTTTTGGCCAAAGGTCTGATACTTTTTTAGACAGACCTGATATTCATTTCATTCTCTGATACTTTTTATGCAGATCTGATATTCATTTCATTCTCTGATACTTTTTATGCAGATCTGATATTCATTTCATTCTCTGATACTTTTTATGCAGATCCGATATTCATTCACGGATACTAAAATAGCAAACAATAACAATATGTTATGAATCGTATCTCTAAGTCGCAAGAGAGGAAGATAACTTTTAGTATGCAAGATGATTTGCTTGAGAAATGCCATCAGCTACCAGAACAAACAATAAAAATTACAAAGAAAAATTATAAGAGTCACATCTGTCATAAAAATAAACAGAGAGACGGAAAATTAAATGGATTGGCCACCTGTGTGTTATTGGGACCCTCAAGTGGAGCAAATAATAGTAACACTGAGACCTACAAGGTATGTCTTAAGAGGTGACTAATGTAGGAGTCTAGGGAAGCTACCTAGTAAATAAAATAGAAATCAGATGTGCTGGCTTACTTGTAGGTGCATAACTGGAACAACGTACAAGCGTTCTTAGGCTCGGATCACATACAAATCACAAAGAGTGGTCGATATGACGCATTTGATGAAGAAGAAATGGATTGGCTATCTTATGAATGAGTCGATTATAACTTTTTACACTTTGCATATGCAACAAAAGTTCAGGTATGAGAATTCAAAAGACTGATTGACAAGTCACAATATCCAAGTAATTCTATGACTAGGTTCACTAGGTACTTTAATACATTTTTCATAAATAGCCCTACCGGGCTACCCTACATCATTAAACATGCGTTAGATATACCTTCAAATTTACAACTCATTTAAACCTCAACCAAGTATCAGTATGTACAATAATTGTGGGGTAAGGGGGTTTATTGATTTTGTATTAACTATTTTAATGAAACATCTGATAATAAATATAATAATATATTTAATATTATTAAAAGATAGAGTAATTTATATGACAATCATCAACGACAACATATTTGGATACCACATATGGTATCATACGTGTGGCCAAACAACAAGAACTGAAGTTTTACAAGTTGCTTCTTCACAACAGTGACGACTCGACTGTGACAGCATGACTCTTAGTCTTACTAAGTTACTAAGAGCCAAGAGCATAGATTATAGATGATAGTTAAATAGAGGTCTAAAGTAAATAAAACATGTTCCAATGACTCAACCAGAGCAACCCTCCGTTAGCAGCTAGTCACTACTAAGTCAGTTTTACTAAAACTAAAACTTTTAGTTTAGTCAATCGGTATGAGTCCAACCAACATTATTTATTAATAATCAAATAATAATAATTCATCTCATCACAAAGTCACAAATCAGTGGCAGCAACTTGAAACAACCTAAATACATTTCCAATCACATATACGGGTGCAGATTAATCTTTAACGCAAGAAACTCAATAAATGATCCTAAATTAGATAATGACTTACTGAACAATATTACAGAAAGACAATTTACAAGTGAAACTTGACGACGAAACTAGACGACTTGAATTTTAAGTTTTCCGCTTCTGCAGAAATATAATCTCTGAACACAGGAGAGTTCCACTCGTCAAGATAAAGAGAAGATAAATCGTCCATGAAGTCAAGGGAAAGAATCTACGAGATGTTAGTTCAATCGTGAGCTCCCTTTGCAAGCAAGGACATAGTTTAACCTGCCTTACATGTAGTTACACATCAATAAAGGACTCTTAGCTAGACATAGTTTGTAATCAGTAGCTTGCCGCCTTATGGACTAGTAGGACTAGCTTGTTCCCCAAGCGTGAAGACTTTATAGTTATTCTTATTTGAATTAAATTTCCATTTAATTAAATTTCATCTAATTAAAAACATAAAATAAAAATACTGATTAAACATCATTAATATTTTTCCACAATTTGCGTCGCACTACTGCAACGATATTTCCTGCTAATTGAGATACCAAAGACTCCACTTAGACATCGGTAGCGCTCGGGTTTTTTTGGGGGATACCAAAGAGGGTCATGGCTCGGCTCTTTGCGATACATGGACTAGCTGACTCTACAATAGTCATGTGTGATTGTCTGTGTATATATATTATAAATGCTAACTCTTGGCGTTCTTTCGCATACAATTTATTTGCCGTTTTTATCTTCTGATGGGTAATTTTTTCGTTATTAACCTTATTTAATTGTTCCAGTTAATGAAAGGGATCTGGGGACGTGTTCATGTGTTCGATTGTTAGTATAGTTTGGCAGTGCTTCAATGTATGAAATATAGAAACGGAATTGGTTTTGAAATCTAGTCCCTCACTACAGAGCGTAGAGCGTAGAGTATACATACATGTGACGTAATAAAAGTAGGTCAGCGAGATACTGCATGCAGTGTCGTTGGCATGTCACGTGTTGTATTCGCAAATGATTAGATTATTCACATCATCATCTGGAGGTCTCAGTTTTGAAGAAATGCAGCAAGTAAAAACTAAAGGTAGACAAGCACAAACATTTCAGTTAGAACAAAAGTGAAAGACTATATGCGCCATTTCAAGACGGACTATTATAATGGTATATATGTATATGGCCCTTTTCATCTTTACAGACGGTCAATAGGAAGTGTTTTACTGTGACAACTTCTGAGTTTTCGCTTTTCTCTCTTGTTGTTCAGCTCGTACATAAGTCTCTTCTCAAAAGACTCTGCGCCCTTCCGTAATTTGGAATGGTACAAAATGGTTAACTGAATGCAAATCAAGAAGCAGATTGTATCAATTGTTGGCCTTGTGCACTGTTCGAAACAGATCAGGTAGTTTGGAGTAATAATGTTTTGTGATATCAATAATTTTCACAAAGCCAACATGCGACACGAAAAGATTGATTATCCGCAATAACTACATTACAAACTTTCGAAGAAACTTTAATATATTTGCAATGCTTCTTCTTGTGTTGTCACACTGTTACCGGGTAGTTGCCCAGTTTCATGGTTTTCTGTTTCTCTATTAAGTGAACATAAAAGTTTTGATACTTTAAAACATAATAATTAGGCGTTTAGTGTGGACATGCCAGACAATGTCGTCTTCGTGGTGAGAGAGAAGATATAGTAATCAACTTCTCATGGGTACGGTGAGCAAATGGACTTTGGGATGGCTGCTGCAGCGGAGGACAGAGCATGCATGGGAATGCCCAGTGTGCCGTGACGTCGACCACATAACATAACATAACATAACTGATTGATGGATTCAAACCAGGAACTAATGAGGTGATTAATTGATGTGTGCTGTGCTTTGGCTAAACAAGAGTTGTCATTCACAACGAACGGCAAGATTCCCTTAACCGGGGATGCTACAACGAACAAATGCATCGCTTGTGTGGTGCCGGGGTCAGCAGGGAATCAACAAATAGTACCACTGCGACCTAAAGGCAGTTCATAAGAGACCACTGATGTAGGACCTAGGAAGGTACGATAGTAAATAAAAGCATCGCAGAAGTCGTATGTGCTGGCTACTTGTAGGCGCATAACGGGTGCAACGTTCAATCGCTCTTAGGCTCAGCTCACATACAAATCACACAGAGTGGTTAACAAGTGGCTCTTGCCATTCAAGCTTAGTCATGGCGCATAAATTATGGTGCATTTATTTTCCATAGAAACCTAGCATTGTTGACGGAACTACGGAGTTCATGCTTTGTGCAATGCTCTCGGTAGGAGACGATTATTTCTGCATAGAATAATGGAGCCATATGGAGTAAAACCTGATGCAATGGAGTCAATCCTTTGTCTGAACAACTTTTACGTACTTTATAAATATGATAGTAAGTTGGAGTTTTATCTTCAGAGTATGGAGGAGGGGGTTAAAGGAACCTCCAACATAATTCAAAACTACATCATTGAATGGGTTGATGATGTCATTCTGTATGAGGTTAAGTCAGAACTTAATAATGCATTTTTTGTCTAGCAATAATGTTAGATAAAACTATGGACATTGCAAAGCTCTCTCGAAAGAGGTAATCTGTGAACGGTAAAAGTATCCTTGCTAAATTGCATTTTTTCAACCTAGTTCCCTTTTAGAAAAGTCACCGCACGCCACTGTTTGTAATAACATTCCATATTTTATTTTGCTAATAAAAAAGGACAATTTGTCAAATTTGTTCATATTAAAAACAAAGTCAGGATAGTTTTACCCAAAACAAGATACAGCGACGTTTAAACCAAAATGTTTTCTAATCTGGTTCCACGGCATGGCGTAAGGAATTACTTCTTATTTTTCATGTCTGTTGGCCTACACGCTCTGATATAACCACAAAATGGCATGAAATTAGGCTGAAAGAGCGTGCCTCGGCCTAAGAAGGCTTTAATTCGCTACATAACAAACAAGGCCTTTATTAAGTAAAGGATATACAACACATGGAATAGAGTCTAAGTTACTAAACACTAGACATCACATGTTACATGGAATAGAGTCTAAGTTACTAAACACTAGACATCACATGTTACATGGAATAGAGTCTAAGTTACTAAACACTAGACATCACATGTTACATGGAATAGAGTCTAAGTTACTAAACA
Source organism: Arion vulgaris (assembly GCA_020796225.1). NCBI lineage: Eukaryota > Metazoa > Mollusca > Gastropoda > Stylommatophora > Arionidae > Arion > Arion vulgaris. Next base: position 2,158,945 of record CM036757.1, read on the forward strand.
CTAGACATCACATGTTACATGGAATGATTTTTGTTGTGTTAACAGTGCGTTTGTTGTGTGTATTCAGAAAATGGCGGACAGCGGTTATGACGAACGACTCAATCTGCCGTATGTAGTGATATTGCGTGTGCATAAAGCTGTATTTTGTCGTGATTGATGTTCCCTTCGACATGAATTGCAATTCAAGTGATGAACAATTTTGTGTTGACACTTTAGCGACGGCCATATGCATTTAGGCGGTGCATGTTGCTTTTTTGTTGCGGTACGGCTGTTTCATTCTGGAATTAGTTCACACAGGAGACGGTTGTTAGCATTTCGTGTGATTTTCGTTGGCACACGAACGGAGCAATTATGGGGTGACCCGTTGCAGTGATGTTGGAAACGTACATATGAACTATGAAGACATCACAGTCAGAAGGTAAATCCCATCTAATTGCTCTAAAATGAAAATATGTGACTAAAACGTAGAACGTAATTAATCTGGAAAAAAAACAACAGAAAAATGGAAAAATATGATAGAATAATGATAATCAAATATATACATACAATATCTACATGAAAAATATACACATATATTATGGAGAATGGGAAGATACAGTCAGTATCAAGAAGCAAGTTAATGTAGTTCAAGGTCACATTATACCAATAAAAAAATGTATCATTAATTTTCTATAGCACAATAGCTTCAATCATCAGAGGAACAAGATGGGACCATCGTGACCTGGATATCGTGAGATCTCAAATAGTCAATTGCTTTGAAATGAGTAGCTACAGTGGTTACACATAGCGTTTGCATATATCACGAAATGGTTGACTGAAGCGTACATTAAATTTTGCCAGTTTCGTCTATATACACAGTGTTTACAAATGATGGCGTAGACGATGTTACGGGACTCGCATGTAAAACCATCCTCAATAATAAATATGACTTAAGATGATATCCACAAAGACTCCTTGTTTCAGCCAGAAATATTAAACATCCTCAATAACAAATCTTACTTAACCCGTTCGCTGCTACATACTTTCCGAAGTATGAGCTAAAAATAGCTACTCTTTGGTTCTAGGTCACAAACGTGAATGTACGCCTATAGCAGTGATAGTAGCAAAGTATAGAGTGTTAACACGTCTTCAGCCCACAGAGGAAAGATAATAACAGACGTGTTAATGCGTCTTAGAAGTGAATGGGAAAACGTATATATACGTCTTAAGCAGCTAAAGGGTTAAGATGATATCCAGAAAGGCTAAATACCTCCTTGTTTCTGCCAGAAATATTAGAATATGTTTCTTCGCAACTCAGAAAGTCTTTATGTACATGTTTTAGAATCGAAATGTTCCGAGATTTGAACACCTCTCAATCGTTAAGAAATTTGACTAAATGTTCCGAGATTTGAACACCTCTCAATCGTTAAGAAATCTGACTAAATGTTCCGAGATTTGAACAAATCTCACTCGGGCACCAATCTGACTAAATGTACCGAGATTAGAACATCTCTAACTCGTGCAAAAATCTGCTAAATGTACCGAGATTGGAACATCTCTAACTCCTGCACAAATCTGACTAAATGTACCGAGATTGGAACATCTCTAACTCCTGCACAAATCTGACTAAATGTACCGAGATTGGAACATCTCTAACTCCTGCACAAATCTGACTAAAGGTTTTAGTACCTACACCATGTTTATGCAGTCACATTGACCTCTGTGCAGATCATGCAGATTTCATGCCAGACCATCGTCGTCTCTAAAGGCACTCGCACTTAGTGAAATACAGAAAAGTAAACACTTACATGGTCAACAAAAGATATACATCAAAGATATGAACACGTTCTCACAAAAACATTTAGTATAAGTACTGACAGATATCTGATGCTACGAAAAGAAATGAGAAAATTAGAGTATTGTGGACATTTAAAAAGATATAAAGGGTTGAAGAAGACCGTTATTGAAAGACCATCATTTGCATCCCGGTAAAGAGGAGAAGAGCAAGACAACGGTGGAGATGGTTTCATGCTGTAATTGATGATTTGAGCATGACGGTTGCAGAGGCAGGACATCTGGCGTATGAGAGAGAGAGAGAGAGATAGGGGGAGAGAAATTCCGAAGGAATGTTAGGGTGGCAACGTTCTGGCCAGGACAAGCTTTTTGATGAACTGACATATGGACGGTGTCTGTAGAACACCTGACTAAACCATGTAGTATAAGTACTAACAGGGGGACAGTTGCTGTAAGAAGACTGACTGACTTAGCACACATTAATCCTTCAACGAGCAGTGATGTGTAATACATTCAGAAATGCAACAACAAAACTGAGACGAAAATCCTTAAAAACCTTACAATATCTCACAATTGCAAACATGTCTTGCCCATATTGTTCCGTATGCTCAGGAAGATTGAAACAGGCTGGGCTCGGAGACAATGGATAGAGTCGCCGAGAAGGTCTAAGCAGAGCCAACTATAAACTACTAGAGCCTGGCTGTGGTCTAAGCTGACAAATGTCAGTTTTATTTTTGTGGCAGGGCTTACAGGGGCTGAAAGGGGAAATGAACGCTCCGTTATGTTTGCAGGTATGGCTGCTGTAACCAGCTGGCGAGCAATGGACCAGGCTGATATTGCAAATTTCGTAAGGTAGAGAGGACGTGTACATGATTCAAGTAATAGTGGTGAATCTACAACACTAACCAGACTGTAAGAGACCCCAAGTTATATGTGGTGTAGCTAGACAGGAAAACTATGCTGGTAGCCAAAGAAGAATAGTTAAACCAACATATAACTAGTGTCGTTAGTCGTCACACGTTGAGGAACATACTGAGAAGAAGATTGGAACATTTATAAACTAATTGCTTCGATGTACAGAGATGATGATGATCTCACGACTAAACTAAACTGAAAAACATACTGAGGAGGAGATCGGATCACTTATGGACAAATTTGTTCGATGTGCAGTCATGATGATCCAACGACTAAACTAAACAGAGAGACATACCGAGGAGGAGATCGGATCACTTATGGACAAATTTGTTCGATGTGCAGTTACGATGATCCTACGACTAAACTAAACTAAAACTACTGTGCAGAATCCTTCCAGACTCAAATCAGATACATCAGTCACCTACGCACATATAGACTGACACGACCCAAGCAATTTTTCTTAAAAATAAAAATCTGACCAGCAATGACGGAATGCGGGAAGGCCATTCAGAGTCAGAACTGTTTGATTCTGAACACGACTTTGCTAGCGCATTCCCGCCATGTTTGGTCGGATATTTTCCGGTTTCGTTTGCCGAGCTACTGAGTTAGTGCTTGAGCAACGCTGTAGCTATGACTGTTACATGGAATGCTTTTTGCTGTGTCAACCGTGCGTTTGTTGTGTGTATTCAGAAAATGGCGGACAGCGGTTATGACGAACAAGCTCAATCTGCCGTATGCAGTTATATTGCGAGTGCAGAAAGCTGGATTTTGTCGTGATTGATGTTCCTTCGACAAGAATTGCAATTCAAGTGATGAACAGTTTTGTGTTGCTACATTAGCGACAGCCATATGCATTTTATGCGGAGCAGGTTTCTTTTGTGGCGGTACGCAGCTGTTTCATTCTGGAATTAGTTCACACAGGAAACATTTCACAGTTGTTAGCATTTCGTGTGATTTTCATTGGCACAGGAAAGGAGCAATTATGGGGTGATCCGTTGCAGTGAAGTTGGAACCGTACTTATGAACTATGAACTATGCATTTTTCTTATTTATTGAAGGAAAAAAGTTGTCTTCATAACTCGGGACTGACCAACAACAACAACAATAGCAGCAGCAGCAGCCTGATGTATAACATTTTGTAGATGCAAAAAAAAATAAAAATAAGTGACCCGATACTTTCAAAATGACATTAACCTGTTGCCATGCAGGTAGATTGAGGACAGCCAAAGGCTGACGGAGAGCGAACCCAGTAAACGCTGACTGAAACCGAACACGTCGCCGAAGCATAAGCACCAGAGTCAAATGGCGCAAATGGCGCTGAATAATGTGACGTAAAAAAATCGTTCTTTGGCAAAGGCTGTTAATATATCACAATAAGAATGATCAAAGTGGTAAAAAAGAACGATCGACAAAAAGAAGAAGAAGAAGAAAATGACATTAGTTTGAAGCCCATATCCCAGGTAGACTTCACAGAGCATCTGCGAGAGATATGTATATCTTATATGTAAATAAATGTCTTCACATATTCATGTTTGTATTTGACTGAATGCATATTCTAATATTTGGCTAACAATTTTGATTGCACAGGAATGCTAAACACGAAATAATGTTTCGAATTGCCAAAACAGCATCAGCTGAACTAATATATATAATATTGAAACTAAATTAAAAGTTTTCATTTCCAATGTTGTATGTCTAAATCTTAACTTATGCCAGCAAGAATTGGAAAATGACTTAAGATATAGAAAGTAAGTTGAATGTTTTTGAAAATAGATGTTTGCGAAAAATAATGAACATAAACTAGGACGAATTCAAGAGAAATGATGAAATCAGATCAATGTCTGGTCAAGCACTAGTGACAACTGTTATAAGAAGGAGAAGATGGAGATATGTTGGACACATATTGAGAAGGAATAATCAGAGAAAAAAATAACAGGCCTTGAAATGGAATGCAACGTGTTCAAGACAAACAAAAACGACATAGGGAAACACTGAAACGAACTTTACTGAGAATTGAAATAAATATAGGACCTAATTATCTAGAAGAGATTGAATGAGTTGCCCAGGATAGAGCGGCATAGCAAAATATACTTGCAGGCCACATATAACGTACAACGGACAAGAGTGGAATATAATAAATATTCTAATATCTGCTATTTGTCTAACATGTTTTTTTAATGTTAAAAATCACAGATAAATTAGCTATCGAACGTTTAAGTACCACTAGAGTTGACAAGTAGAACAATCATTTCAAATAAAGCGAGTGGTTTCAAAATATATGATTTCATATCTATTACAAATTGAGAATGTTCTGTATAATTTGATTGTGTTCAATAAAATAATATTAATAGGCTGATATTATGATGTGATAATATATTTCTGTCAACTTGTTTGCTTAAACTGTCAGTTATCATCATCCAATGTATGATGTATATATCTTAGACGGACAAAGACGAGACAATTAACTTTGGCAACAATCGATCAGCAATGATGACATATTATTTCATCCTGTCAGCAACGGTAGTAATTGTCTAGTGACACGAATTCTTGTTACACAATTATTGATTATTCTATATAGTTAATAGTTGAACTCAGATCTATATAGTATTCAGTTAATAGTTGAACTCAGATCTATACAGTATTCACCGGCTGCGATATCTAACCACAATGTGCCAGTATGAGTTTTATTCTGTTAAGTTTAATCTTATGTCTGTCAGTCAACGTTTGATTCAAGAAGTAAATTCAATTGTTTGTATTCTTCGTAAGACAAGTTCATTTTTATATGTTATGTTTGTCGGCAAACATGTCACGATACAACCAAAATGCTTTCATCTTTGGTTGAAAGTTGAGTGCCACAAGTTAATGATGACGTGTGATTGGTTGATTGGCTGACTGATGTCTCGGGTTTTCTTTTGTTTTCTTTTTCCTCCCACTGATATGCATTCAAGCTTAGTCATGGCGTATAATATAGTGCATCTTAATGACTTTTGTGTGAAGGCTTGATTTCTTTTTCACAAGTGACTCTTGCCATTCAAGCGAGCCTTACTTCGACTTCAGGGTTACCTGTATTTTAAACCGCCAGGTAAATGATCAGAGCCTTGCACACATACAATATTTGGTTTCAGCTGGCCTGGAACCACGACATTCAGCTATCCCTATCATGACTATCGAAGATTGTTACCAGATTGACTATCTGCATTATCAAATCTTGGTTTTAAATTAAATTTTATTCTTTAAACAACATTATACACAAACTTGAAGAGAAGGTAATATGATGTGAGTTTTCATTAGAAAGAAGAGAATAATATGATGTGAGTTTTCATTAGAAAGTAGAGAATAATATGATGTGAGTTTTCATTAGAAAGTAGAGAATAATATGATGTGAGTTTTCATTAGAAAGTAAAGAATAATATGATGCGAGTTTTCATTAGAAAGAAGAGAATAATATCATGTGAGTTTTCATTAGAAAGTAAAGAATAATATGATGCGAGTTTTCATTAGAAAGTAAAGAATAATATGATGAGAGTTTTCATTAGAAAGTAGAGAATACTATGATGAGAGTTTTCATTAGAAAGTAAAGAATAATATGATGCGAGTTTTCATTAGAAAGTAGAGAATAATATGATGAGAGTTTTCATTAGAAAGTAGAGAATAATATGATGGGAGTTTTCATTAGAAAGTAAAGAATAATATGATGAGAGTTTTCATTAGAAAGTAGAGAATAATATGATGTGAGTTTTCATTAGAAAGTAGAGAATAATATGATGAGAGTTTTCATTAGAAAGTAGAGAATAATATGATGAGAGTTTTCATTAGAAAGTAGAGAATAATATGATGGGAGTTTTCATTAGAAAGTAAAGAATAATATGATGAGAGTTTTCATTAGAAAGTAGAGAATAATATGATGAGAGTTTTCATTAGAAAGTAAAGAATAATATGATGAGAGTTTTCATTAGAAAGTAGAGAATAATATGATGAGAGTTTTCATTAGAAAGTAAAGAATAATATGATGTGAGTTTTCATTAGAAAGTAAAGAATAATATGATGAGAGTTTTCATTAGAAAGTAGAGAATAATATGATGCGAGTTTTCATTAGAAAGTAGAGAATAATATGATGTGAGTTTTCATTAGAAAGTAGAGAATAATATGATGTGAGTTTTCATTAGAAAGTAGAGAATAATATGATGCGAGTTTTCATTAGAAAGTAGAGAATAATATGATGTGAGTTTTCATTAGAAAGTAGAGAATAATATGATGAGAGTTTCATTAGAAAGTAGAGAATAATATGATGAGAGTTTTCATTAGAAAGTAGAGAATAATATGATGAGAGTTTTCATTAGAAAGTAGAGAATAATATGATGTGAGTTTTCATTAGAAAGTAGAGAATAATATGATGAGAGTTTTCATTAGAAAGTAGAGAATAATATGATCAATCCCTTCAATTTGTCAAAATATAAACAGAAATTATCATTGTCTTTTCTTCTTCTGCGTTCTCACTAGATTGGGATTTCGAATTCTCTAATAAAGGCAGCCGTCTGCCTCAGATTATCAGCCACGCCATACAGTTTGTCTTCTGCGTTCTCACTAGATTGGGATTTCGATTCTCTAATAAGGTAGCGTCTGCCTCAGATTATCAGCCACGCATACAGTTTGTCTTCTGCGTTCTCACTAGATTGGGATTTCGGATTCTCTAATAAAGGTAGCCGTCTGACTCAGATTATCAGCCACGCCATACAGTTTGTCTTCTGCGTTCTCACTAGATTGGGATTTCGGATTCTCTAATAAAGGCAACCGTCTGCCTCAGATTATCAGCAACGCCATACAGTTTGTCTTGGACACTAGTGTAAGGGGGCCACCTCTTTCTTCTCAAGTCTCCATTCTGCGGGCAGTTCTGTAGGATATAATTCCTATGATATCTGCTTTCCCGTTTGTGCCGACCTCTTCCCGCAGTAAGTTTTGGTCACCCTTGTGATGGTAGGTCTGACATTCTTATTGCTTGGCTAAATCTCCAAGGCAGATTGGCGACCGTAGAATTCGTTATCCCATTCCTCATTGTGGGGTCGTTGCACCATGTTATGCGCCTTACAGCCTGGTACATCCGTTTTCTAAAGCATTTGTTTCGGGTTAGCATTCCCTACGTACATCAGATTTCAGCCGATTCTCATTAGTCGCCTCTAACGACATGTGTGACAGGTAACAGTGGCTCTATTCTTTACACCCCAAATTTGGGCCCGGTAACCACTCGGGCGAAATTATCATCTATAGATCAGGTTTTAGAGATCGCTGAAGAAGAAGAAGATCAGGTTTAAAATCAAACAAGGGGACATAAGTTACATCTCTTTGTTCTTTCATTAATGCTATCATGGTGAATTCTTATCTTATCTTATCTTAACCACATTTGCCGTGAAGCGTCGTAGGGAGATTTAGTTTCTATCTTGTGCCAGGTGTGTTGCGCTTGACGTTGTCAGTCCATGCTTTCGCAGGGACTCTGAGATGTCATCGTGTTCTTGGCCTGCCTTCTGCTCTGCGCCATGAGTGCCGATTATTATAGGCACGCAATGGTGTTAAATGTGGTTCCATTCTCATTAAATCGCCGAACCACTTGATTCTTTGCTTCTCGATGTACTGTATGCATGGTATAGTACTAACGATGCTTCTGATATTCTCGTTTCTCACTTTATCTCTCCTTGTAAAGGTGACAGCTTTTAATTAAATATGATTAATTATGCAGATGAAATATCGGAATTTTGTTAGATTGTTTTTCCATTGACTTTATGTTTATATCTGTATCCAAAAGTCAATCTTCATAATAAGTTCGATCTAACAAGAGAACATTCTGTGATTTACTTATACAAAGTTACATCATATAAACAAATATGTATTTCTGACCAACAGATTCATGTTTATCATCATCATCATCAGGTGCCGTCTCGACATAGAAGGTTGGCTGCTATGAATTTCCAGCATCCTCTATCTTTCGACTTGGTGTTGCACACTGCCAGACTGTAACCTGTCCATTTCTTAAAGTTTCCTTCCCACTTATCTCTCGGTCTTTCTCTTGCTCTTCCCCCTCAACTTTCCCTCTAGTAAATGTTTTATCATGGTGTCATGTCTTTTATGTGCCCAAAATACTTTACTTGTCTGAATTTTATTTCTCTTAATAATTGTTTCTTCATGCCTAGTTTTCCTAAAACTTGTTTATTTGTCTGTTTTTCTGTACATGACACTCTGCCTATTCTTCTATATATCCACATCTCAAATGCATAAATTCTGTCTTCTAACTGCTTGTTCATTGTCCATGTTTCCGAGCCATACATTAATATAGGATATATATAGCATTGTTTATAAACGTAGACAATATATTTCTGACCAACAGATTCATGTTTATAAACGTAGACACATCTATATTTCTGACCAACAGATTCATGTTTATAAACGTAGACAAATCTATATTTCTCACTTATGTACACACATATAACATCTGTAGTCCTGACTGACTGATGTAGTAAGACATACACATATACCATCTGTATTTCTAACTGACTGACGTACTAAACTGACTGACTGATGTACTAAACTGACTGACTGATGTACTAAGCTGACTGACTGATGTACTAAACTGACTAACTGATGTACTAAACTGATTAAGTGATGTACTAAACTGATTGACTGATGTACTAAGCTGATTGACTGATGTACTAAGCTGATTGACTGATGTACTAAGATACAGTAGTTGACGAGACTCATGTTTGAAAATTACTTAACACTGCTGACTGGGTATATATGACTTTATAATTGATAATTATCGCAAGTATTATCTGATATCTTGTTCCGTAAACGTTTCATTATTTTTTCTCAGCATTTTCCTGAAGTTACAACTTGTTGTTTCTATCGATTAATTTATTGATTGATAAAGCCATCATTAATTTAATGCACATCTGTGACTAACCATGTGTGCTATTGATCTTATCCTAGCACAGGTAGATATCAACAGCAGTTTACCAACTCCCTAGAACCGGAGTGAATCCCCGATTTTATTTGAAGATGTAGAAAAAAAATTTTTTTTGAAATTTTATTTCCATCTTTTTAATGAATTTTGCAAGCGGCTTTTCAGCCTAATATTGTCAATTGTCAACTGCCAAGTGTTCTTTTACGCGCTCAACATCCGCACATGACCTACGTCTTAACGTCCGTCTCCTATAGGACTAGGAAAACGACCTCACCTACATTGGGATCAGAGATCTCTGGACAAATATTCCGAGCCTCCTGCGATGAACAAGCCCAGCACGTTTAAAATGAGAACCTGACCTCAGTGTCACAGAGACACTTGTGTATCTATCATTATGTCTTAATGAATGAACAACCAACATGTCCTCAGTCAACACTAGATCTGATTTATTATTCTAACGATAGACTAGTCTAGTCATCTCAACTACATGCCAACATAATTCTGATTCATTATTCTAACGATAGACTAGTCTAATCATCTCAACTACATGCCAACATAATTCTAATTTATATTTTGACTAACCGAACACTCTTAACCACTTGTCAACAGAATGCTGGTGTTTGTTGTTGTTGAACAATACCAATCATATGACAATATTATCTTTGTCTTAATTAGTATGATCATCTTAACCATTTAAAAATTGACTAACCTAACTTTCTTAACCGCTTGCGAACAATAAATCCTGCGGACTGTGCTAAATCCTGCGGACTGTGCTAAATCCTGCGGACTGTGCTAAATCCTGCGGACTGTGCTGTTTACTCAAGCTATCTCAGCCACGCCGAAAACCCAACTACCAACAAATTTTAGTGTTCAATTTGATTGAATCCAGCCATCCTAAACACTAGACAGCACAACGAAGAATACAATCTACTTTCTGTACTGTCACGATCATCCCTTGTATCAGCTCCACTAAACACTAGACAGCACAACGAAGAATACAATCTACTTTCTGTACTGTCACGATCATCCCTTGTATCAGCTCCACTAAACACTAGACAGTACAACGAAGAATACAATCTACTTTCTGTACTGTCACGATCATCCCTTGTATCAGCTCCACCACCTGCCAATAGAATTCCAACGTCTGTATTGACTAGTCTCATGTCAACTACCTGCCAAGATGATCCTGTTGTTGGATGTGTTGTCTAGTTAACCATCACAATAACATGCGGACAGTTCCGATGTTAACACAGCCAGCGTGTTACAAACATGAACATTGAATTTAGCTTTGTGTGAGAAATGAACATATGAAAACCATGTGATCATTTCTAGAGACCATATGTTTATGTAAACATTGACTGAGATGATAATTTCTCACGAGTTCTTAAAGTGTCATATTGACTGACATATGTAACCATGTCTCTGCTCAACTTATTCTCCTAAGTAAGATGTGTATGCCTATCATTTGGTTAACTATTTCCAGTACCATTATGTTGAAATTATTGAGTATCTTCCCTCTCTACCTCACGCTTGCATTTGTTGCAGCCATATTTATTTATTGTCAGAAAGTTCTCTAACTATTCTCTTGTTTAAACCTAATCTAAATGTCTTTCTCTCAATAAGTGTCACGTAATCTAAATGTCTTTCTCTCAATAAATGTCACGTAATCTAAATGTCTTCCTCTCAATAAATGTCACGTAATCTAAATGTCTTTATCTCAATAAATGTCACGTAATCTAAATGTCTTTCTCTCAATAAGTCCTATACATGTCCAATAAATGTCCTATTGTCCAGACTGTTTACCTCCTAATTGTCCTAGTCCTTTCTTCTGTATGTGGTAGCCGGACAATCATATGTTTTTTGTTCACTTTCCAACATACGGATTCTGTTTTGTAAAATATAAATATTATTCGTCTCACTATCATTGTGTCAGTGATATTACTTGTCTCACTATCATTGTGTCTGTGATATTACTTGTCTCACTATCATTGTGTCTGTGATATTACTTGTCTCACTATCATTGTGTCTGTGATATTACTTGTCTCACTATCATTGTGTCTGTGATATTATTCGTCTCACTATCATTGTGTCAGTGATATTACTTGTCTCACTATCATTGTGTCTGTGATATTACTTGTCTCACTATCATTGTGTCTGTGATATTATTAGATTTTGAACCAAGCATCAATCGAGGTCTCACTTTGCATAATCACTAGAAATCATATTTTTCTTTTTCTCAGTTGATTTATTGTAGACTTTGAAGAACTAATAATTGAATTATTTTGATAATTTTGCTATCACTAGAAGAGCAGTCATGTCGCAAAAACTTGTTAGTGATGGAGACAGGGAGGTATATGAGATTATCAATTACGTGTTTATTACAGCAATCATAAGTCTGTTTGGTATTGTGGCTAATCTGTTGAATATCATCGTTTTCTACACGCAAGGCTTTCACAGCACAATTAATATCAGTTTTTTTGGACTTGCCGTTGCTGATTTGTGCAGTCTTCTCACGGTTCTATGGTTTACCGTCTGTGTCAATCCACTTTTTGTGCATGCAGATACTTTCCTGTATCCACCAGATATCTTACACTTGACTGCCGGTATCCCTCACATTTGTTTTGTTCGTATCACCGGTTGGATAACAGTTTTCGTCACAGCTGAAAGATGTCTGTGTATTACGTCACCGCTAAAGGTCAAACAAATAATTACACCCAAAGTAACCATACTTGTTGTATGTGCTATTTATAGTACTGTTATAATTTCATTCATACCAGAATATGAAACATCATTCATTGGATGGAAGTTCTACCCACAGCTCAATGCAACCTTACTGGGATTGGTTTTTACAAATAACAGAAAAAACATGGAAGGTATTGTTTTTCTTATGTATTCCGTTCTGGGTTCGTTATCCTTCATTGTCGTGATTGTGCTGACATTAGTACTGGTAGTTCAGCTCAAACAGAAAGCAAAGTGGCGCCAGAAGTCAAATTTAGACAAGGCTTCATCTCAGTGCATCTCCACACGTGAAAGCAAGACTACCAATATGGTTGTACTGATTGCAGCCGTCCTAATTGTGTGTTACACACCAGGTGTCATTGCTTCATTGAGTTCATTTCTGTACCCAGAATACAGCGTTGCGGGAGATAATGTCAATTTATTTTATATTACTTGGTCGTTCGTTTTCATCTTTGAAGCCTTAAACTCCAGCGTCAACATCTTTCTCTACTACAACATGAGTACTAAATACAGAGAGACGTTTTTAAAGATATTTTCAGCTTCTAAATCTCCAGTAGTTTAGCTGGGATTGAGATGATTGTTCTCACAGGGTCATAGATTCGCCAGCATCATCTGCAGGATATCTTTAGAGACGTAGAATGACTCTTGTAGAAACTACTCTCACATCTCAGATTATCTAACCATTCATGACATTCGAGGCTTCTAGTCATCGAGTTGATCGTGAAAATAATGGGGCTCAGGAATTTTTTTCAAACGTTTTGGCCCGATGGCATTAAAACATTACATTTAGTTACCTGATGTACTTTGTAATTGTGATCTGATGGCATTAAAACATTACATTTAGTTACCTGATGTACTTTGTAATTGTGATCTGATGGCATTAAAACATTACATTTAGTTACCTGATGAACTTTGTGATTGTGACATGATGGCATTGAAACATTACATTTAGTTACCTGATGTACTTTGTAATTGTGACATGATGGCATTGAAACATTACATTTAGTTACCTGATGTACTTTGTGATTGTGACATGATGGCATTGAAACATTACATTTAGTTACCTGATGTACTTTGTAATTGTGACATGATGGCATTAAAACATTACATTTAGTTACCTGATGTACTTTGTAATTGTGATCTGATGGCATTAAAACATTACATTTAGTTACCTGATGTACTTTGTAATTGTGATCTGATGGCATTAAAACATTACATTTAGTTACCTGATGTACTTTGTAATTGTGATCTGATGGCATTAAAACATTACATTTAGTTACCTGATGTACTTTGTGATTGTGACATGATGGCATTGAACATCATTTAGTTACCTGATGTCTTGTAATTGTGATCTGATGCATTAAACATTACATTTAGTTACCTATGTACTTTGTGATTGATCTGATGGCATAAACATTCATTTAGTTACCTGATGTACTTTGTAATTGGATTATGGCATAACTTACTTAGTTACTGTCTTTGCAACATCATTAATTGTCTTCACTGAACATCTTCTATTTTTCTGTCTCTATCTTGGTACATGTGCTGTCAGGTAAACAAACACTATAGGTACATGTGCTATGTCAGGTAAACAAACACATATTGTTACAAGTGCTATGTCAGTTAAACAAACACATATTGTTACAAAGTCTATGACAGGTCAATAAATACATATTGATACCTGTGGTATGGGGGTCTGGGGAGTCAGGGATTGGTAGTACCTCTGGTAAGGATGGCTGTCACACTCTTTTCAGGGTTCATCCCTCTTTAATCCAAACCTGACTTCCAACTCACGCCTGTGGCTCCTAGTAGTTGTCAGCATGCGATAGCAGCCACACCCAGCGCCCCTCCCTCCCCGGGCAACTGCAGTGACAGGCAGGCTAAAGCAGGCGTGGGTAACTGATTCGGTATTAAACCAATCGGTGAAACCGGGTATGCCAACCCTGCATGCGAAGACTGGGCTCGGCAGATTGTGCGGAAGAAACCATACTCTGGTTCAGCGGACAAGAAGGCGTCTGCCAGCAACGCATTGCGGAGAGTCACCAGATTCAAAGAGGCAGCAGATTCTCCGTTTGTGTCAGAACGTCGTTAGTATCTAAAGTTTGACATGGCTCAAAGAGGCAGCAGATTCTCAGTTTGTGATAGAATGTCGTTAGTATCTAAAGTTTGACATGGCTCAAAGAGGCAGCAGATTCTCAGTTTGTGATAGAATGTCGTTAGTATCTAAAGTTCCTGCTTCTTACAGTTATCATGAACAAAACATAACGACTCAAACATACAATCACATTGATATTCACTTCAACATAACATAACGACTCAAACATACAATCACATTGATATTCACTTCAACATAACATAACGACAAACATACAATCACATTGATATTCACTTCACATAATAACGACAAACATAATCACATTGTATCAACATAACATAACGACAAACATACAATCACATTGATATTCACTTCAACATAACATAACGACAAACATACAATCACATTGATATTCACTTCAACATAACATAACGACAAACATACAATCACATTGATATTCACTTCAACATAACATAACGACAAACATACAATCACATTGATATTCACTTCAACAAAACATAACGACTCAAACATATTCACAAATTAAAATGAAATGTGTGTTTTTGTGTTACATTTATTTCGTTATTCGTTTTTATTCCAGATTTTCATTAGATACGTTTGTATTTGGTCGTCCATTTGTGTTTCATTTTAATTTGTCACTCCTGTTTGTTCGTTTGCTTGATAAAGGCCTTGTTGGTCGAAACGTTGCTGTATTTTGTCATTGTTTTTGTAATTTGTAAAACTACAGTACTTTGTAATTACGTGTTTTATTTATATGTCCACCTTTTCCGTGGTCGACCGTTTGCTTTGTATTCGTTGTATTTGAATAGCATTTCCATTTGAAGCCTACTGTCTGATATTGATAATCTGTTGATAATCTGTTGATAATCTATTGATAATCTGTTGATAATCTGTTGATAATCTATTGATAATCTGTTGATAATCTGTTGATAATCTGTTGATAATCTGTTGATAATCTATTGATAATCTGTTCATAATCTGTTGATAATCGTTGATAATCTATTATAACTTGATAACTGAAACTGTGATATCTGTGAAATCTATTCTATTATTTGTTTAACTTTCTTGAACTTGAAGGTTCAGATAACGTTGAAAATTTAAGATTCTATAACTTCACAATGGAAGCTTAATCTAGAATGATGGAAAATAGAAGCAGTAAGTGAATTCATATCACAAGAAACAGGAATAGGAAAGAAAGTAAGTAATGTAACAATGATACAGGAATAAACTAAAAGGGGGTCAAAGGCACAGTCAGAGGGACAGCGTCGCCCCAGGTTTAGTGAGCTGGCATTAATCAAGACCTTACCCTACCTCCACGTGGTGATCCTGGAAACAGAGGATCCTGTCTGGTTAAGCGGGTAGGGATCGAGGGAGAGCTATTGTGGTATAAGTAGCGGTGAAGACGCAGTTACGTTTTATGTAATCTGCTCGCAACATAGACGAGCAGAATCCCACAGTGATTGTTTCTGCACGTCTCTCCCGAACGATGGAATAAAACTGACTAAATAAAAACGAATCGTTAGAACTGACAAGGTACGTGTCGTCATGAGGAACGTCCCTGCGAAACAATGGTCGCAACAATTATGCCAGCTTGCGGCAGGAATCGTCGGAAAAGATGCAACGAGTCGTGACGATAGAACTAGGAAAGCTACCTAGTAAATAAAAAGCGTGGCAAGAAATCGGAGGTGCTGACCTAGGCACCCATAGGCACATAACTGGCACAAAACACAATCGCTCTTAGGCTCAGATCACATTGAAACCACAAAAGTGTAGTGGTCGGTATGGGACGTTCGCATAAGAAGAAGAAAATAAATGAAAGGAAGTGATATAATGCATAATTGTGATTTAGAAGATAGAAGTTTCCATGACAACGACAGTTACTGAAGACTAACAGTGTAGACACTTAAGTTTCCATGACAACGACAGTTACTGAAGACTAACAGTGTAGACACTTATCTTTAGTAGTTATTCTATTTGTATCAGTGTTTTATTCATGGCTAGTTTAGATCTTCAGTTTATTTTGTTTTTTAAACTCCTTAGTTTATGCATATATAATTTTAATTTAATCAATTCGCAGTTGACTGCCAGAAATTTGGTTGAGATTTATGGCGTGTAAGTTTTCACTTTCTAGATAAAAAAATGCAAGTGGTTCTTGTACTCACTGTTTGAGAACACTTGTACCAAGAATGATGTCCGAAGTACTAGAGTTATAGAAGACACATTTATAACAACAACATCAGCATACAATCAACAAATTACAAGTTTTACCAAAATAAAGATTTGAACTTTGGGACGCTTTATGAAACTCATACCTAAATAAGGCAGGATGACTAGAGAAAGACAGCGAGAGAGAGATAGAGAGAGATAGAGAGATAGATAGATAGAGAGAGAGAGAGAGAGAGTAAGAGAGAAAGAAGTAGTTTTGTTTTTTAACTGTAACACAAGGGACGACCGTATACAAGATTTGAAAGATGTGCACTTATGCATAACAAACTGAAAATTGCATGTCACGGAAACGTCTAGCTGGAAGTAGTCACTAGCAGTCTTAGAACACTAGTGGGGTCAAAGGCACAAGGAAGCGGCTCGCCAGGATTAGGGAGATGGCTCTCTAATCCCCTGCTTTTACCTCCACGTGGTGACCCTGGTAACAGACGGTGGTTCCGGTCTGGTCAAGAGGGCAGGTGCTGTGGGAGAGCTACTCTGGAGAAAGTAGAGATGCAAAGGTAGTCTTGCTTGATGGGATCCGCTCGCAACTCGATGCCTCTCCTGAACGATGGGAAAAGCTTGAAGGAAAAAAGCAGAACCGCGTATGACGAAACTCGGAGCCCGCGTTTTCTCTCTCATGAGTCTCCTCTCTTGAGCCGATGAGAATGCTGGGAGTCGAGTTGGACCGCACGTTGGTCCACGTAGGTCAAGAGTTTAAGCCCCCATCACAGAGATGGGGGCACGAATCAAAGCCATCAAAGAGACGTTGACTCGCGTGTGGCGAAATTCGGAGCCCGCGCATGCTCTCTCTTGAGCCGCCTCTCTAGAGACGATGAGTATGCTGGGAGTCGAGTTGAGTTGCACGTGGACCCTTATGGAGGCGAAACTCGGTTTTGCCCCTCGGAGTCGGACAGCCCAGTGGGAATTGGCGGAAGTGGTGAGGTGGGCATCAGGGCAGAGCGATACGTACTCGCTCTGCACTGGTGCCTACCTCGCCATTTCCGCACCATTTCCGCACCAGGGCTGAGCGAGCACGCATACGGACGCTGTAAGGGTGGCACCACATGGGGCGAAACCCGTGACCCCATCTCATGGGTGGAGGACCGGGTTGAGTCACAGACGGTGACAGCCCAGGCAAATGTGAGCACGATACGGAAGGCATGAAACATGGGAGCACGGAAAAGCAGATGGTGAGCAGGCACCAGGGCAGAGCTAAAAGCCAGTGTCCATCGAGGCAGGCAGCGCGGCAGGCACGGAAGAGTGAAGAGGCAGGGAGCGCATAGAGAGGGTGTGCGTCCACCCCATGAGCAGAACTGGAAAGCCCAGCAGAGGCAAAACCAGTGCAATCGTGACAAGCACGGCAAGCGCGGCTGCCGCAAGCGTGGCAGGCGAGAGGGTGTGCGTCCCACCCACATGAGCAGAACAACTGGAAGGCCAAGCAGAGGCAAAACCAGTGCAAGCGCGGCAGCGGCCAACATGGCAGACAAGAGGGTGTACGTCCCACCCAAATGTGCAGAACAACTGGAAAGCACAGCAGAGGTAAAGCCAGTGCGCGTTTCCACTCGCAGGGAACTACTGCTTCCTTGTAGTTGATTGGGGACAATCAAAGGCTAGCGGAGCAAACCGTAAACAAACCTGAACGAGCGGCAAACCAAGGTGTTCATTAAAACAACCGGTTTTGCTGGGCAGATGGCGTTCACAAGCCCGGGAGGGCAGGCCGTCTAAGGGTCGCTACCCTAAAAGAAAATGGCAACCCGCTGCCTTGCGGGTTACGGCTGGGGACAGTCAAAGGCTAGCGGAGAGCGAACCGCACACAATAGCTGGCTGAAATCGAACACCCCAGCCAAGGATAAGCAACTGTGCTCCAATAGGTGCTGAAGGTTGGTGCACGTACATGACGTTCTGATGTTTGGCTGTTTATATATCACAACATAATGATAAAATCTAGCCTAGAACGATCGAGGAAGAAGAAGAAGAACATTAGACCGGAGAATATTAATATGAGAGCATCAGTTTAAGAACAACACTAGCTGTGTGCTAGCACTGTTATAGACTTTAGCTGTGTGCTAGCACTGTTATAGTCTTTAGCTGTGTGCTAGCACTGTTATAGACTTTAACTGTGTCAGCACTGTATGACTTTAGCTGTGTGCTAGCACTGTTATAGACTTTAGCTGTGTGCTAACATTGTTATTGACATTGTTATAGACTTTAGCTGTGTGCTAACATTGTTATTGACATTGTTATAGACTTTAGCTGTGTGCTAACATTGTAATTGACATTGTTATAGACTTTAGCTGTGTGCTACATGTTATAGACTTTTGCTGTGTGCTAACATTGTTATTGACATTGTTATAGACTTTAGCTGTGTGCTAGCACTGTTATAGACTTTAGCTGTGTGCTAACATTGTAATTGACATTGTTATAGACTTTAGCTGTGTGCTAGCACTGTTATAGACTTTGCTTGTGCTAACATTGTTATTGACATTGTTATAGACTTTAGCTGTGTGCTAGCACTGTTATAGACTTTAGCTGTGTGCTAACATTGTAATTGACATTGTTATAGACTTTAGCTGTGTGCTAACATTGTTATTGACATTGTTATAGACTTTAGCTGTGTGCTAACATTGCTATTGACATTGTTATAGACTTTGGCTGTGTGGAAGTTTCTGTTTTCTTTCTGAAATGAAACACTTGGTTAAATGTTTCCCGGTACTTGGTGCTCATGTTATAATACAGGAATATGTTGACGCTGGAATTGAATGCCTCAAAGATGTAAGCAAACGACCATGCCATGAGAAAGGCGTTAATTTGTATTCCAAAAATATTGAACTCTGGTCTAAGATATGCGCACATAGATATAATAACACCTGGGGTGTAGCAGACGATTAAAACAGTCGCTATCATCACTACCATATTCATAGTTTTTCTGTCTCGGTTAGATATGGTCTCGGATCGAGTCTGGTCTGCATTCGCCTTCTGTCGCCATTTTGATTTCTGTTTCAGTTGGATAACGAGAACAAGTGTGAAGATAATAACAGCAACAAAAGAAACTGAACCAAGAATCGAGTACAAACAAAATGCTAAGCCGTCTATGCTCTCTCCGTCGCTTATCATAGACATGCCAATCAAAGTCTTGTTTATTTCTGGGTAGAACTTCCAGCAAATATAATATGTCTGAAACTCTGGTACAAATGAAAATATTATACTGATGTATATGAAACATACAGTAATTGTTGTGACTTTGGGCGTGATAATTTGTTTAATCTTTAAAGGAAAAGTTATACATAAACATCGTTCTGCCGTGACAAATACGGTTATCCATCCTGTGATACGGACAAAGCAACTGTGAGGAATACCTGCAGTTAAATGCAAGATCTCTCGTGGAACTATAATGATATCAGAATTTATAAACGAAGGATTAACACAAAACCTAACCAAACATAGTAATCAGACTGCACATGTCAGAGATGGCTAATCCAAAGAAACTAATATTCATAGTGTTATCGAAACCTTGTTTATAAAATACAATAATATTCATGATATTTGCTACAAGACCACACAGAGCTATAGTAAAGTTGATTGTATCATGATTCACAACCATTATAAGTTCTAATACATTATCGCTGATCAGTGGCTGGTCTTCTTGCTGGCTACCGAACATAGAATCTGTACTGGCATGTGCATCCATGTTATTGTACATTTGCTCATATAATGTTCCTATTTTGTGCCTTTCGATGCGGAGATGGTACTAGGTCTATAACAAATATCACGACCTGTATCTCGACTGTAGAAGACAGGGATCCAGTGTTCTTGTTGCGATCTTTCTAATTTGTGAAATACCTCCTCACTTGTCTCTATATTACTAATATTGCTACACACATTTCTTTATCTTCTCTATTTCCAAATGCCACAATTCCTATCTAGTATTAGTTGCTAGTTGTCCAACTATTTTATTCTTCCATTGCTAGTTTGCTATTCATTGTTTGTTTAATTAAAAAAATTATTTAAGCTCGTATTGGATTTAAAATTGAATTGCACAAATTTCTGTGCAAATATTGATAAAGAGAAAACATGATCAGCTTTAAACTTGAGACACAAGTTTCATTCAATGCTACTAAACTCTACAAATAAACATAATATTACACAAACAATTAAATATCTCATTTAATAAATGTAATTTAAAATCAATTTAAGATATAATTTTGTATAATATTTTCTTAATGCCACTAAAGTTTAAAGTTCACCAAAATGTAAATACTAAAAAAAAACATGGTTGAAAATAAGAAAGTTGGAAGAAATATCATGTTTATCTCATTCAGAAATAAAAGTACACGTGATAGCCCCACTTTGCCTGCTGCTTTAATTTTAGCAAACAGCTTCCATTCATGTGACTATCTCTTACATAAGTGGTTCGTGTTATTAATTTAAAATGATGAAGGAAATCGATAGCTTATAGTTGACAAAATGTGCACTCTGTTTATGTAACATTGATACACGTGTTAAATTATTTGTTTACAGTTGTCGATTTACCAGGTCATCAGGGAAGAAAAGAATGTTCCAAATGTGTTAAAATATTTCAAAATTGATTCTTGTTAAATATTTATTTTAAGTGATAAAGTTTAAAGTTGAGAAATCGGAAAACTTGTACGCATTTGACAGGAAATGATATCACAAGGCCAAATTAAGAAACACCAATTGTAATAGTATTACTTTTCTTGGGGATAAGTGAGGAGGAATCCCTGAATATTATATTTTAGTTGTAGATTCCCCTTTTGTTTGTTTTGTTGTGACGACAGTTGATGACAGCTCTTCAGTTGTCACGGAAATGTGGACACAGACTGAAAATGTCGTGAGTCACTGTCTTATAGTGGATAGTGTGGTTCTATACTGTTTAGGCAACTGTATGATCTTAAAGTTCTGCAAGACTGGAATTTGTCGTTGTGAGGCGTTTTGGCTTTCGAGGACTAGGCGTTACCCATCAGTATTTCTAGTGAGCAAAATCAGTTCAGAATACTAACAGAGCAACCTCGGACAAGGCTGATTTGTAGGCTTGAATGATTTATTCAGTCGCTTCGTACTACGAAGGAAAAAGGATACACACCAGGAGATTAATTTAAGGTAATCTTATTAGCTGCTTAATTTGTTCATGTTCAATAAGTTAATTTATGTAGAAACTGATTTATTTATATTGTATTATTGTGCATTATGTTTATGAATAATGATTATGTGAAATTTCAATATACAATAAATGCTTTATAATTCATCATCATCAAGGTGCGTATCCTTTATAGGACGTTGCTCTCTTTGCAGCGCATCTGAAATTCACTCTGTCTCTAGCCAGTTCGCCCACTTCGTCGATGGTCATATTCATGGTTTCTTTAATATCTTGTAGCCATCTTCTTCTTGGTCTGCCTCTGCCTCTGCGTCCTGGGACCCTGCCCTCTAGTATTGTTCTTTCCAGGACATCGTGACGTTTAATGTGACCAAAGTATGTAATTTTCCTGTATTGTATGTTGTTTATCAGCCAATTCTCTTTAACATTCAGTTCTTTCAGGACATCAGTGTTCTTTCTTTTTCTGTCCATGGTATTCGTAGGATCTTTCTGTAGCATTTAGTTTCGAAGGACTGGATTTTCGTTCTTAATTGCTTTATAATTACTGTTCTTGAATTGTGACGTTGGTGTTAGTTCTTTTGTGTTGTTGGTTCTTAGAGTATGGATTGATTCATGTGAAAGAAGTTTTCATTAGGTATGCTCGTTTGTTAAATCAGGTTCAGTGTTCATTGTTTTCAGTGTGTAGATGTAGTAGAGTGCAACTGATCGGGTCACGAGCTAGGTTCAGTAGGCTGATATCGATGTATCACAGTTCTCAAATACTGTACCACTATTTCTTGATAAATCACATATCACATACTGGTACACAATGACCATGTCTGGAGTGCAATGAAGCTATTCCAAACTGAAATTAAGAAACAACAATGACTATGTCTGGAGTGCAATGAAACAAAGATCTTAATCTCCATCTCACGTTTGACTGGTTTGTCCATATCACTTCTCAAGTTTTCCATATCACTTCTCATGTTTTCCATATCCCTTCTCAGGTTTTCCATATCACTTCTCAAGTTTTCAGATATGACTTCTCAGGTTTTCCATATCACTTCTCAGGTTTTCCATATCACTTCTCAGGTTTTCCATATCACTTCTCAGGTTTTCCATATCACTTCTCAGGTTTTCCATATCACTTCTCAGGTTTTCCATATCACTTCTCAAGTTTTCCATATCACTTCTCATGTTTTCCATATCCCTTCTCAGGTTTTCCATATCACTTCTCAAGTTTTCCGATATCACTTCTCAGGTTTTCCATATCACTTCTCAGGTTTTCCATATCACTTCTCAGGTTTTCCATATCACTTCTCAGGTTTTCCATATCACTTCTCAGGTTTTCCATATCACTTCTCAGGTTTTCCATATCCTTCTCAGGTTTTCCAATCATTCTCAGGTTTTCCATATCCCTTCTCAAGTTTTCCATATCACTTCTCAGGTTTTCCATATCACTTCTCAGGTTTTCCATATCATTCTCAGGTTTTCCATATCATTCTCAGGTTTTCCATATCACTTCTCAGGTTTTCCATCACTTCAGCTTTTCCATTCACTTCCAGCTCTTCCATCACTTCTCAAGTTTTCCATATCAGTTCTCAGGTTTTCCATATCACTTCTCAAGTTTTCCATATCACTTCTCAGGTTTTCCATATCACTTCTCAGGTTTTCCATATCACTTCTCAGGTTTTCCATATCAGTTCTCAGGTTTTCCATATCACTTCTCAGGTTTTCCATATCACTTCTCAAGTTTTCCATATCACTTCTCAAGTTTTCCATATCACTTCTCAGGTTTTCCATATCACTTCTCAGGTTTTCCATATCAGTTCTCAGGTTTTCCGATATCCCTTCTCAGGTTTTCCATATCACTTCTCAAGTTTTCCGATATCACGCCTCAGGTTTTCCATATCACTTCTCAGGTTTTCCATCATCACTATCCTCAGGTTTTCCATATCACTTCTCAGGTTTCCATATCCCTCTCAGGTTTTCCATATCATTCTCAGGTTTTCCATATCCTTCTCAGTTTTCCATATCCCTTCTCAGGTTTTCCATATCAGTTCTCAGGTTTTCCATATCAGTTCTCAGGTTTTCCATATCAGTTCTCAGGTTTTCCATATCACTTCTCAAGTTTTCCATATCACTTTTCATCTTTCTAGTCTCATTTCTCAGGTGAACATCTATCGTAGAATATGGTCTGTAATGAATTCTTTCCTTCTATTTTCGTTTAACTTTTCTTTTTTTCTTTCTTCTGTCTCTCATCATATATTTCTCTATATATTAAATAGGCACTGAATCAGTGGCGGTTTGTCATTAAGGGCCAGTAGGGCCGGCTCCCATAAAAAGAATGAGTAACGCATATTTATTATATAATTAATACTTTAATGTGATACTGATTAGCTTTGAAATTTAAATATTTAACGCCAAATTATCACATACAGATTGAAATTCAGCGTCTTTCCTGCCTAATTAGTTTACTTCACGCATTTTCATTGCACTATTTTTTAGGGACAGTAGAAATGTGATCTATTTAAACTATGTTTGTTAACATAGCGACCTCTTACCTCTCTCGTGACAGGCTATTTAACACAGACAAATATATGATTATCCTTTATTCTGTAGGGAAATTCTTACGCGGCCAAGCTAGTGCGCAGTTAAACGGTGTTATTGCAAATAATTCTTAGTCCGAGTGCGTAAATACCGAATGATATTTAAAAATAATAGAAAATAAGATCATAGAATCATAAATTCTATTAACTAGCATCATAGAATAGCTTACGCACGGTAATGGCCTGTTCCATCAATATACATCTGTACACCAATGTACGTTTAGACAAGTTGACGAGGTGTGACCTACTTTATACAGTTTATCCTAATAAAGGGGAGATAACATGAAATTTACAAATAATAGTAAATAATAAAATATATCATCATCATCAGGTGCCTTGCTGGCTCGCGTAGGCGATCAAGGATACTCACAAATATCTGTGTCTGGTGTTTGCTATCATCTCAGATGTTGACGCTCTTTCGTGCCATCAAGTCTGGCTATCCACAATTTTCTCTCTCTCTATCTTATTCTGTCTCATCTCCCTTAAATTTAACGGTTGTTACAATGTGCTCTAAATCTCATTTTCTCATGACATGTCCAAAAAATGATTACCTCTTTCTTATATTAATGATAAGATTTCTCTGTGTTGACTTCATTCAACACTTCCCCATTAGCACTAAATTATAACCTAACCCAAAACTGTAACAGGGTTATGTAGGACAAGAGGAGGGAACAGTGGTTAACTTGCCAACCATACTTTGAATACTCCAGTTTATGGTAAATGGTCAGCCGTACTCCAACATAGTGAAGTAGGTAACGGTCAATCCATCCGGGTTACTTTTTGCGCACGGCCCACTTGTAGGGAAGCAGAAGACCAAGAGATCGCCATGAGTAGAGACTGAAGAAGTTGAGTAGAACGGATCGTAATAATGTTTGAGTAGCAGATTGATACTATTTTTTTAGAGAGAAACCAGAATGCCTTTAAGAGTGATTTAAATTGATCGGATCTGCTAAGAGCAACACTTGGAGTCAAAGAGAGAGAGAGAGCGGTTAACTAACTTGAAGATGTTAAGGGGGAAGTACCACCAGGGATATCAGTTATCTGTCATCTTTACATCGATGAGCACAAGGAGTTTTTTTACAAGAACCCCAGAGGAAGCAACGGAAGTAACGAATATGATCAACAAATAAACAGATACAGGTATTAAGAGCTTCCGAAAAACAAGTAGACAAACACGGGACTCGAACCGACGAGACAATATCATACATACACAAATGTATACACATATAACAAACATACAAATAGATAACACCAGAGTAAAGCAAGTTTCTGAATTCAAATATTTAGGCAGCATTTTCACAGAGGACGGAAAACTAGATAGAGAAATAGAAACAAGGTGTCAACAAGCAAATGCAGTGACCTACCAGCTGGCACCATTACTACAACACCCAAAGATCAAGATGGAAGTGAAAAGACAGATGATAAAAAATATTTTCCTACCAATACTTTGCTACCAGTGCTAAACTTGGTCTCTTACAGCAACACATCACAGAAAGCTCACCACATGTGAAATGAAATGCTTGAGGAAGGCAGTGGGAGTCATCAGGAAAGACTACGAAATGAGGACATCAGAAGCAGAGTGGGCATAACTTCATGCACCGAATATATCGAAAGACAACAAACGCAATGGTTTGGACATTTAATGAGAATGAAATACAACCAACCACTAATAAGAGCATAAACAAAAAGAGATCGGGTACTAGAGCTAATGGAAGACAAAAAAAAGATGGATAGACAATATCAAGAACACACTACATAAACACGGGTACAACACAACAAGGACGACTCATCTAGCCCTAGAACGCACATTAAAGCTCCCATCTCCAAGTTTAACGGCGAGAGTGGACATCTTCCACCTGGGAATAGACAATAGACAATAGTCATGATAAAGCGTCATAGCAAACTGCAGTTTTTGCTGTTAGACAACCTCATCGATTGTAGTGAGCCCATGTTGTCAAAGATTGTTGATTTTTGTTTTCTTGTATCAAATCTTTCAATGACTTTTCTTTGTGATCAAGACATGATGAATATTTCATTTGGTTCCTGTCTCTGCCACATACTTTGATGATTTATTTTATTATTTCATCTGTGTCTGGTGACTGATATAAGCAACTGAACTTGATCATATCTTTAACGTCCTGTAGAAGTGTACCCCGTACTGACGTTTCTTTATAATGTGAAATGCACATATACTTTCCGTGGTTCCAAAGTAGATTTATGAGTTCTTCAAAATATTCTTTCCTTCTCGTCTTTTGCAATTATGCATTGAATATTGATCAGCCGATCCCATCATTAATAATTGTAGCAGAGCTGAAACTCTCGTTCTAATCATGTTCATATTTCTGTTAAAATAAATCAATTAATTATTTTTAAAGACTTGATCACCATTTTCATAAGGTTGTTGATGTTGTCCATATTTATACATTAATACTTCTTTCTTGACATTATTAATTACTCTTCTAATGATTCGTCTTTCTGACTGATTTAATTCAGTGCAGTGGCGGCTCCTGACTGATTTAATTCAGTGCAGTGGCGGCTCCTTGGACTGATTTAATTCAGTGCAGTGGCGCTCCTTGACTGATTTAATTCAGTGCAGTGGCGGCTCCTTGGACTGATTTAATTCAGTGCAGTGGCGGCTCCTTGGACTGATTTAATTCAGTGCAGTGGCGGCTCCTTGACTGATTTAATTCAGTGCAGTGGCGGCCCCTTTGGGACTGATTTAATTCAGTGCAGTGGCGGCTCCTGACTGATTTAATTCAGTGCAGTGGCGGCTCCTTGACTGATTTAATTCAGTGCAGTGGCGGCTCCTTGGACTGATTTAATTCAGTGCAGTGGCGGCTCTTTGGGACTGATTTAATTCAGTGCAGTGGCGGCTCCTTGGACTGATTTAATTCAGTGCAGTGGCGGCTCCTTGGACTGATTTAATTCAGTGCAGTGGCGGCTCTTGACTGATTTAATTCAGTGCAGTGGCGGCTCCTTGGACTGATTTAATTCAGTGCAGTGGCGGCTCCTTGGACTGATTTAATTCAGTGCAGTGGCGGCTCCTTGGACTGATTTAATTCAGTGCAGTGGCGGCTCCTTGGACTGATTTAATTCAGTGCAGTGGCGGCTCCTTGGACTGATTTAATTCAGTGCAGTGGCGGCTCCTTGACTGATTTAATTCAGTGCAGTGGCGGCTCTTGACTGATTTAATTCAGTGCAGTGGCGGCTCCTTGGACTGATTTAATTCAGTGCAGTGGCGGCTCCTTGGACTGATTTAATTCAGTGCAGTGGCGGCTCCTTGGACTGATTTAATTCAGTGCAGTGGCGGCTCCTTGGACTGATTTAATTCAGTGCAGTGGCGGCTCCTTGGACTGATTTAATTCAGTGCAGTGGCGGCTCCTTGGACTGATTTAATTCAGTGCAGTGGCGGCTCCTTGACTGATTTAATTCAGTGCAGTGGCGGCTCCTTGGACTGATTTAATTCAGTGCAGTGGCGGCTCCTTGTCATTTTTATTGATGGGGTCAGACAAAGATTTAAAAAAAAAAATCATGGTTATGAGTTAGGTTATAATTTAGTACTAATGTTGAGATGTTGAATGAGTACACGACACAGAGAAAGCTTATCATCAATATAAGAAATAAGCAGTCATCATATTGCGGACATGTGATGATAAAGGAAAGTTTAGAACACATTGTAACAACCGGTACAATTTAGGAGAGACGAGACAGAATAAGACAGAGAAAGACAATTTTGGATAGTCTGACTTCATGGCACGGTAGAGCGTCAACATCTGAGATGATAGCAAACACCAGAGACAGAGATTTATGGAGATCTATGATCGCCTACATCAACCGGCACGGCACCTGATGATATATTTTATTGTTTACTATTTTTGGTATATTTCAAGAAGTTGTCTCCCCTTTATTAGTATGATTTTTATAAAGTAGGTCCTACCTCGTCAACTTGTCTAAACGTACATTGTTGTGCACATATGTATATTGATGGAACGGGCGATGACTGTAAACTATTCTGTGATGGTTAGTTAATTATTTCTATTATTATCTATTGTTTTAAAAATGTAATTGGGTATTTACGCAATCGGACTACCGTTTAAATGTGCATTGACTTGGCCGCGTAAGAATTTACCTACTGAATTAATATCACGCATGTGTATGCGCTAATAACCAATCGAGAGAGAGGTTAGAGGTCATCTTGTTAACAGACGGTCTAAATAGATCACATTTCTATTGGTCCTCAAAAAATAGTTCGCTAGAAATGCCTGAAGTATTCTAACTATGTATAAGAGATGTGACATATCAAATGTTTATGTGGTAATTTACCGTTATATATTCAACTTTCAAAGGTAATGAGTATCACGTTAAATGTAATAATTATGAACAAATCATTTCTAAAATAATAAATACGCTTTACTCATTATTTTTTATGGGCTCGGTCTCACTGGTCCTTAATGACGAACCGTCACTGTCTATTACTATTTTACATGTAAGCTGTTCTCTTGAATATCACCTCATCTATTACTACTTTACCTGCAATCTATTATCTTTAATTTCTAAATCGTATTATATATGACAGTTTTCATCTTTACAGATGACCATTTGGTAAGTGTGCAACTGTGTCAACGTTTGAGTTTGTTATTGTTTGTCTTTACGTTCAAGCTCATCACTAAGTTTACTTATGAAAGTTTATGCTGCTTTACGTAACATGGTTTTCTATAGTGCTTGGTCATCAGCTAGCTTTTCCCATTTCCTGGAATCATTGAAAGCAAAATAAAGTCTTTCATTGAGGCCTTGTTGATATCCTTATTTAATAAAGTCTTTCATTGAGGCCTTGTTGATATCCTTATTTAATAACAGTGGTCTGTCTTGGAGGGGTCTATTTCGAGTAACCATCTTATGAACTTATGCAGACCAGCTTAACGTGTGGTAGTGGAACGTAGAAACAAATGAGCTTGTCTAAACTACTTTCACAAACACATCTAAACAATGTTAGTCACACAATAATGACTATCTGTATCAGATAATGACTATCTGTATCAGATTAAATAATGTCAACATCTGAAAGTAAATCGTCAAGAAAAAAACAAGTCAGGAGTGTGAGTGTGTGTAAGTGTATGTGTGTGTGCGCGCGCGTGTGTATGTGTGTGATATTTGAAATCACATTTTAGCACTTGTAGAATAATATCTTGGCTCACACACATGATGTAGATGACTTATCAAGAATTGACATGGCTCCAAATGGCAGCAGATTCTCAGTTTGTGTCAGAACGCCGTTAGTGTCTAAAGTTTCTGTTTACAGTTATCATCAACAAAACATCACGACAAACATACAATCACATTGATATTCACTTCAACATAACATAACGACTCAAACATACAATCACATTGATATTCACTTCAACGAAGCAATGTTGTCTTATACATATCATTTTATCACCATCAAGAAAATGTATCATGCATTTCATAGTATGAAAACAATGTGCATTGTCAAGTAATAAAACAAATATGAACAGTGGTTCGCCATCAATTATGTGTTTTCTCTTTTTTCTTGTCCTAATCCTGCTTTGTCTCACAATGTCAGGATAAGAAGAGATATTCAAAGCCGTTTTTGTGTACGCTTTGTACAATTTTATTGTCTCTGTTATATATGTGTTCTACCTTGTGTGTACGCTTTGTACAATGTATCTTTTATTGTCTCTGTTACATATGTGTTCTACCTTGTGTACGTTTGTACAATGTATCTTTTATTGTCTCTGTTATATATGTGTTCCACCTTGTGTACCTTTGTACAATGTATCTTTATTGTCTCTGTTATATATGTGTTCTACCTTGTGTGTACGCTTTGTACAATGTGTCTTTTATTGTCTCTGTTATATAGTGTTCTACCTTATGTATGTACCTTTGTACAATGGTCTTTTATTGTCTCTGTTATATGTAGTTCTACTTTTGTACGCTTTGTACAATGTGTCTTTTATTGTCTCTGTTATATATGTGTTCCACCTTGTGTGTACGCTTTGTACAATGTATCTTTTATTGTCTCTGTTATATATGTGTTCTACCTGTGTGTACGCTTTTATAATGATCTTTTATTGTCTCTGTTATATATGTGTTCTACCTTGTGTGTACGCTTTGATAATGTATCTTTTATTGTCTCTTTATATATGTGTTCTACCTTGTTGTACGCTTGTACAATGTCTTTATTGTCCTGTTATATATGTGTTTACCTTGTGTGTACCTTTGTTACAATTGTCTTTATTTCTCTGTTATATATGTGTTCTACATGTGTGTACGCTTTGTCTAATGTGTCTTTATTGTCTCTTTATATATGGTTCTACCTTGTGTAGCTTTGTACAATGTGTCTTTATTGTCTCTATTATATATGTGTTCTACCTTGTGTACCTTTGTACAATGTGTCTTTTATTGTCTCTGTTATATATGTGTTCTACCTTGTGTGTACGCTTTGTACAATGTATCTTTATTGTCTCTGTTATATATGTGTTCTACCTTTGTGTACGCTTTGTACAATGTATCTTTATTGTCTCTGTTATATAGTGTTACCTTGTGTGTACCTTGTACAATGTTTATTGTTCTGTATATATGTGTTCTACCTGTGTACCTTACAATGTATCTTTTATTGTCTCTGTTATATATGTGTATACTTGTGTGTACGCTTTGTACATGTTCTTTATTGTCTCTGTTATATATGTTCTACCTGTGTGTACGCTTTGTACAATGTATCTTTTATTGTCTCTGTTATATATGTGTTCTACCTTGTGTGTACGCTTTGTACAATGTATCTTTTATTGTCTCTGTTATATATGTGTTCTACCTTGTGTGTACGCTTTGTACAATGTGTCTTTTATTGTCTCTGTTATATATGTGTTCTACCTTGTGTGTACGCTTTGTACAATGTGTCTTTTATTGTCTCTGTTATATATGTGTTCTACCTTGTGTGTACGCTTTGTACAATGTATCTTTTATTGTCTCTGTTATATATGTGTTCTACCTTGTGTGTACGCTTTGTACAATGTTCTTTTATTGTCTCTGTATATATGTGTTCTACCTTGTGTGTACGCTTTGTACAATGTTCTTTTATTGTCTCTGTTATATATGTGTTCTACCTTTGTGTACGCTTTGTACAATGTTCTTTTATTGTCTCTGTTAATATGTGTTCTACTTGTGTGTACGCTTTGTAAAATGTATCTTTTATTGTCTCTGTTATATATGTGTTCTACCTTGTGTGTACGCTTTGTACAATGTATCTTTTATTGTCTCTGTTAAATATGTGTTCTACCTTGTGTGTACGCTTTGTACAATGTATCTTTATTGTCTCTGTTATATATGTGTTCTACCTTGTGTGTACGCTTTGTACAATGTATCTTTTATTGTCTCTGTTATATATGTGTTCCACCTTGTGTGTACGCTTTGTACAATGTATCTTTTATTGTCTCTGTTAAATATGTGTTCTACCTTGTGTGTACGCTTTGTACAATGTATCTTTAATGTCTCTGTTATATATGTGTTACCTGTGTGTACGCTTTGTACAATGTATCTTTTATTGTCTCTGTTATATATGTGTTCTACCTTGTGTGTACGCTTTGTACAATGTATCTTTTATTGTCTCTGTTATATATGTGTTCTACCTTGTGTGTACGCTTTGTACAATGTGTCTTTATTGTCTCTGTTATATATGTGTTCTACCTTGTGTGTACGCTTTGTACAATGTATCTTTTATTGTCTCTGTTATATATGTGTTCTACCTTGTGTGTACGCTTTGTATAATGTATCTTTATTGTCTCTTTATATATGTGTTCTACCTTGTGTGTACGCTTTGTACAATGTATCTTTTATTGTCTCTGTTATATATGTGTTCTACCTTGTGTGTACGCTTTGTACAATGTATCTTTTATTGTCTCTGTTATATATGTGTTCTACCTTGTGTGTACGCTTTGTACAATGTATCTTTTATTGTCTCTGTTATATATGTGTTCTACCTTGTGTGTACGCTTTGTACAATGTATCTCTTATTGTCTCTGTTATATATGTGTTCTACCTTGTGTGTACGCTTTGTACAATGTATCTTTTAATGTCTCTGTTATATATGTGTTCTACCTTGTGTGTACGCTTTGTACAATGTATCTTTATTGTCTCTGTTATATATGTGTTCTACCTTGTGTGTACGCTTTGTACAATGTATCTTTTATTGTCTCTGTTATATATGTGTTCTACCTTGTGTGTACGCTTTGTACAATGTATCTTTTATTGTCTCTGTTATATATGTGTTCTACCTTGTGTGTACGCTTTGTACAATGTATCTTTTATTGTCTCTGTTATATATGTGTTCTACCTTTGTGTACGCTTTGTACAATGTATTTTTATTGTCTCTGTTATATATGTGTTCTACCTTGTGTGTACGCTTTGTACAATGTATCTTTTAATGTCTCTGTTATATATGTGTTCTACCTTGTGTGTACGCTTTGTACAATGTATCTTTTATTGTCTCTGTTATATATGTGTTCTACCTTGTGTGTACGCTTTGTACAATGTATCTTTTATTGTCTCTGTTATATATGTGTTCTACCTTGTGTGTACGCTTTGTACAATGTATCTTTTATTGTCTCTGTTATATATGTGTTCTACCTTGTGTGTACGCTTTGTACAATGTATCTTTTATTGTCTCTGTTATATATGTGTTCTACCTTGTGTGTACGCTTTGTACAATGTATCTTTATTGTCTCTGTTATATATGTGTTCTACCTTGTGTGTACGCTTTGTACAATGTATCTTTATTGTCTCTGTTATATATGTGTTCTACCTTGTGTGTACGCTTTGTACAATGTATCTTTATTGTCTCTGTTATATATGTGTTCTACCTTGTGTGTACGCTTTGTACAATGTATCTTTATTGTCTCTGTTATATATGTGTTCTACCTTGTGTGTACGCTTTGTACAATGTATCTTTATTGTCTCTGTTATATATGTTTCTACCTTGTGTGTAGCCTTTGTACAATGTATCTTTTATTGTATCTGTTATATATGTGTTCTACCTTGTGTGTACGCTTTGTACAATGTATCTTTATTGTCTCTGTTATATATGTGTTCTACCTTGTGTGTACGCTTTGTACAATGTATCTTTTAATGTCTCTGTTATATATGTGTTCTACCTTGTGTGTACGCTTTGTACAATGTATCTTTTATTGTCTCTGTTATATATGTGTTCTACCTTGTGTGTACGCTTTGTACAATGTATCTTTATTGTCTCTGTTATATATGTGTTCTACCTTGTGTGTACGCTTTGTACAATGTATCTTTATTGTCTCTGTTATATATGTGTTCTACCTTGTGTGTACGCTTTGTACAATGTATCTTTTATTGTCTCTGTATATATGTGTTCCACCTTGTGTTACGCTTTGTACAATGTATCTTTTATTGTCTCTGTTATATATGTGTTCTACCTTGTGTGTACGCTTTGTACAATGTATCTTTTATTGTCTCTGTTATATATGTGTTCTACCTTGTGTGTACGCTTTGTACAATGTATCTTTTATTGTCTCTGTTATATATGTGTTCTACCTTGTGTGTAAGCTTTGTACAATGTATCTTTTATTGTCTCTGTTATATATGTGTTCTACCTTGTGTGTACGCTTTGTACAATGTATCTTTTATTGTCTCTGTTATATATGTGTTCCACCTTGTGTGTACGCTTTGTACAATGTATCTTTTAATGTCTCTGTTATATATGTGTTCTACCTTGTGTGTACGCTTTGTACAATGTATCTTTTAATGTCTCTGTTATATATGTGTTCTACCTTGTGTGTACGCTTTGTACAATGTATCTTTTATTGTCTCTGTTATATATGTGTTCTACCTTGTGTGTACGCTTTGTACAATGTATCTTTATTGTCTCTGTTATATATGTGTTCTACCTTGTGTGTACGCTTTGTACAATGTATCTTTTATTGTCTCTTATATATGTGTTCTACCTTGTGTGTACCTTTGTAAATGTATCTTTTATTGTCTCTGTTATATATGTGTTCTACCTTGTGTGTACGCTTTGTACAATGTATCTTTATTGTCTCTGTTATATATGTGTTCTACCTTGTGTGTACGCTTTGTACAATGTATCTTTATTGTCTCTGTTATATATGTGTTCTACCTTGTGTGTACGCTTTGTACAATGTATCTTTATTGTCTCTGTTATATATGTGTTCTACCTTGTGTGTACGCTTTGTACAATGTATCTTTATTGTCTCTGTTATATATGTGTTCTACCTTGTGTGTACGCTTTGTACAATGTATCTTTTATTGTCTCTGTTATATATGTGTTCTACCTTGTGTGTACGCTTTGTACAATGTATCTTTTATTGTCTCTGTTATATATGTGTTCTACCTTGTGTGTACGCTTTGTACAATGTATCTTTTATTGTCTCTGTTATATATGTGTTCTACCTTGTGTGTACGCTTTGTACAATGTATCTTTTATTGTCTCTGTTATATATGTGTTCTACCTTGTGTGTACGCTTTGTACAATGTATCTTTTATTGTCTCTGTTATATATGTGTTCTACCTTGTGTGTACGCTTTGTACAATGTATCTTTTATTGTCTCTGTTATATATGTGTTCTACCTTGTGTGTACGCTTTGTACAATGTATCTTTTATTGTCTCTGTTATATATGTGTTCTACCTTGTGTGTACGCTTTGTACAATGTATCTTTTATTGTCTCTGTTATATATGTGTTCTACCTTGTGTGTACGCTTTGTACAATGTATCTTTTATTGTCTCTGTTATATATGTGTTCTACCTTGTGTGTACGCTTTACAATGTATCTTTAATGTCTCTGTTATATATGTGTTCTACCTTGTGTGTACGCTTTGTACAATGTATCTTTTATTGTCTCTGTTATATATGTGTTCTACCTTGTGTGTACGCTTTGTACAATGTATCTTTTATTGTCTCTGTTATATAGTGTTTCTACCTTGTGTGTACGCTTTGTACAATGTATCTTTATTGTCTCTGTTATATATGTGTTCTACCTTGTGTGTACGCTTTGTATAATGTATCTTTTATTGTCTCTGTTATATATGTGTTCCACCTTGTGTGTACGCTTTGTACAATGTATCTTTTAATGTCTCTGTTATATATGTGTTCTACCTTGTGTGTACGCTTTGTACAATGTATCTTTTATTGTCTCTGTTATATATGTGTTCCACCTTGTGTGTACGCTTTGTACAATGTATCTTTTATTGTCTCTGTTATATATGTGTTCCACCTTGTGTGTACGCTTTGTACAATGTATCTTTTATTGTCTCTGTTATATATGTGTTCTACCTTGTGTGTACGCTTTGTACAATGTATCCTTTATTGTCTCTGTTATATATGTGTTCTACCTTGTGTGTACGCTTTGTACAATGTATCTTTTATTGTCTCTGTTATATATGTGTTCTACCTTGTGTGTACGCTTTGTACAATGTATCTTTATTGTCTCTTTATATATGTTCTATTGTGTGACGCTTTGTACAATGTATCTTTATTGTCTCTGTTATATATGTGTTCTACCTTGTGTGTACGCTTTGTACAATGTATCTTTATGTCTCTGTTATATTGTTCTACCTTGTGTGTACGCTTTGTACAATGTTCTTTATTGTCTCGTTATATATGTGTTCTACCTTGTGTGTACGCTTTGTACAATGTATCTTTTATTGTCTCTGTTATATATGTGTTCCACCTTGTGTGTACGCTTTGTACAATGTATCTTTTATTGTCTCTGTTATATATGTGTTCCACCTTGTGTGTACGCTTTGTACAATGTATCTTTTAATGTCTCTGTTATATATGTGTTCTACCTTGTGTGTACGCTTTGTACAATGTATCTTTTATTGTCTCTGTTATATATGTGTTCTACCTTGTGTGTACGCTTTGTACAATGTATCTTTATTGTCTCTGTTATATATGTGTTCTACCTTGTGTGTACGCTTTGTACAATGTATCTTTATTGTCTCTGTTATATATGTGTTCTACCTTGTGTGTACGCTTTGTACAATGTATCTTTATTGTCTCTGTTATATATGTGTTCTACCTTGTGTGTACGCTTTGTACAATGTATCTTTATTGTCTCTGTTATATATGTGTTCTACCTTGTGTGTACTCTTTGTACAATGTATCTTTTATTGTCTCTGTTATATATGTGTTCTAACTTGTGTGTACGCTTTGTACAATGTATCTTTTATTGTCTCTGTTATATATGTGTTCTACCTTGTGTGTACGCTTTGTACAATGTATCTTTTATTGTCTCTGTTATATATGTGTTCTACCTTGTGTGTACGCTTTGTACAATGTATCTTTTAATGTCTCTGTTATATATGTGTCTACCTTGTGTGTACGCTTTGTACAATGTATCTTTTATTGTCTCTGTTATATATGTGTTCTACCTTGTGTGTACCTTTGTACAATGTATCTTTATTGTCTCTGTTATATATGTGTTCTACCTTGTGTGTACGCTTTGTACAATGTATCTTTTATTGTCTCTGTTATATATGTGTTCTACCTTGTGTGTACGCTTTGTACAATGTATCTTTATTGTCTCTGTTATATATGTGTTCTACCTTGTGTGTACGCTTTGTACAATGTATCTTTTATTGTCTCTGTTATATATGTGTTCTACCTTGTGTGTACGCTTTGTAAATGTATCTTTATTGTCTCTGTTATATATGTGTTCTACCTTGTGTGTACGCTTTGTACAATGTATCTTTTATTGTCTCTGTTATATATGTGTTCTACCTTGTGTGTACGCTTTGTACAATGTATCTTTTATTGTCTCTGTTACATATGTGTTCTAACTTGTGTGTCAGCCTTTGCTTATGTATCTTTATGTCTGACAGTTGTGTCTAACTGTTTCGCTTTGTATTGACTATATTTCTGACAAGTTTTGTTAATGCTTTTCGCTTTGTATTGACTATATTTGATGACGCTTTGTCTAATGCTTTTGCTTGTATTATTGACATTTTGACAAGCTTTGTCAATGCTTCTTTTATTGACTATATTTGACAAGCTTTGTCCTGAATGCTTCCTTTGTATTGACTATATTTGTCAACTTGTGTGTAAGCTTTCGCTTTGTATTGACTATATTTGACAAGCTTTGCTTAATGCTTTGCTTTGTATTATATTTGACAATTTGCTAATGCTTTCGCTTTGTATTGACTATATTTGACAAGCTTTGTCTAATGCTTTCGCTTTGTATTGACTATATTTGACAAGCTTTGTCTAATGCTTTCGCTTTGTATTGACTATATTTGACAAGCTTTGTCTAATGCTTTCGCTTTGTATTGACTATATTTGACAAGCTTTGTCTAATGCTTTCGCTTTGTATTGACTATATTTGACAAGCTTTGCCTAATGCTTTCGCTTTGTATTGACTATATTTGACAAGCTTTGTCTAATGCTTTCGCTTTGTATTGACTATATTTGACAAGCTTTGTCTAATGCTTTCGCTTTGTATTGACTATATTTGACAAGCTTTGTCTAATGCTTTCGCTTTGTATTGACTATATTTGACAAGCTTTGTCTAATGCTTTCGCTTTGTATTGACTATATTTGACAAGCTTTGTCTAATGCTTTCGCTTTGTATTGACTATATTTGACAAGCTTTGTCTAATGCTTTCGCTTTGTATTGACTATATTTGACAAGCTTTGTCTAATGCTTTCGCTTTGTATTGACTATATTTGACAAGCTTTGTCTAATGCTTTCGCTTTGTATTGACTATATTTGACAAGCTTTGTCTAATGCTTTCGCTTTGTATTGACTATATTTGACAAGCTTTGTCTAATGCTTTCGCTTTGTATTGACTATATTTGACAAGCTTTGTCTAATGCTTTCGCTTTGTATTGACTATATTTGACAAGCTTTGTCTAATGCTTTCGCTTGTATTGACTATATTTGACAAGCTTTGTCTAATGCTTCGCTTGTATTGACTATATTTGACAAGCTTTGTCTAATGCTTTCGCTTTGTATTGACTATATTTGACAAGCTTTGTCTAATGCTTTCGCTTTGTATTGACTATATTTGACAAGCTTTGTCTAATGCTTTCGCTTTGTATTGACTATATTTGACAAGCTTTGTCTAATGCTTTCGCTTTGTATTGACTATATTTGACAAGCTTTGTCTAATGCTTTCGCTTTGTATTGACTATATTTGACAAGCTTTGTCTAATGCTTTCGCTTTGTATTGACTATATTTGACAAGCTTTGTCTAATGCTTTCGCTTTGTATTGACTATATTTGACAAGCTTTGTCTAATGCTTTCGCTTTGTATTGACTATATTTGACAAGCTTTGTCTAATGCTTTCGCTTTGTATTGACTATATTTGACAAGCTTTGTCTAATGCTTTCGCTTTGTATTGACTATATTTGACAAGCTTTGTCTAATGCTTTCGCTTTGTATTGACTATATTTGACAAGCTTTGTCTAATGCTTTCGCTTTGTATTGACTATATTTGACAAGCTTTGTCTAATGCTTTCGCTTTGTATTGACTATATTTGACAAGCTTTGTCTAATGCTTTCGCTTTGTATTGACTATATTTGACAAGCTTTGTCTAATGCTTTCGCTTTGTATTGACTATATTTGACAAGCTTTGTCTAATGCTTTCGCTTTGTATTGACTATATTTGACAAGCTTTGTCTAATGCTTTCGCTTTGTATTGACTATATTTGACAAGCTTTGTCTAATGCTTTCGCTTTGTATTGACTATATTTGACAAGCTTTGTCTAATGCTTTCGCTTTGTATTGACTATATTTGACAAGCTTTGTCTAATGCTTTCGCTTTGTATTGACTATATTTGACAAGCTTTGTCTAATGCTTTCGCTTTGTATTGACTATATTTGACAAGCTTTGTCTAATGCTTTCGCTTTGTATTGACTATATTTGACAAGCTTTGTCTAATGCTTTCGCTTTGTATTGACTATATTTGACAAGCTTTGTCTAATGCTTTCGCTTTGTATTGACTATATTTGACAAGCTTTGCCTAATGCTTTCGCTTTGTATTGACTATATTTGACAAGCTTTGTCTAATGCTTTCGCTTTGTATTGACTATATTTGACAAGCTTTGTCTAATGCTTTCGCTTTGTATTGACTATATTTGACAAGCTTTGTCTAATGCTTTCGCTTTGTATTGACTATATTTGACAAGCTTTGCCTAATGCTTTCGCTTTGTATTGACTATATTTGACAAGCTTTGCCTAATGCTTTCGCTTTGTATTGACTATATTTGACAAGCTTTGTCTAATGCTTTCGCTTTGTATTGACTATATTTGACAAGCTTTGTCTAATGCTTTCGCTTTGTATTGACTATATTTGACAAGCTTTGTCTAATGCTTTCGCTTTGTATTGACTATATTTGACAAGCTTTGTCTAATGCTTTCGCTTTGTATTGACTATATTTGACAAGCTTTGCCTAATGCTTTCGCTTTGTATTGACTATATTTGACAAGCTTTGCCTAATGCTTTCGCTTTGTATTGACTAGATTTGACAAGCTTTGTCTAATGCTTTGCTTTGTATTGACTTATTTGACAAGCTTTGTCTAATGTTAGCTTTGTATTGATATTTTGACAAGTTTTGGCCTAATGCTCCTTGTACGAGAACTGAGATGAATATGTAAGAATGTAACAATGCTTTGGTAAAAGAGTTGATAATGTCAGAGATTAACAATGCTATTGTCAAAGAGATGATATGTAGAATGTACAATTTTAATGCTATTGGTAAGATGATGAATTGTAAGAATGTACATGCTGTTGGTTAAGAGATGAATATTAAGATGTAACAGTAGCATGTTTGTAAGGATGAGTGAATATGTAAGAATGTAACAATGCTATTGGTAAAAGAGATGAATATGTAAGAATGTAACAATGCTATTGGTAAAAGAGATGAATATGTAAGAATGTAACAATGCTATTAGTAAAAGACATAAAAACAAAGTACAATAGTTTGACAGACACAATAACAATAAACAGCAACGTTTCCACCAAACATTTCTTTATCAAGCACACAAACATACAACAGAAATGAATAATTGACTTCTTACACGTCACAGAACATATAGAATTAGACAATACATTTCTAACAGTCATCAAATGAAAATCTGTGACTAAAACAAATAATGAAATAAATGCAAAAAAACTAGAAGTGGAAAAAGAAGATAAACAATAACAATCATATATATATATATAAGTTATATACATTTAACATACACACATATAAAATATGGAGCATGAGAACAGATAGCATTAAGAAACGTACGGACGAGACAGGGATCTTAAGGA
This sequence comes from Arion vulgaris, assembly GCA_020796225.1. Taxonomy (NCBI): domain Eukaryota; kingdom Metazoa; phylum Mollusca; class Gastropoda; order Stylommatophora; family Arionidae; genus Arion; species Arion vulgaris. The sequence continues at coordinate 2,199,661 of CM036757.1, forward strand.
TATGTTGGTAAACAGTCGCATTGAGTCCAATGTTCAGAGTCATTTTGGCATAGTCGGGTGTGGCTGTCGGCAATGTCATACACGTGTGCTTGTGTGATACAGACCCTACTGTATCTTTTCCTAAGGCACTTTTGTTATTGAGGATGGTTTTACATTCGTCCCACAATATGGTCTGCGCCATCATTTGTAAACGTTGTGACAGGACTTATATAGGTAAAACTATCCAGAAATTGAGTGACCATTTCGGCCAACACGTGATATACTCAAATGTTCTGTGATCCAGGAACGGACCATTTGAGAGCTCGCGATATCCAGGTCACATCTCTCTGATCATGTTCCTCTGATGGTCGAAGTCGATTTGCTCTAGAGAATCGTTTCATATCTTTATATGGTACCTTGCGACCACATGGACTCAACGCTCTACATTCCTATGCTACGTAATGCTGTCTGTTCTCTTGTTCCATATTTTATGTGTGTGTATAGTAAAGATATACGTCACCATGAACACAAAAAGAGCAATGTTCAACACAATATTTCTCCCCACATTATGTTACCAGTGCCAAACCTGGACGCTGACAACAAACGATAGAAGAAAACTAGTCACAACAGAGATGAAGTGTCTACGCAGAATGCTAGATGTATCAAGAAGAGACCGGTTGAGAAATGAAGACATCAGGAAAAAGTGGGTACAACATCAGTACTAGACTTCATCAAGAAACAACAAATTAAATGGTTCGGCCACGTAAGCAGAATACCTAAAGACAGTGCATCTCAAAGAGCAATGCTGCTCCGATGCAATGGGTACAAAGCAAAAGGCCGGCCAATCAAAAGATATGCCTCAGAGATAACAGAGGCGACGAAAGAGACTATCTACGAAGCGCATACTAGGGCCCGTTTTAGAAATCTCTTCTTGACCTGACGCTGTGAGGCAAACAGGATTCGAGAAAGAAGAGGATATATATATTTAAAAAAAATTGTTTATTTTCTTTTTTTTTTCACTTCTAGATTTTTGCATTTATTTCATTATCCGTTTTTAGTCACATATTTTCATATATTAAGTCCGATAGGGATTTATTGTCTGAGTGTGTATGGTGTGTGCAGTATATTAAGTCCGATAGGGATTTATTGTCTGAGTGTGTATGGTGTGTGCAGTATATTAAGTACGATAGGGATTTATTGTCTGAGTGTGTATGGTGTGTGCAGTATATTAAGTCCGATAGGGATTTATTGTCTGAGTGTGTATGGTGTGTGCAGTATATTAAGTCCGATAGGGATTTATTGTCTGAGTGTGTATGGTGTGTGTGCAGTATATTAAGTCCGATAGGGATTTATTGTCTGAGTGTGTATGGTGTGTGCAGTATATTAAGTCCGATAGGGATTTATTCCCTATTGTCTGAGTGTGTATGGTGTGTGTGCAGCATATGAAGTCTTCTTCTCGATCATTCTTTTTCGGCCATTTTGATCATTTTTATTGTGATATATAAACAGCCTACACCAAGAACGGGCGTGATACGTCACATCTTCAGTTCCATTTAAAGCTCTGGTGCTTGTCCTTCGGCGATGTGTCCGATTTCAGCCAGCGTTTACTGGGTTCGCTTTCTGTCAGTCTTTGGCTGTCCCCAGCCGACCTGCAAGGCAGTAGGTTGCTATATTCTTTTATTGTAGCTACCCTTGAACAACCTTCCCTCCCGGGCTGTTGAACGTCATCTGCCCGGGTTACATGTCTTTTTAAGACTACTTGGTTTGCCTGCCGTCCAGTTTTGTGTACGGTTTGCTCCGCTAATCTTTGATTGTCCCCAATCAAACTACAAGGCAATAGTAGTTCCCTGCGAGGGAATAGGGCATTGGATTCAAGCCTCTGCTGGGCTTTCCAGTTTTTCTGCACATTTGGGTGGTTCGCTCACCCTTACGTTTGCCACTCCTTTTCGTCGCTCCAACATCAGCACCGTGCATGTCTGCTTCACCAGTGGGCTTACCTGTGTATTGGGCTTACTCCGTTTACTGTATTGGGGGTGGGCTTACTCCGTTTGCCTGTTCGCTCTACTTTGGTGCCTACTCACCGTGTTTATCAGGTTTCTTCCAGTGCTCACATTTACTATGGACACGCAGCTCATTTCGGGCCTCTACCTCAGGGCTTCGAGCTTTGCCCATGTGGGCCCACGTGCAATTCAACTCTGAGCCCCACGTACGAGCTCTGAGTTTCGCCCTATGTGGGCCCACGTCTCTTCTCTGAGTGCACCCCTCATCCAATTATTTTTATTTGTTCAGCTTTTCCCAGCGGTCGGGAGAGACGTGCATTTATGGTTATTGAGATTCTGCTCGTCTGTGTTGCGAGCGGATCTGCATCACTACTTATACCACCAGAGTAGCTCTCCCTCGATCCCTACCCGCTTAGCCAGACAGGACCAATGTCTGTTTACAGGGTCACCACGTGAAGGTGGGGTAGTATCTTAATTAGTGTCAGCACACTAATCCTGGCAGGACGTTGTCCCTTTGACCTTTGACCCCTTTGACCCCTTTGACCCCTTGTAAGAAGTGAATTTCTTCACTTCTGTTGTATTCTTTGCTTGTGAACCCACTTTTGGTTGAAATGTTGCTGTGTATTGTATTTTTTTTATTTTGTACAACTACAGTACTTTGTTTTTACGTGTTTCGTCATTGCTACATAGTTTGACTGTAATCTTGTCTTATATTGATGACGTCATTGCTACATAGTTTGCCTGTAGTCTTGTCTTATATTGATGACGCCATTGCTACATAGTTTGCCTGTAGTCTTGTCTTATATTGATGACGTCATTGCTACATAGTTTGACTGCAGTCTTGTCTTATATTGATGACGCCATTGCTACATAGTTTGACTGTAGTCTTGTCTTATATTGATGACGCCATTGCTACATAGTTTGACTGCAGTCTTGTCTTATATTGATGACGCCATTGCTACATAGTTTGACTGTAGTCTTGTCTTATATTGATGACGCCATTGCTACATAGTTTGACTGTAGTCTTGTCTTATATTGATGACGCCATTGCTACATAGTTTGACTGTAGTCTTGTCTTATATTGATGACGCCATTGCTACATAGTTTGACTGCAGTCTTGTCTTATATTGATGACGCCATTGCTACATAGTTTGACTGCAGTCTTGTCTTATATTGATGATGCCATTGCTACATAGTTTGACTGTAGTCTTGTCTTATATTGATGACGCCATTGCTACATAGTTTGACTGCAGTCTTGTCTTATATTGATGACGCCATTGCTACATAGTTTTACTGCAGTCTTGTCTTATATTGATGACGCCATTGCTACATAGTTTGACTGTAGTCTTGTCTTATATTGATGACGCCATTGCTACATAGTTTGACTGTAGTCTTGTCTTATATTGATGACGCCATTGCTACATAGTTTGACTGCAGTCTTGTCTTATATTGATGACGCCATTGCTACATAGTTTGACTGCAATCTTGTCTTATATTGATGACGCCATTGTTACATAGTTTGACTGTAGTCTTGTCTTATATTGATGACGCCATTGCTACATAGTTTGACTGTAGTCTTGTCTTATATTGATGACGCCATTGCTACATAGTTTGACTGCAATCTTGTCTTATATTGATGACGCCATTGCTACAAAGTTTGACTGCAATCTTGTCTTATATTGATAACAATGCTATTAAATACATGATATAAGGTTTATTGTGATAGAAAACATTGAATAAGTCTTCAATGTAACGACAGTTACCAAAGAGTAACAATGTTGAAGCATATCTTCGATAGTTATTTTAATTGTATCAAAGTTATATTCATCGGAAGTAAATATATTCTGTCTTTTTTTTAAAAACTCCTTAGTTTATGCTTATATAATGTTTAGTTTCATCAATTTTCAGTTGACTGTCAGAAATTTGGGAGTGATTTGTTTGTCTAAAGTTTTCTCCATCTACGTGAAAATTAATTCACAGGGTACATGTATTAACTGTTTGAGAACACATGTACCAAGAATGATGTCCGAAGTACTAGAGTTATAGAAGACACATTTATAGCAACAACATCAGCATACAATCAACAAATTACAAGTTTTACCAAAATAAAGATTTGAACTTTGGGACGCTTTATGAAACTCATACCTAATGGGCGATTAGAGAGCGAGAGAGAGAGAGAGAGAGAGAGAGAGAGAGAGAGAGAGAGAGAGAGAGAGAGAGAGAGAGAGAGAGAGACGAAGTTTCTCTTAGCTGTGGCATAAATGGTGACAGTAAACATGATTTGAAACAGTTGTAGCTTGCATATAAGTATATACACAAATATGAATACACAAAAATAGACATGGTGAAGAATGGATGCCTATATCAGAGGATATGACTGCTTACACCAGGGTTGTCAGTACACTTGGGAGACGCTGTAGAGAATGGACCCCGGGTGTCATCAATGCGGAGATTCTTGCACTCGTGGATCAGCACTCCCATCCAGGTGATATCATTATCTACACTGATGGCTCTGTCAGACACGGAACCAGATGATCGTGACCTTATTCAGGACAGCGAAACGGTCGCACACTTCATGAGGACTGCGGCTCTTTCGAGACAACGACATCGAGAATAACTATGGAGATCACTGCTGCCTCCAGGGCTCTGTCATGGGTGACTGAGCAACTGGTTACCCATACGATTATCATATCAGACTCGATAAATATGCTTCAAATGATTGAATCTGGAAGTATGCGTGTGGAATGGGTGGACAGCATTCGGAGATCACATCTCAAGAAAATGACTTGGCTGTACACAGCTTGACATGCTGGAGTGCAGAGTAACGAGCGTGATGACTTTCTTGCAAACAATGTCCCGACTCAAGCGGGCAGAAGTATGGAAGGGCCGATATCATCAATGCTGTACGCTTTCAGTTATGTGACATGGGCAAGTCTCAGACACTGGAATGAGTTCGAGAATTAGACGTTAAGTTTGAACATGCCAGACAGTATCGTCTTCATGGTAGAGAGAGAAGATATAGTAATCAACTTCTCATGGGTGAAAATCGTGGCATATCCAAAAGGACGTAGCCATCAACCACAGTCTCATGGGTACGGTGAGCAAATGGACTTTGGGATGGCTGCTGCAACAGAGGACAGAGCATGAATGGGAATGCCCAATGTGCAACGACGTCGATCGCATAACATAACATAACATAACATAACATAACATAACATAACATAACATAACATAACATAACATAATATACATACAAAACTGAGAATATGAGGCACAGGAAATTATATTCAGGCTTTATATAACGTATAACGGTACATGAGGAATACAATAATAATAATGATAATAATAATAATAATAATAATATTTGACATATGACATAAGTTGTAAGATTTCTTACAATAGCTGTGTGTCATCTTATCTTAATTGTATGTTGTCTTTCCTTAGTTGTCTTCTGCTTTACATAACATATATGATAGATTTCGTTAGCTGTGCTGCTTTAGATTAGCTGGGTGCTTTCGTTCTATCTTACATTAGTTGTGTGCTATCATCATCATATATAAACTAAATGCTATCTTACATTAGTTGTGTGCTATCATCATCATATATGAACTAAATGCTATCTTACATTAGTTGTGTGCTATCATCATCATATATGAACTAAATGCTATCTTACATTAGTTGTGTGCTATCATCATCATATATAAACTAAATGTTATCTTACATTAGTTGTGTGCTATCATCATCATATATAAACTAAATGATATCTTACATTAGTTGTGTGCTATCATCATCATATATAAACTAAATGCTATCTTACATTAGTTGTGTGCTATCATCATCATATATAAACTAAATGCTATCTTACATTAGTTGTGTGCTATCATCATCATATATAAACTAAATGCTATCTTACATTAGTTGTGTGCTATCATCATCATATATAAACTAAATGCTATCTTACATTAGTTGTGTGCTATCATCATCATATATAAACTAAATGCTATCTTACATTAGTTGTGTGCTATCATCATCATATATAAACTAAATGCTATCTTACATTAGTTGTGTGCTATCATCATCATATATGAACTAAATGCTATCTTACATTAGTTGTGTGCTATCATCATATATAAACTAAATGCTATCTTACATTAGTTGTGTGCTATCATCATCATATATAAACTAAATGCTATCTTACATTAGTTGTGTGCTAACACTGCACTTCTTCTTGTGACAGACGCTAGCTGTGTAGAAGTTTCTGTGCACTTTCTGAGATGAAACACTTGGTTAAATGTTTCCCGGTACTTAGTGCTCATGTTATAATATAAGAAGATGTTGACGCTGGAATTGAAAACCTCAAAGATGAAAGCAAACGACCATGCCATGAGAAAGGCATTAATTTGTATTCCTAGAGTATTGAACTCTGGTCTAAGAAATGCTCCCATGGAAATGATAACACCTGGGGTGTAGCAGACGATTAAAACAGTCGCTATCATCACGACCATATTCATAGTTTTTCTGTCTCGGTTAGATATGGCCTCGGATCGAGTCTGGTCTGCACTTGCCTTCTTTCTCCATTTTGACTTCTGTTTCAGTTGGATAACAAGAACAAGTGTGAAGATAATAACAGCAACAAAAGAAGCTGAACCAAGAATCGAGTAGAGACAAAATGCCAAACCTTCCATGTTCTCTCCGTCGCTTATAATAGCCAAGCCAAGCAAAGTCTTGTTTCTCTCTGGGAAGAACTTCCAGCCAATGTAATATGTCTGAAACTCTGGTACAAATGAAAGTATTATACTGATGTATATGAAACATACAGTAATTGTTGTGACTTTGGGCGTGATAATTTGTTTAATCCTTAAAGGAAAAGTTATACATAAACATCGTTCTGCCGTGACAAATACGGTTATCCATCCTGTGATACGGACGAAGCAAATGTGGGGAATACCTGCAGTTAAGTGCAAGATTTCAAATGGAACTAGATTGATGTCAGATCTCCAAAACGAAGGATTAACACACAAACTAAACCACAACATAGTAATCAGACTGCACATGTCAGAGATGGCTAATCCAAAGAAACTAATATTCATAGTGTTATCAAAACCTTGTTTATAAAATACAATAATATTCATGATATTCGCTACAAGACCACACAGAGCGATAGTAAAGTTGATTGTATCATGATTCACAATCATAATAATTTCTATAATTTGGTCGCTGATCAGTGGCTGGTCTTCTTGCTGGCTACCGAACATAGAATCTGTACTGGCATGTGCATCCATTTTATTCTAGATTTGTTCATATAATGTTCCTATTTTGTGCCTTTCGATGCGGAGATGGTACTAGGTCTATAACAAATATCACGACCTGTATCTCGACTGTAGAAGACAGGGATCCAGTGTTCTTGTTGCGATCTTTCTAATTTGTGAAATACCTCCTCACTTGTCTCTACATTACCAATATTGCTACACACATTTCATTTGCCTTCAAGTAACTCCTATCTAGTATTAGTTGTTAGATGTCCAACATTTTTATTATTGTATTACTTGTTTGTTGTTCATTGCTTATTAATTAATATCAGATTTTCAAATTGAATTGCACAAACATGTTTATGTTTTCTAAATATGAGAGAAAGAATACAGAACAAGTTTCACTTGAATTTGTTAGAAAGTGTCATTCTCTACCAAGATCTAAACTTGTTACAAGTTTCCTTCATTGCTCCTGAACTGAACAAATAAACATAATATAACAGAAATAATTCAATATCTCTTTCAATGAGTGTCATTTAAATTCAATTTAAGCTATTTTGTTTTCCCAATATTTTTTGAGACACCCAAAGTTTAAAGTTCGACAAAATATAAATACTAAAATAATCATGTTGAATATAACAGTGTTAAAAAAAAGGTTAAATTATGCTTATCTGTATGACATAAATATAAAAAAAAGGTTCAATTATGCTTATCTGTATGACATCAATATAATTTGAGTAAAATAGTTTTCATTAATGTTCTCTTTCTTATGCTGTTTCTACTATTAATTTAAAATAAATATATTCAGGAAATCATTCAAATGATTATAGTTGACAAAATATGCACTCTGTTTTGTAGATGTAACATTGACACACTTATTAAATTATTTGTTAGAGTTGTCGATTTACCAGGTCATCAGAGAAGTAAAGAGTCTTCAAACTGCGTTCAAATATTTCAAAATTGATCCTTATTAAATATTTATTTTAAGTGGTGAAGTTTAATGTTAAGATATCAGAAAATTTCTACCCATTTGACCAGGAAATGATATCCCAAGGCTAAATTAAGAAACCCATCACTGTGTACCGGATACTTAAGTTTAGCCAATGGCGGTTATTATGAAACATTTTTGCGATGTTAATGTTCTAATTTTACGAAAATTATACTCGCTACCATCACAACGAACCATCATCATCATGACAATCATTACAATAACAACACATAATTATATTCTACATGTCACATTTTGTCAACAAGATTACTCTATGTTTTGTTTCCCCGTAAAACATCACGCATTGACCCAATGTAGATATAATTAACCACATTACAATGTCAGAGAAATTGCTAGAACAGAAACTATCACAGTAAGATAACACATCAACATTTGTAAGCAGGTATATCATTAGAGTATCAGCTGGATGATAGTCATTCAATAATATTCTCTACAATTTGTTGCTCTCGATTTCCATCCACACTTTTGTTTGATTGTTATGAAAGCAAAGATCTTACTTCTCCATCTCATGATTGCCTGGTTTTTCGATATCACTTCTCAGCTTTTTCGATATCACGTCTCAGGTTTGCGATATCACTTCTCAGGTTTTCGATATCACTTCTCAGGTTTTTCGATATCAGGTCTCAGCTTTTTCGATAATATCACTTCTCAGGTTTTCGATATCACTTCTCAGCTTTTTCGATAATATCACTTTCAGGTTTTCGATATCACTTCTCAGGTTTTCGATATCACTTCTCAGGTTTTCGATATCTAGTCTCAGGTTTTCGATATCACGTCTTAGGTTTTCGATATCACGTCTCAAGTTTTCGATATCCCTTTTCAGGTTTTCGATATCACTTCTCAGGTTTTCGATATCACTTCTCAGGTTTTCGATATCTAGTCTCAGGTTTTCGATATCACGTCTTAGGTTTTCGATATCACGTCTCAAGTTTTCGATATCCCTTTTCAGGTTTTCGATATCACTTCTCAGGTTTTCGATATCACTTCTCAGGTTTTCGATATCACTTTTCAGGTTTTCGATATCACTTCTCAGGTTTTCGATATCAGGTCTCAGGTTTTCGATATCACTTTTCAGGTTTTCGATATCACTTCTCAGGTTTTCGATATCACGTCTTAGGTTTTCGATATCACGTCTCAAGTTTTCGATATCCATTTTCAGGTTTTCGATATCACTTCTCAGGTTTTCGATATCACTTATCAGGTTTTCGATATCCCTTTTCAGGTTTTCGATATCACTTCTCAGGTTTTCGATATCAGATCTCAGGTTTTCGATATCACTTCTCAGGTTTACGATATCACGTCTCAGGTTTGCGATATCTAATCTCAGGTTTTCGATATCAGGTCTCAGGTTTTCGATATCACTTCTCAGGTTTACGATATCACGTCTCAGGTTTTCGATATCACTTCTCAGGTTTTCGATATCATGTCTCAGGTTTTCGATATCAGGTCTCAGATTTTCGATATCACTTCTCAGGTTTTCGATATCATGTCTCAGGTTTTCGATATCAGGTCTCAGATTTTCGATATCACTTTTCAGGTTTTCGATATCACTTCTGAGGTTTTCTATATCACTTCACAGGTTTTCGATATCACTTTTGAGGTTTTCTATATCACTTCACAGGTTTTCGATATCACTTTTCAGGTGAGTATCTATCTTAGACTGTCTTCTGTAATAAGATCGTACCTTCTCTTTTCGTTATACTTCTCTTATTTTCTTTCTTCTGTCTCTCATCTTATATTTTGTATATAAATGATAAAGCATTGGATGAAATCCAGGACACAAGCTTATAGCAACAATATATCATTCCTAAAGAGAAAATATCAAATACATAATGAATAAATCCAAGAAAGAAACATGCAATGAAATATACTTAATAATAAACAGACTTAAGGTCCCTACCTCTAGAATTATTATCGACGTGTACTCATTCTGCATAACCGTACTGTCCGGCAAGACCAGGGACTTTAGTATCAGAGTTTACTTCTCTAGCTGTTACCGCTTCCGTCCCTCCTCCCTACCCTTGCAAGGCAGTAATAATTTGCTATTGACATGTTGTAATATGTTATCTTGTACAGCCGCTCAACTTTTACAATCATCTTCTTCTTCTTTTGTCAGCACACTGTTACCGGGTTGTTAACCCAGTGACGTGGTTTTATGTATTTGTCTTGTGATTCTCTGGTGACTTGTGTTGTCAGCACACTATTACCGGGTTGTTAACCCAGTGACGTGGTTTTATGTATTTGTCTTGCACTTCTCCAGTGACTTGTGTTATCAGCACACTATTACCGGGTTGTTAACCCAGTGACGTGGTTTGATGTATTTGTCTTGTGCTTCTCTGGTGACTTGTGTTATCAGCACACTATTACCGGGTTGTTAACCCAGTGTCGTGGTTTGATGTATTTGTCTTTTGATTCTCTGGTGACTTGTGTTGTCAGTACACTGTTACCGGGTTGTTAACCCAGTGACGTGGTTTGATGTATTTGTCTTGTGCTTCTCTGGTGACTTGTGTTATCAGCACACTATTACCGGGTTGTTAACCCAGTGTCGTGGTTTGATGTATTTGTCTTTTGATTCTCCGGTGACTTGTGTTGTCAGTACACTGTTACCGGGTTGTTAACCCAGTGTCGTGGTTTTATGTATTTGTCTTGTGCTTCTCTGGTGACTTCTGTGATGGTTTTCTTAGTCCTCTGTTAGAATTCAACTACGTATCTATCCACCTTTTTCTCGGTCTTCCTCTCGCCTACAATCTATGATTTCTATTATTCACATCTACAATCTATGATCTCTATTATTCACATATTACTTTTACTTTCTTGTTCATTTACTTCGTTCTGTCTCCATTTATAATATTTCATGATTACCTTCCTTCGTTCTGTTCGCATATTTTCTCATTGCTCTGTTACCATCTATTCTCATTGTTCTGTTACCATCTATTCTCATTGTTCTGTTACCATCTATTCTCATTGTTCTGTTACCATCTATTCTCATTGTTCTGTTACCATCTATTCTCATTGTTCTGTTACCATCTATTCTCATTGTTCTGTTACCATCTATTCTCATTGTTCTGTTACCATCTATTCTTATTGTTCTGTTACCATCTATTCTCATTGTTCTGTTACCATCTATTCTCATTGTTCTGTTACCATCTATTCTCATTGTTCTGTTACCATCTATTCTCATTGTTCTGTTACCATCTATTCTCATTGTTCTGTTACCATTTATTCTCAGTGTTCTATTGCTTTGATGTGTGACATACACAATGTATGAGACTAATAATTCCATTGATAAATATCTAGAGCTTGGATGTAATATTCATAATCTCATTTTTTGAATTTTTCTATTTTTATTTTCCCCAGACAAACTTGGTCAATCATCTTGTTATCAAAGATATCAACCTACATCTGAGACAAACTTGGTCAACCATCTTGTTATCAAAGATATCAACCTACATCTGAGACAAACTTGGTCAACCATCTTGTTATCAAAGATATCAACCTACATCTGAGACAAACTTGGTCAACCATCTTGTTATCAAAGATATCAACCTACATCTGAGACAAACTTGGTCAACCATCTTGTTATCAAAGATATTAACCTATATCTGACATTGGTAATCATATAATTTAGTTGAGAATGTATTACTCCATATTTGTCAATAGAAATGTCCATGATATTTCTGTAACTCTTAAGCCAGTGTTAGTAATGATAACATCTCGTTTTGTGATTACTATTTTGTGGAATTTGTGATAAATGTAACATCAGCATTTCAAGTATCTCAAGTTATGAACAATTGTCTGACACATGCGACTATCACAAAGTTGTCATACAGTGGATACTATTTTATTATGCAATATCAGTAAACAAGATAGCAGATAAGTTATCAGTTATATGAATACTATCATTATAGAATTCTGGACAAGGTGTTCCGATTCCTAACTCAATAAATTCTGCAGCGTCAAATGTCCAACACACCAGTAGGTGTCCAACATACCAGTTAGTGTCCAACATACCAGTTGGTGTCCAACATACCAGTTGGTGTCCAACATACCAATTCGATGTTGACTAATCATTCCATTTGTATATTTGGTATGTTGTTAGTTTCGGGCTCTACCAATATCGACATCCATCTTTCTCAATCTGGTCAGCGAAAGGGATTCACAAGCCAAAAACTTCTCTGTTCGGAAATACTCTTTCAATGAAAGAAATATGACAGATCGTCAGCCAAAGAAGAAGTTACAGGTAAACCCACAGGTATATCAGGAAGGAAACAGGGATGATTTACGGGCAAATATTGTGGGCAAATGTGGGGCTAATAGATAGGCAAGATCAATATACTCATAGGCGTTCCTAGGCGTCGGGTGGAGCAAAGGCAAAGAAGGATTTACTAAGGAGAGATAACTATTGATTTATATAAGGAGATAATTTTTAGATTATTAAGGGGAGATAATTTGTAGTAGATAAGAGGGTACTTATGTATCAGTTCTGGTGCTAATAGATAGGCAAGAGCAATATACGACACCCTACACCACCCTTAATATAGCCTATATAGCAAAGCCAAATAAGGATTTACAAAGGGAGATAACTATTGGTTTATATAAGGGGGAGATAATTTTGTTATACATAGGGGTACTATGGTAGTATTTGTGGTGGAGATTGATAGGCAAGAGGAATATACTCATAGGCGTCCTAGGTGTCGGCTGGGATCATGGTCAAAGAAGAATTTACTAAGGCGGAGATAAATGTTGGTTTATATAATGGGGAGATAATTTTTAGGTTATTAAGGGGTTAGATAATTTTAAAAAAAATTTAGGTAGGTATTATATATAGTTATATATAAAATATGTTGTTTTTTTTTTTTTTTTGAAAAAGCGATAGTTTTTGTTAAATTTTATTTTAATAGGAAATATAAAAATCGATTAACTTTTTTTTTGTGTGGAAATAGCGATAATTTTTGTAAAATTTTATTTTTAACATGGTAATATAAAAAAAACGAAATTTTTAAAACATTTTTTAGTGCTACTTTTTATTTTTCTGTTAACCATAAAGCTGTACTTAGATATGATGTAATATTTGGTAAATGTATATTGATTTCTCATGTGCTTGTCTATGGTAAGGTAATGTTCTTTGTGTTCTATTTGAGCAATGTTAAGGTAGGTAAGCTTAAATTAAGATTTATTTATCTATATATTTTGTGTATATAAGTGTGTATACGTTGGTGCATGGGTATTATGTGATAGTATTTACTTGTATAAGTGTATATCTGAGTGTGGTTGTTTAGTCAGGTAGACATATATAAAGGGAGGAGGTGGGGGCAGTAAAGTGGACGAATTATGGTATGTTAAAGTATGTGATAGAATTTACTTATATAAGTGTATATGTGAGTGAGGTTGTATAGTCAGATATATAAAAAGGGTGGGGTAAAGGGGAGGATTTTGGTATGTTCAAGTATATGATAAGTATTCACTTATAGGAGGGTGTGTGTGTATTTAGACCGATATATATTTGCGTTATTGATATCTTTGCACATACAAGTAATTTACTATAGATACGTATATACATATAGAGAGACATGTACTGCTTATGTATTGCTTTCGTGGATCTGACTAAGGCATTTGACACAGTCAGCAGGCAAAGTATTTATAAAATACTGAAGCATATTGGCTGTCCCCCAAAGTTGCTCCACTTTACTGTCTCCTTCCATGAGGGCATGAAAGCCAGCATACAGTTCGATGACAGCACATCTGATAGTTTCAAGGTTAAGAGTGGAGTCAAGCAGGGTTGTGTTCTTGCCCCAACTCTCTTTGGCATCTTCTTCGCAGTCCTTTTGAACCACGCCTTAGGGGACGCTGATGGTGATGTTTTCATCCGCACTAGATCTGATGGTTCACTCTTTAACCTGGCTCGCTTAAGAGCCAAGACAAAAACGACGGAAATTCTCAAGGACCTCCTTTTCGCTGACGATGCTGCTTTAGCCGCCCACAGTGAGACTACACTGCAATGCCTAATCAATAATTTGTCAAAGGCATGCCACCTATTTTCTATGACTATAAGTGTCTCCAAAATAGTTGTACTGTGTCAAGGAGGTAACACAACAAATATCACTTTAAATGGTAACCATCTAACACCAGTTCACAAATTCTGCTATCTTGGGTCCACGGTCACTGCCAGCCTTTCTCTTGATGAAGAAATCAACGCTCGTGTATGGAGTGCGGCTACTACATTCGGCATACTATCAAAGCGAGAGTGGGACAACACAAAACTGAAATTGCAAACGAAGATCCAAATATATCGAGCCTGTGTAATTAGTTCTTTACTATATAGCTCAGAAACATGGACAGCCTACTCAAGACACGAGAGGAGACTTAACATCTTTCACCTTCGATGTCTCCGCAAGATTATGAACATCAGGTGGTGCGACAAGATAACCAACTTTGAAGTACTGCAACGTGCAAAACTGCCTTCCAACATGGGCATGCTCAGCAGTGGACGACTAAGATGGTTAGAGTATGTGAGAAGAATGGAAACGTATCGCATACCAAAACAAAGTTGTTCTGTGAACTTTCGGAGAGAGGAAGAGGCACCAGGGCAGACCACTGCTCAGATATAAAGATGTCTGCAAAGCCTCAATGAAAAACTTTTCTATAGGTGCCAGCACATGGGAGGGACTAGCTGATGACAGAGTTGTGTGGAAAGGCGCAGTCTTAGAGGACTTATCAGCTGAAGACAGAGAGAAAAACTAAGGTCGAAAGCATTGTCTTTTGAGAAAATGCCAATTGACGTTATTGTCAGTAAACACAGACCGTCTGTAAGTTGCGCAGTAACACGAATGACCGTGTAAAGTTTCGAAAACCTTGCCAATTGACGTCTGAAGTTCACAGTAAAACACTTGCCAATTGACCGTCTGTAAAGACGGAAAAGGTCATATATATATAGAGACAGGTATACATATATAACCAAACATATATACAGTTATAAATAAGAAACATGTGTGACTTTATATCAATATATTTATTGAAAGTGATATATATATATATAAAGTTATAAAATAGTAGGAAAGTAAAGGTGAAACTTTGTTGTCGCCATTTGTAAAAAATCGGACGTAGTGGTATACTAACCTATAGGAAAACCGGGCATATGCTAGATAAATTGGTTGATTAGTTATATAAGTGTTAAAGAGGAGTGTGATTTATATATTTGTAAATATAAGTGTGTATGTTAGTGTTGTATGTAATATAGATTTAGTCATGTTTATATATAAAACTAAGCAGGGGTTGGTAAAGGGAGATGTCTGGAAGTAAGTGAATAGAATGAGGTCACTGTTAAGATGTATGTATGCGATAGTATTTAGTATATGAAGGTGTGTGTGTTATATCAAGATATATTAGTTATTCTTAGTACAAGGGTCATGACTCATATAAGGGATATAATTATTTTTTTTTAGTAATAGATGTATCACACAATGTAGTTTGTGTTTTATTTATTGTTGAAGAATTTAGGCAATTATTTATACAAATATTTATATATATATACATATATAGACAAACATATATACATTTATAACTAACAAATACAGTGAGTGTAATATAAAAATATTTTTCGTAGCATAGGTATTATTAAGACATATCAGTGTAGTAAATATATACATATATAGGAATATAATACCGGATAGCGGCAAATTAAAGGGTCAGAGGTGAGACTTACGCATTGGTAAACACGTCGCCATTTGTAACAAAAAGGTGAAATGGCTACTAACTTATAGGAAAGCCCGGCATATGATATATAAAAAATGTCATGTGTTTATAATTTAGTATTTACTAGTGACCACATTAGAAGTGTGAGATGACCATGTTAGAGGGGACAAGCGGCCAAAGTCGTAGTGAGAAGTGTACATGTTAGAAGTGTGAGATGACCCTGTTAGAAGTGAGCGGTGCCCAAGTTAGAAGGGACAGGTAAGTATGTTAGAAGTGTGTGGTGTCCAAGTTAGAAGTGAGCGGTGTCCAAAGGAAAAGTGTATAGTGTCCAAGTTAGAAGTGAGAGGTGACTATGTTAGAAGTGAGCGGTGTCCAAGTTAGAAGTGAGAGGTGACTATGTTAGAAGTGAGAAGTAGAAGTGGGAGGTGCCAAAAGTAGAAGTGAGAGGTGACCATCTTAGAAGTATAAGTTGACCATTGTTGAAGTGAGAGGTGACTATGTTAGAAGTTTGAGATGGCCATGCTAGAAGTGTGAGATGACCATATTGGAAGTGAGAGGTGACTATGTTAGAAGTTTGAGATGGCCATGCTAGAAGTTTGAGATGACCATATTGGAAGTGAGAGGTGACTATGTTAGAAGTGTGAGGTGTTCAAGTTAGATGTGACAGGTGTACAAAGTACAAGTGAGAGGTGCACATGTTAGAATGTGAAGTGACCATAAGAGGTGCCTATGTTATAAGTGACAGGTGTCCAAAGGAAAAGGGAAAGATGACATCTTAGAAGTTTGAGGTGTCTTAGAAGTGTGTGATGACCAGGTTAGCAGTGCACAGGTTAAAAGTGAGAGGTGCCCAAAGTAAAAGTGAGAGGTGCAATGTTAGAGTTGAGAGGTGTCCACATCAGAAGTATGAGATAACCATGTTAGAAGGGAGAGGTGACTATGTTATAAGTGCAAGGCGACTATGTTAGAAATTATAAGTGTTAAATTATAAGTGTCCAAATTATAAATGTCCAAGCTATAAGTAAGAGGTGGCCAAAGGAAAAGTGAGAGGTATCCACGTTAACATTGATAGGTGTCCAAAGTACAAGTGAAAGGTACCTATATTAAAAGCGAAAGATGCCTATGTTGGAAGTGAGAGATACCCATATTAGAAGTGAGAGGTAACTATGTTAAAGCAAGATGTGACAATGTTCGAAGTGTGCAATTTAGAAGGGACCATCATGTTAGAAGTGTACAATTTAAAAATGAAAGGTGCCCAAAGTAGAAGTAAGAGGTGTCCACATTGGAAGTGTGGGATGACCATGTTACAAGGGAGAGGTATCCACGTTAGAAACGTTTAAATGTTTACGGTTGCATAGGTACACATTGCTAAGATAGTTGTATATACATAACATAACATTTTTGTAAATAAAGCTATAAATAGCTGTCAATAATTACTAGTACAATTAAGGAAGTTAAATTTTAAATAAATCGATGGTCATTCTAACGTGAACACTTCTCCCTTGTAACATGGTCATCCCACACTTCTAATGTGGACACCTCTCCCTTGTAACATGGTGATCCCACACTTCTAATGTGGACATCTCTCCCTTGTAACATGGTCATCCCACACTTCTAATGTGGACATCTCTCCCTTGTAACATGGTCATCCCACACTTCTAACGTGGACACCTCTCCCTTGTAACATGGTCATCCCACACTTCTAACGTGGACATATCTCGCTTGTAACATGGTCATCCCACACTTCTAACGTGGACACCTCTCCCTTGTAACATGGTCATCCCACACTTCTAACGTGGACACCTCTTCCTTGTAACATGGTCATCCCACACTTCTAACGTGGACACCTCTCCCTTGTAACATGGTCATCCCACACTTCTAACGTGGACATATCTCGCTTGTAACATGGTCATCCCACACTTCTAATGTGGACACCTCTTACTTCTACTTTGGGCACCTTTCATTTTTAAATTGTACACTTCTAACATGATGGTCCCTTCTAAATTGCACACTTCGAACATTGTCACATCTTGCTTTAACATAGTTACCTCTCACTTCTAATATGGGTATCTCTCACTTCCAACATAGGTATCTTTCGCTTTTAATATAGGTACCTTTCACTTTTCCTTTGGCCACCTCTGACTTATAGCTTGGATATTTATAATTTGGACACTTATAATTTGGACACTTACAATTTCTAACATAGTCGCCTTGCACTTATAACATAGTCACCTCTCCCTTCTAACATGGTCATCTCACACTTCTAATGTGGACACCTCTCAACTCTAAGATTGCAAATCTCACTTTTACTTTGGGCACCTCTCACTTTTAACCTGTGCACTGCTAACCTGGTCATCACACACTTCTAAGACACCTCAAACTTCTAAGATGTCATCTTTCCCTTTTCCTTTGGACACCTGTCACTTATAACATAGGCACCTCTTATGGTCACCTCACATTCTAACATGTGCACCTCTCACTTGTACTTTGTACACCTGTCACATCTAACTTGAACACCTCACACTTCTAACATAGTCACCTCTCACTTCCAACATGGTCATCTCAAACTTCTAGCATGGCCACCTCACACTTCTAACATAGTCACCTCTCACTTCCAACATGGTCATCTCAAACTTCTAGCATGGCCATCTCTCACTTCTACTTTGGGCACCTCCCACTTCTACTTCTTACTCCTAACTTGGATACCACACATTTCTAACATAGTCACCTCTCACTTCTAGCTTGGACACCACACACTTTTCCTTTGGACACCGCTCACTTCTAACTTGGACACCACACACTTCTAACATAGTCACCTCTTCCTTCTAACTTGGGCACCTCACACTTCTAACATACTTACCTGTCCCTTCTAACTTGGGCACCGCTCACTTCTAAAAGGGTCATCTCACACTTCTAACATGTACACCTCTCACTTCTACTTTGGCCGCCTGTCCCCTCTAACATGGTCACCTCTCACTTCTAACCTAGTCATCTCACACTTCTAATGTGGTCACTAGTAAATACTAAATTATAAACACATGACATTTTTTATATATCATATGCCGGGCTTTCCTATAAGTTAGTAGCCATTTCACCTTTTTGTTACAAATGGCGACGTGTTTACCGATGCGTAAGTCTCACCTCTGACCCTTTAATTTGCCGCTATCCGGTATTATATTCCTATATATGTATATATTTACTACACTGATATGTCTTAATAATACCTATGCTACGAAAAATATTTTTATATTACACTCACTATATTTGTTAGTTATAAATGTATATATGTTTGTCTATATATGTATATATATATAAATATTTGTATAAATAATTGCCTAAATTCTTCAACAATAAATAAAACACAAACTACATTGTGTGATACATCTATTACTAAAAAAAAAAAATAATTCTATCCCTTATATGAGTCATGACCCTTGTACTAAGAATAACTAATATATCTTGATATAACACACACACACCCTCATATACTAAATACTATCGCATACATACATCTTAACAGTGACCTCATTCTATTCACTTACTTCCAGACATCTCCCTTTACCAACCCCTGCTTAGTTTTATATATAAACATGACTAAATCTATATTACATACAACACTAACATACACACTTATATTTACAAATATATAAATCATACTCCTCTTTAACACTTACATAACTAATCAACCAATTTATCTAGCATATGCCCGGTTTTCCTATAGGTTAGTATACCACTACGTCCGATTTTTTACAAATGGCGACAACAAAGTTTCACCTTTACTTTCCTGCTATTTTATAACTATATATATGTATATCACTTTCAATAAATATATTGATATAAAGTCACACATGTTTCTTATTTATAACTGTATATATGTTTGGTTATATATGTATACCTGTCTCTCTATATGTATATACGTATCTATAGTAAATTAATTGTATGTGCAAAGCTAAGAATAACGCTAATATATATCGGTCTAAATACACACACACCCTCCTATAAGTGAATACTTATCATATACTTGAACATACCAAAATCCTCCCTTTACCCTACCCTTTTTATATATCTGACTATACAACCTCACTCACATATACACTTATATAAGTAAATACTATCACATACTTTAACATACCATAATTCGTCCCCTTTACTGCCCCCACCTCCTCCCTTTTTATGTCTACCTGACTAAACAACCACACTCCGATATACACTTATACAAGTAAATACTATCACATAATACCCATACACCAACGTATACACACTTATATACACAAAATATATAGATAAATAAATCTTAATTTAAGCTTACCTACCTTAACATTGTTCTAATAGAACACAAAGAACATTACCTTACCATAGACAAGCACATGAGAAATCAATATACATTTAAAAAGTATTACGTCATATCTAAATATAGCTTTATGGTTAAAATAAAAATAAAATATAGCACTCAATAATAAAAAAAAAATTCATCGTTTTTTTTATATTACACTGTTAAAATAAAATTTTACAAAAATTATCGCTTTTTCAACACAAAAAAATGTAATCGATTTTATATTTCCCTATTAAAAATAAAATTTTACAAAAATTATCGACTTTTAAAAAATTATCGATTATTCAAAAAAAAAAAAAAAAAGAAAACAACCATATTTTATATATAACTACACATAATACCTACCTAAATTATTAAAAAATTATCTCGTCCCTAAATAACCTAAAAAATTATCTCCCTATTATATAAACCAACATTTATCTCCGCCTTAGTAAATCCTTCTTTGCCCATGATCCCAGCCGACGCCTAGGACGCCTATGAGTATATTGCTCTTGCCTATCAATCTCCACCACAAATACTACCAAAGTACCCCTATGTATAATAAAATTATCTCCCCCTTAAATAAACAATAGTTATCTCCCCTTAGTAAATCATTTTTTGGCCTTGCTCCGCCCCGTGTAGAATATTACTATATAAGTTATGTTAAGGGTGGTGTAGGGTGTCGTATATTGTTCTTGCCTATCTATTAGCACCACAACTGATACCTAAGTACCCTCTTATCTGTTAAAATTCTCCTCCCTTAATAATCCAAAAATTATCTCCCTTATATAAATCAATAGTTATCTCCCCCTTAGTAAATCCTTCTTTGCCTTTGCTCCACCCGACGCCTAGGAACGACTATGAGTATATTGCTCTTGCCTATCTATTAGCCCCACATTTGCCCACAATATTTGCCCGTAAATCATCCCTGTTTCCTTCCTGATATACTACTGATGTACTAGCTACAGGTAAACCCACAGATGCACCAGTTATGTATCTTTAGAAAAAAATGATCAATAATATCAACACGATTGTGGAAGGATTAAAGTAAGTTGTTATTCTGTGACTTAAAACGCAGCACAATCGATATACGGTACATGCACGTTAGACAGTAAAACACATTCTATAAGAGAAGCAATGAATATGATATTAGATAAGCCCACTGGCAGAATATGATATTAGATAAGCATACTAGCAGAATATGATATTAGACAAGCCCACTGGCAGAATATGATATTAGACAAGCCCACTGGGAGAATATGATATTAGACAAGCATAATGGCAGAATAAGATATTAGACAACCCCAATGGCAGAATATGATATTAGACAAGCCCACTGGCAGAATATACTATTAGACAAGCCCAATGGCAGAATATGATATTAGACAAGCATAATGGCAGAATAAGATATTAGACAAGCCCAATGGCAGAATATGATATTAGACAAGCCCACTCGCAGAATATACTATTAGACAAGCCCAATGGCAGAATATGATATTAGACAAGAACACTGGCAGAATATGATATTAGATAAGCCCACTGGCATAATATGATATTAGACTAGCCCACTGGCAGAATATGATATTAGACAAGCACAATGGCAGAATATGATATTAGATAAACCCACTAGCAGAATATGATATTAGACAAGCCCACTAGCAGAATATGATATTAGACAAGCCCACTGGCAGAATATGAAGGTAGACAAGCACAATGGCAGAATATGATATTAGACAAGCCCACGGGCAGAATATGATATTAGACAAGCCCATTGAAAGAATATATTAGACAAGCCCATTGACAGAATATGATATTAGACAAGCCCACTGACAGAATATAATTAACACTAGAAACAAAGACTACACCCACTTCTGTGTAAGCTACAAATAGACCGTGATGTTTAGGCAAGAGAACATTGAATATATGAACAATATTTTCAAACAAACGAAAGGAAGGAGGATCTCGTTTTTGATGTAATCTTACTTGTCATTCTTCCTATTTGATTTGTAGTACTGACTTGTCAGATCCCATTTAAAGATTTGTCTATAGTTTACTGTTCTGTATATTTGATATGTGGTACTGACTTGTCAGATCCCATTTAAAGATTTGTCTATAGTTTACTGTTCTGTATATTTGATATGTGGTACTGACTTGTCAGATCCCATTTAAAGATTTGTCTATAGTTTACTGTTCTGTATATTTGATATGTGGTACTGACTTGTCAGATCCCATTTAAAGATTTGTCTATAGTTTACTGTTCTGTATATTTGATATGTGGTACTGACTTATCACGTTGACAGTTTGTCTATAGTTTACTGTTCTATATATTTGATTTGTAGTCTGACTTGTGTTATCACATTGACAGTTTGTCTATAGTTTACTAGTCTATATATTTGATTAAAAATGTTATAGAAAACACACAGACTTCTATCTACAACAAAATGTGATCTTTCATTTGTTTATTAAATGTAAAACCTTCCTTTTCTTCTTCTTCTGTGTTTGTCCGCTATGGATTTAGGCGTAGTCATGCGTTTGGTGTGGTGCTTCTAACTGATTTTTGCGTGAAAGCCTGCTTACCGTTTTATTGGTTTCCTACTAATACATGCGAGATAAAAAAGGTCAAACTTGACACTGACCAACAACCCAGTAACAGTGTAACGGCAAAAGAAGAAGAAGCAAATCCGACTTCAGAGGTCAGCAAATATGAATATAATTAAAGTTATCATACTCCTTGTTGTTTATCCCATTAAAGTTATCATATTCCCTGTTGTTTATCTCATTAAAGTTATCATATTCCCTCTTGTTTATCTCATTAAAGTTATCATATTCCTTGGTGTTTATCTCATTAAAGTTATCATATTCCTTGTTGTTTATCTCATTAAAGTTATCATATTCCTTATTGTTTATCTCATTCAAGTTATCATATTCCTTGTTGTTTATCTCATTCAAGTTATCATATTCCTTGTTGTTTATCTCATTAAAGTTATCATATTCCCTGTTGTTTATCTCATTAAAGTTATCATATTCCTTGTTGTTTATCTCATTAAAGTTATCATACTCCCTGTTGTTTATCTCATTAAAGTTATCATATTCCTTGTTGCTTATTTCATTAAAGTTATCATATTCCTTGTTGTTTATCTCATTAAAGTTATCATATTCCTTGTTGTTTATCTCATTAAAGTTATCATATTCCCTGTTGTTTATCTCATTCAAGTTATATTATTCCTTATTGTTTATCTCATTCAAGTTATCATATTCCCTGTTGCTTATCTCATTAAAGTTATATTATTCCCTGCTGTTTATCTCATTAAAGTTATCATATTCCCTTTTGTTTATCACATTAACAAGTTTATATGATATTTTTCTTTTTATCAAACTCAAGTTTGTACCATACACTTAACAATTTGAAAAGTTTGTAACTGTCATAACATTTGAGTTTGAGCTTGTGTTTCTTGTCTTCAAGCTCATCTCTAAGTTTCTCTTCTAAAGATGATGTACCTTTGCGTACTTGTTTTATTTGATATAATTCGGCCGTGAGCTACTTTTTCTTCATTTGTTAGGGCGATCGAAAAGTTCTTCATTAAGGTCTTGCAGACATCCTTAAATCTGAGCAGGGATCAGCCTTAGGGTCACTTCAGTTCCAAAAGTTCACAGAACAGCACCTGTTGGGGTATGCGGATGTTATTGAAACTTAATATAACAGGGAAGCGGTATAGTTGTTTTTCTTGAGCAATATCAAACTCAGGCGTACACACTGACAGTAACCTCCGATAAGCAATTTAGAGTTGGTTGTGACACTGACAAAGCAGTTAATTTACCTGGGGGTCAATGTCTGGTGTGGATTGTCATCAAGAAGCTTAATAGTAGCATTGAACTTACTGTTACTGGTCAAGTTTACTTTTACATACTATATATATACAATTGACTTGATATTCATGTACTGTATTGGAATGATACAATCTTCTGATATCAAAATTTCGAAAGAACGAAATAAATATCAAATAATTTGACCAAAATTCAAAACAGAATGTGCTAATGAAAACGTTCGTATGACGTTTATTAGTTTATTTTGCGCATTAAAACAGCGCTTTGACAAAGACATTTTAGTTGAAACATCAATTGTATATACAACTATAATCTCTAACATTGAGCTATACAATAACAAATATTGTAATAGATATACATCATTGATTTATATATCAAAGATGGCGATGTTGTTTATTCATATTACTCTGTGCTATGTGATGATAAAAGAAGATAGAGTGACTCAACTATAGTAAGTAGCTCGGTCGTTGTCTGTCTGAAATAAACACAGTGTGTTAACGACAAGTTCTAATTCAAGAATGGAGATTGAGAGATTAAAATAATTCTGGACTTCATTGACTTCATGGATTTACTTCGACCAGTGCAGTTTTCCAATCATAATTTCATTTGTGTCACTGCTTCTAAAGTTTCAAATATATGATCAAAACATGACTCATAAATGTGAGTGAATATTAGAAATATGAGTGAATGGTAATAAAATTGTAAGTGAATTATCATATAGTTGTGAGTGAATAGTCATATAGATATTCCAGGTCTTATTGCTCACGGAGATGTATCTCCTTCTTCTTTTGCCGTTACACTGCTACTGGGTTATTGTTCAGTGTCAAGGTTTACTGTTTTTGTCTTATACTGCTACTGGGTTGTTGGTCAGTGTCAAGGTTTACTGATTTTGTCTTACACTGTTACTGGGTTGTTGGTCAGTGTCAAGGTTTACTGATTTTGTCTTACATGTTACTGGGTTATTGGTCAGTGTCAGGTTTCTGATTTTGTCTTACATTGGTCTAGTGGCTGGGATGTAAGGTATTTCTGCTTTTTGACATGGTTCTGCTGTGCCATCTATCCATCGTTTTGGTGGTCTTCCTCTTTTCTTCTTTCCTGATGTTATGTTGTCAAAGATTATGTATACAGTGGAATTTGATTGCATTCGTATTAAGTAACCAAACCACTTCATTCTTTGTTTCTCAATATAATTGAAGTGGGCTGCTGATGTCCATGACGATGATGTAGAATTCAGAGACGGTCTGCGTCAGTGTAAACTTGCCCCAAGATTCAACTGTGGTGGTGTCAGCCAGTTTCTCCCATTATTCTTTGTTGTCTATATAGACTTTCTATTTATTTCCATTCTGTGACTTGTGATAGTGAGGATCATTATCAAGACTCCAAAAGTCCTTCTCAAGACTCCACACACATACCAGAACATCATACTCAACACTATGAGTCACAGACCACATGGCCACACTAAGATAAAACGCATTACGCGTTGAAATAACCAAAAAAGACACCCGTTTTAGGTTGAAAGCGCCGTGCCTCAGCCACATAAAGGCTGAATCGACTAGCTAACAAACACTCTTCCGTCTGTGTATCATAGATACATTGATGATTGTATTGGCATTACCGATATGCCTGAAGCCGATTTGTCACGCTTCATTAATTTCATTAATGTCTTCAATCCGGCTATTCGGTTTACATCACACATCTCTACCTCTTGTGTCAACTTTCTTGACATCACTATCACTATCAGCCTATCCACCATCACTACATCAGTTTACTACAAGCCTACTGATGCACATAGTTTTCTTCTTTATACCTCTTCCCATTCCCAGGCTTGTCGTGATTCTTTACCATTCTCTCAACTCTTGCGCCTTCGTCGCCTCTGTAGCGAGGACGACGATTTTCTCGATAGAGCTCACGAGATGCTGGATTTCTTTCGTAAGCGCTTATACCCGGATAAGGTGCTTGCTTCTGCTATGCGGCGCGTTCAACAAATTTCTCGCCAGGAGGCTCTCTCTAACCAGCATAGAACTTCCAATTCTGACAGGGTGAAACTTGTCTTAACTTTCCACCCTCATAGTTCCCTTGTGAAGAAAGTCTTATTCCCTCATCTCTCCATTCTTCAGTCTGATCCTGAGACACGTTCAATCTTCCAACACTATCCTTTGGTGGCGTACAGACGGGACAGAAGCCTTAAGGATATGTTGGTTCACAGTCGCCTCAAGCCTAATATCCAGAGTCATTTTGGCACCATCCAGTGTGGCCGTCGGCGCTGCAACACTTGTGCTTATGTCATACAGACCCGCACGGTGTCTTTTCCAAAAGCCACGTTCGTTGTTGAAGACAGTTTCACGTGCGAGTCCGTAATATTATCTATGCCATTATCTGCAAGCGGTGCAACAAGGCCTATATTGGGAAACCGGCAGGAGACTCAGTGACCGATTCGCCCAACACTTGCGCGATATACGCCAATGCTCTGTGACCCTGTAGCTACCCATTTCAATGATACTGACCATTCAGGAGCTTGCGATGTCCAGGTCACAGCCATCCGATCATGTTCCTCTGATGATCGTAGTCGATTTGCTCTGGAGAATCGGTTGATTTCTTTGTATGGTACCTTGCGACCACGCGGGCTCAACGTATTACATTCTTATGCTTCTTAGTACTTTCTCTTCCTATGCTTTGTACTCTATATGGGTATATGTTGCATGTATTCAAGTTATATATTTACTAGATGTTTCATTGTTTCTTTTCCGTTCTATTTCTAGTCTTGATAAAGGCCTTGTTGGTCGAAACGTTGCTGTTTATCGTCACTGTTTCTGTTTTTGTAAAACTATAGTACTTTGTTTGTACGTGTTTCACTATTTACCAAGTTTTACTGCAGTCTTCCCCCTATTTCG
This sequence comes from Arion vulgaris, assembly GCA_020796225.1. Lineage (NCBI taxonomy): Eukaryota > Metazoa > Mollusca > Gastropoda > Stylommatophora > Arionidae > Arion > Arion vulgaris. The sequence continues at coordinate 2,226,615 of CM036757.1, forward strand.
ATGTTTACCAGTCCCAACTTGCTGCCAGTAGAGTGTTAAATTCATGAAATAGGTTCTAGTCCGAGGTAGGCGAGGACTCCCGTAAAATCGAGGATCTTGAACCAGAGAAGGGACAGTTGGGAGCTTTTGGTTTGGGCAGTAGAACAGTTACTCTAGAGAAGTTGTGGAGGACGGACAGATTATTTTTAGTGAGCGTAAGAGAGAGAATAGTTAGAACAGAGCAGCGGAACGGGAAGCCAAAATCTCTTGAGCGGAGAAGACTAGTTTTGAACACTTGAGCGTGTAAGTTAAACTTTTCGTAAATAGAGAGAAGCTGAACTAGTGTTATTTGATTTATAAGTTGTGATAGTTATGAGAACCCACAACTGAGGATTCTTTGAAGTGTTATTTAACTTATAAGTTGTGATAGTTATGAGAACCCACAACTGAGGATTCTTTGAAGTGTTATTTAACTTATAAGTTGTGATGGATGTGAGAACCCACAACGGAGGATTATTTGTAGTGTTATTTGATTTATAAGTTGTTATAGTTGTGAGAACCCACAACTGAGGATTCTTTGAAGCGTTATTTGATTTATAAGTTGTGATAGTTGTGAGAACCCACAACTGAGGATTCTTTGAAGTGTTATTTAACTTATAAGTTGTGATAGATGTGAGAACCCACAACTGAGGATCTCTTGAACTTTTCGTTAATAGAGAGAAGCTGAACTAGTGTTATTTTGATTTATAAGTTGTGATAGATGTGAGAACCCACAACTGAGCATTTCTTGAACTTTTGCTAATTAGTGGAGATGCTGAACTAGTGTATTTGATTTATAGGTTGTGATAGATGTGGGAAAACCCGACAGAGGGTTCCTTGAACTTTCTGTTAATTGTAGAGAAGCGCACTTAATGATTACACAATTGATTTTCAGGAAAGTTATTTATGTACTTTTGGTCTCATATCAGTTGAGAGAGTATGTATGTACGTTTACCAGTTTAGATATACAATATATACATAGATACCAATAAACTTGTATAAGTTGTTTAGACAGTCTTGTGTGAATTTAATGTAGTCGATTGTCAGGTGTCGGACTTAGTGGTAGATGCTATTTTTGTTCTCTTTATATTTCTGGGACCTTGTACCAGCTGGTCTGTTATAAGAGTTTTTATTGTTTTTTTTACTATCTAACTCTGATCTGAGAATGTTTAGGTAATCATTATTATTTATGTGGCTTTGGAATGGTACCTCTTATGTCTTCAACGAGATCGTTACGTATGTTGTCAAACTTTCTCATACTCATACCTTCAACGAGATCTTTACGTATGTTGGCAGCCTTTCACTTACTCATACCTTCGACGAGATCTTTACGTATGTTGTCAACCTTTCTCTTACTCATACCTTCAACGAGATCTTTACGTATGTTGTCAAACTTTCTCATACTCATACCTTCAACGAGATCTTTACGTATGTTGGCAGCCTTTCACTTACTCATACCTTCGACGAGATCTTTACGTATGTTGTCAACCTTTCTCTTACTCATACCTTCAACGAGATCTTTACGTATGTTGTCAAAGTTTCTCATACTCATACCTTCAACGAGATCTTTACGTATGTTGTCAACCTTTCTCTTACTCATACCTTCAACGAGATCTTTTCGTATGTTGTAAAAGTTTCTCTTACTCATACCTTCAACGAGATCGTTACGTATGTTGTAAAAGTTCTCTTACTCATACCTTCAACGAGATCTTTACGTATGTTGGCAGCCTTTCTCTTACTCATACCTTCAACGAGATCTTTACGTATGTTGGCAACCTTTCTCATACTCATACCTTCAACGAGATCTTTACGTATGTTGGCAGCCTTTCTCATACTCATACCTTCGACGAGATCTTTACGTATGTTGTCAAAGTTTCTCATACTCATACCTTCAACGAGATCTTTACATATGTTAAAGTTTATCATACTCATACCTTCAACGAGATCGTTATGTACGTTGGCAAACTTTCTCATACTCATACCTTCGACGAGATCTTTACGTATGTTGTCAAACTTTCTCATACTCATACCTTCAACGAGATCTTTACGTATGTTGGCAGCCTTTCTCATACTCATACCTTCAACGAGATCTTTACGTATGTTGGCAGCCTTTCTCTTACTCATACCTTCAACGAGATCTTTACGTATGTTGGCAGCCTTTCTCATACTCATACCTTCAACGAGATCGTTACGTATGTTGTCAACCTTTCTCTTACTTATACCTTCAACGAGATCTTTACGTATGATGTCAACCTTTCTCTTACTCATACCTTTAACGAGATCTTTGCGTATGTTGTCAAAGTTTCTCGTACTCATACCTTCAACGAGATCTTTACGTATGTTGTCAGCCCTTCACATACTCATACCTTCAACTAGATCTTTGCGTATGTTGTCAAAGTTTCTCTTACTCATACCTTCAACGAGATCTTTATGTATGTTGTCAAAGTTTCTCTTACTCATACCTTCAACGAGTTCGTTACGTATGTTGGCAACCTTTTTCATACTCATACCTTCAACGAGATCTTTATGTATGTTGGCAGCCTTTCTCATACTCATACCTTCGACGAGATCTTTACGTATGTTGTCAGCCTTTCTCATACTCATACCTTCAACGAGATCTTTACGTATGTTGGCAGCCTTTCTCATACTCATACCTTCAACGAGATCTTTACGTATGTTGTCAGCCTTTCACATACTCATACCTTCAACGAGATCTTTACGTATGTTGGCAACCTTTCTCATACTTATACCTTCAAACGAGATCTTTACGTATGTTGCAACTTTCTCATACTCAAACCTTCGACGAGATCTTAACGTATGTTGACAACCTTTCCGATATTCATTCCTTCGACGAGATCTTTACGTATGTTGGCAAACTTTCTCGTATCTTTCATCTTATATACTTCATTCGTTTTTTGGTTTTCAACACATCCTGTCGCGTATGTTTGTCTTTCTTATTAAATATTTTTCTTTTTTGTTCGTCACTGATGCCTCTTATATTTGATTTCTGTTTCATTGCTCTTATTTCATTGTCATTATTTCATTGTCATTATTTCATTGTCATTATTTCTTTGTCATTATTTCATTGTCATTATTTCATTGCCATTATTTCATTGCCATTATTTCATTGCCATTATTTCATTGCCCTTATTTCATTGCCATTATTTCATTGCCCTTATTTCATTGCCATTATTTCATTGCCCTTATTTCATTGCCATTATTTCATTGCCCTTATTTCATTGCCATTATTTCATTGCTATTATTTCATTGCCCTTATTTCATTGCCCTTATTTCATTGTATTTGTTGTTTATTCTTTGATATTTTATTTGTCTGTACCACTTTCTCATTTCTTTATCTAGTTGTAACTACGGTTATCTGTTACCATACATAAACTAAATGTTATCTTACATTAGTTGTGTGCTATCATCATATATAAACTAAATGTTATCTTACATTAGTTTTGTGCTATCATCATATATAAACAAAATGTTATCTTACATTAGTCGTTTGCTTTCACTGCATTTGTTTTTGTGACAGACGGTATCTGTGTAGAAGTTTCTGTTTTCTTTCTGAAATGAAACACTTGGTTAAATGTTTCCCGGTACTTGGTGCTCATGTTATAATATAAGAAGATGTTGACGCTGGAATTGAATGCCTCAAAGATGAAAGCAAACGACCACGCAATGTAAAATGCGTTTAACTGCGATCCTAAAATGCTGAACTCTGGCCTGAGAAATGCTCCCATGGATATGATAACACCTGGGGTGTAGCAGACGATTAAAACAGTCGCTATCATCACGACCATATTCATAGTTTTTCTGTCTCGGTTAGATATGGCCTCCGATCGAGTCTGGTCTGCATTCGCCTTCTGTCGCCATTTTGATTTCTGTTTTAATTTGATAACGAGAACAAGTGTGAAGATAATAACAGCAACAAAAAAAGCTGAGCCAGAATCGAGTACAAACAAAATGCCAAACCTTCCAAGCTCTCTCTGTCACTTGTGAACACCAAACCGATCAAAGTCTTGTTTCTCTCTGGGAAGAACTTCCAGCCAATATAGGATGTCTGAAACTCTGGTACAAATGAAAATATTATACTGATGTATATGAAACACACAGTAATTGTTGTGACTTTGGGCGTAATAATTTGTTTAATCTTTAAAGGAAAAGTTATACATAAACATCGTTCTGCCGTGACAAATACGGTTATCCATCCTGTGATACGGACAAAGCAAATGTGAGGAATACCTGCAGTCAAGTGCAAGATCTCTCGTGGAACTATAATATCAGAACTTATATGCGAAGGATTAACACACAAAATTAACCACAACAAGGCAGTTAGACTGCACATGTCAGAGATGGCTAATCCAAAGAAACTGATATTCATAGTGTTATCGAAACCTTGTTTATAAAATACAATAATATTCATGATATTCGCTACAAGACCAAATATAGATATAGTAAAGTTGATTGTATCATGATTCACAATCATAATAATTTCTTTAATTTGGTCGCTGATCAGTGGCTGGTCTTCTTGCTGGCTACCGAACATAGAATCTGTACTGGCATGTGCATCCATTTTATTGTAGATTTGTTCATATAATGTTCCTATTTTGTGCCTTTCGATGCGGAGATGGTACTAGGTCTATAACAAATATCACGACCTGTATCTCGACTGTAGAAGACAGGGATCGAGTGTTCTTGTTGCGATCTTTCTAATTTGTGAAATACGTCCTCACTTGTCTCTACATGACTAATATTTCTACACACATTTCATTTGCCTTCAAGTAACTCCTATCTAGTATTAGTTGTTAGATGTCCAACATTTTTATTATTGTATTACTTGTTTGTTGTTCATTGCTTATTAATTAATATCAGAATTTCAAATTGAATTGCACAAACATGTTTATGTTTTCTAAATATGAGAGAAAGAATACAGAACAAGTTTCACTTGAATTTGTTAGAAAGTGTCATTCTCTACCAAGATCTAAACTTGTTACAAGTTTCCTTCATTGCTCCTGAACTGAACAAATAAACATAATATAACAGAAAGAATTCAATATCTCTTTCAATGAGTGTCATTTAAATTCAATTTAAGCTATTTTGTTTTCGCAATATTTTTTGAGACACCCAAAGTTTAAAGTTCGACAAAATATAAATACTAAAATAATCATGTTGAATATAACAGTGTTAAAAAAAAGGTTCAATTATGCTTATCTGTATGACATAAATATAATTTGAGCAAAATAGCTTTCATTAATGTTCTCTTTCTTATGTTGTTCTTGTTATTAATTTAAAATAAATATATTCAGGAAATCATTCAAATGATTATAGTTGACAAAATATGCACTCTGTTTTGTAGATGTAACATTGACACACTTATTAAATTATTTGTTAGAGTTGTCGATTTACCAAGTTCTCAGAGAAGTAAAGAGTCTTCAAACTGTGTTCAAATATTTCAAAATTGATCCTTATTAAATATTTATTTTAAGTGGTGAAGTTTAATGTTAAGATATCAGAAAACTTCTACTTCTTTGTCTGTAGATATAAGTCAGCCAAATGTAGATATAATTAACCACATTACAATGTCAGAGATATTGTAACAACAGAAACTATCACAGTAAGAGAACACATCAACATTTGTAAGCAGGTATATCCTTAGTGTGTCAGCTGGATGATAGTCATTCATTAATATTCTCTACAATTTGTTGCTCTCGATTTCCATCCACACTTTTGTTTGATTGCTATGAAAGCAAAGATCGTACTACTCAATGTCATGATTGCCTGGTTTTTCGATATCACTTCTCAGCTTTTTCGATATCACTTCTCAGGTTTGCGATATCACTTCTCAGGTTTTCGATATCACTTCTCAGGTTTACGATATCACTTCTCAGGTTTTCGATATCACTTCTCAGGTTTTCGATATAACTTCTCAGGTTTTCGATATCACTTCTTAGGTTTTCGATATAATTTCTCAGGTTTTCGATATAACTTCTTAGCTTTTTCGATATCATTTCTCAGCTTTTTCGATATCATTTCTCAGGTTTTCGATATCACTTCACAGGTTTTCGATATGACGTCTCAGGTTTTCGATATCATTTCTCAGGTTTTCGATATCACTTCACATGTTTTCGATATCACGTCTCAGGTTTTCGATATCACTTCTCAGGTTTTCGATATAACCTCAGGTTTTCGATATTATTTCTCAGGTTTTCGATATCACTTCTCAGGTTTTCGATATAACTTCTGAGGTTTTCGATATCACGTCTTAGGTTTTCGATATCACTTATAAGGTTTTCGATATCACTTCTGAAGTTTTCAATATAACATCTCAGGTTTTCGATATCACTTCTCAGGTTTGCGATATCTAGTCTCAGGTTTTCGATATCAGGTCTCAGGTTTTCGATATCACTTCTCAGGTTTTCGATATCATGTCTCAGGTTTTCGATATCAGGTCTCAGATTTTCGATATCACTTCTCAGGTTTTCGATATCATGTCTCAGGTTTTCGATATCAGGTCTCAGATTTTCGATATCACTTTTCAGGTTTTCGATATCACTTCTGAGGTTTTCTATATCACTTCACAGGTTTTCGATATCACTTTTGAGGTGAGTATCTATCTTAGACTGTCTTCTGTAATAAGATCGTACCTTCTCTTTTCGTTATACTTCTCTTATTTTCTTTCTTCTGTCTCTCATCTTATATTTGGTATATAAATGATAAAGCATTGGATGAAATCCAGGACACAAGCTTATAGCAACAATATATCATTCCTAAAGAGAAAATATCAAATACATAATGAATAAATCCAAGAAAGAAACATGGAATGAAATATACTTAACAATAAACAGACTTAAGGTCCCTACCTCTAGATTGATTATCGACGTGTACTCATTCTGCATAACCGTAATGTCCGGCAAGACCAGGGACTTTAGTATCAGAGTTTACTTCTCTAGCCGTTACCGCTTCCGTCCCTCCTCCCTACCCTTGCAAGGCAGTAATAATTTGCTATTGACATGTTGTAAGCTGTTATCTTGTACAGCCTCTCAACTTTAACTACAATCATCTTCTTCTTCTTTTGTCAGTACACTGTTACCGGGTTGTTAACCCAGTGTCGTGGTTTTATGTATTTGTCTTGTGATTCTCTGGTGACTTGTGTGAAGGTTTCTTAGTCCCTGGTAGAATTCAACTACGTTATCTATCCACCTTTTTCTCGGTATTCCTCTCGCCTACAATCTATGATCTCTATTATTCACATCTACAATCTATAATTTCTATTATTCACATCTACAATCTATGACTTTTATTATTCACATCTACAATCTATGACTTTTATTATACACATCTACAATCTATGACCTCTATTACAAACTTGGTCAACCATCTTGTTATCAAAGATATCAACCACATCTGAGACAAACTTGGTCAACCATATTGTTATCAAAGATATCAACCACATCTGAGACAAACTTGGTCAACCATCTTGTTATCAAAGATATCAACCTACATCTGAGACAAACTTGGTCAACCATCTTGTTATCAAAGATATCAACCTACATCTGAGACAAACTTATCAACTATCTTGTTATCAAAGATATCAACCTACATCTGAGACAAACTTGTTCAACCATCTTGTTATAAAAGATATCAACATATCTGGGGACAAACTTGTTCAACCATCTTTTTATCAAAGATCCAACCTACATCTGAGACAAACTTGTCAACTATCTTGTTATAAAAGATATCAACCACATCTGAGACAAATTTGGGTCAACCATCTTGTTATCAAAGATATCAACCTACATCTGAGACAAACATGGTCAACCATCTTGTTATAAAAAGATATAAACCCCACATCTGAGACAAACTTGTTCAACCATCTTGTTATCAAAGATATCAACCTATATCTGAGACAAACTTGGTCAACCATCTTGTTATCCAAGATATCAACCTACATCTGAGACAAACTTGTTCAACCATCTTGTTATCAAAGATACCAACCTACATCTGAGACAAACTTGGTCAACCATCTTGTTATCAAAGATATCAACCTACATCTGAGACAAACTTGGTTAACCATCTTGTTATCAAAGATACCAACCTACATCTGAGACAAACTTGGTCAACCATCTTGTTATCAAAGATACCAACCTACATCTGAGACAAACTTGATCAACCATCTTGTTATCAAAGATATCAACCTACATCTGAGACAAACATGGTCAACCATCTTGTTATCAAAGATATCAACCCACATCTGAGACAAACTTGATCAACCATCTTGTTATCAAAGATATCAACCTACATCTGAGACTAACTTGGTCAACCATCTTGTTATCAAAGATATCAACCTACATCTGGACAAACTGGTCAACCATCTTGTTATCAAAGATATCAACCCAAATCTGAGACAAATTTGGGTCAACCATCTTTTATCAAGATAAAAACCCTTACTTTCTGAGACAAACTTGTTCAACCATCTTGTTATCCAAGATATCAACCTACATCTGAGACAAACTTGTTCAACCATCTTGTTATCAAAGATATCAACCCACATCTGAGACAAACTTGTAAACCATCTTGTTATCAAAGATATCAACCTACATCTGAGACAAACTTGGTCAACCATCTTGTTATCAAAGATTTCAACCCATCTGAGGAAAAACTTGGTCAACCATCTTGTTATCAAAGATATCAACCCACATCTGAGACAAATTTGGGTCAACCATCTTGTTATCAAAGATATCAACCACATCTGACATTGGTAATCATATAATTTAGTTGAGAATGTATTACTCCATATTTGTCAATAGAAATGTCCATGATATTTCTGTAACTCTTAAGATGTTAGTAATGATAACATCTCGTTTTGTGATACTATTTTGTGGAATTTATGATAAATGTAAAAACACATTTCAAGTATCTCAAGTTATGAACAATTGTCTGACACATGCGACTATCACAAAGTTGTCATACAGTGGATACTATTTTATTATGCAATACCAGTAAACAAGATAGCAGATAAGTTATCCGTTATGAGACTATCATTATAGAATTCTGGAAAAGGGTGTTCGATTCCTAACTCAATAAATTCTGCAGCGTCTAAGTGTCCAACACACCAGTAGGTGTCCAACATACCAGTTGGTGTCCAACATACCAGTTGGTGTCCAACATACCAGTTGGTGTCCAACATACCAGTTGGTGTCCAACATACCAATTCGATGTTGACTAATCATTCCATTTGTATATTTGGTATGTTGTTGGTTTCGGTTACCAATATCACACCCATCTTCTCAATCGGGTAAAGGAAAAGGGATTCACAAGCCAAAAACTTCTCGTTCGGAAATATTTCTTTCAATGAAAGAAATATGACAGATCGTCAGCCAAGAAAAGTTACAGGTAAACCAACAGATGTCCAGTTATGTTCTTCAGAAAATGACGATTAAATTAATCAGAAAATAATCAATAATATCAACAAGATTTCGGAGAGATTAAAGTAAGTTATTATTCTGTGACTTAAAACGTAGTTCAATCGATGTACGGTACAGGCACGTTAGACAGTAAAACATATTCTATAAGACAAGTCATGAATATGATATTAGACAAGCCCACTGGCAGAATATGATATTAAACAAGCCCACTGGCATAATATGATATTAGACAAGCCCACTGACAGAATATGATATTAGACAAGCCCACTAGCAGAATATGATATTAGACAAGCCCACTGGCAGAATATGAAGGTATGTCTATAGTTGTATATTTGATATGTGGTACTGACTTGTCAGATCCATTAAATTTGTCTATAGTTTACTGTTCTGTAATTTGATATTTGTAACGTAGATCCATTTAAAATTTTCTATAGTTTACTGTTCTGTATATTTGATATGTAGTACTGACTTGTCAGATCCCATTTAAAGATTTGTCTATAGTTTACTGTTCTGTATATTTGATATGTGGTACTGACTTGTCAGATCCCATTTAAAGATTTGTCTATAGTTTACTGTTCTGTATATTTGATATGTGGTACTGACTATCTTATCACATTGACAGTTTGTCTATATGGTTTTCGTCTTTACAGACGGTCAATTGGCAAGTGTTTTACTGGACAACTTCTGAGTTTTCGCTTTTCTCTCTTGTCGTTCAGCTCATACATAAGTCTCTTATCAAAAGACTCGCGCCCTTTCGCAATTTGGCTTACACATAACTCTGTCATCAGCTAGTCCTCCCATGTGCTGGGAGCTATAGACACGTTTTCATTGGCTTTGGACATCTTTATATTCGAGCAATTGTCTGCCCTGGTGCCTCTTCCCCTCCAAAAGTTCACAGAACAACATTTGTTTTGGTATGCGATAAGTTTCCATTCTTCTCACATGTCCCATCCATCTTAGTCGTCTACTGCTGAGCATGCCCATTATGGAAGGCAGGTTTGCACGTTGTAGTACTTCAGAGTTGGTTGTCTTGTCGTACCACCTGATGTTCATAATCTTGCGGAGACATCGAAGGTGAAAGATGTAAGTCTCCTCTCGTGTCTTGAGTAGGCTGTCCATGTTTCTGAGCCATATAGTAAAGAACTTGTTACACAGGCTCGATATATTTGAATCTTCGTCTGCAATGTCAGTTTTGAGTTGTCCCACGCTCGCTTTGATAGTTTGCCGAATGTAGTAGCCGCACTCCTATACGAGCGTTGATTTCTTCATCAAGAGAAAGGCTGGCGTGACCATGAACCTGAGATAGCAAAATTTTGAACTGGTGTTAGATGGTTACCATTTAAAGTGATATTTGTTGTGTTACCTCCTTGACACAGTACAACTATTTTGGACACTTATAGTCAGAGAAAATAGGTCGCATGCCTTTGACAAATTATTGATTACGCATTGCAGTGTAGTCTCACTGTGGGCGGCTAAAGCAGCATCGTCAGCGAAAAGGAGGTCATTGAGAATTTCCGTCGTTTTTGTCTTGGCTCTTAAGCGAGTCAAGTTAAAGAGTGAACCATCAGATCTAGTGTGGATGAAAACATCACCATCAGCGTCCCCTAAGGGGTGGTTCAAAAGGACTGCGAAGAAGATGCCAAAGAGAGTTGGAGCAAGGACACAACCCTGCTTGACTCCACTCTTAACCTTGAAACTATCAGATGTGCTGTCATCGAACTGTATGCTGGCTTTCATGCCCTCATGGAAGGAGACAATAAACTGGAGCAACTTTGGGGACAGCCAATATGCTTCAGTATTTTATAAAGACTTGGCCTGCTGACTGTGTCAAATGCCCTAGTCAGATCCTCGAAAGCAATACATCAATTCTTACTCTGCTCTCTGCACTTCTCTTGTAGCTGTCGAAGGGTAAATATCATGTCAGTTGTTGACCACTCAGCTCTGAATCCACATTGTGACTCTGGGAGAACACGCTCTGCTAGTTTCTGTAGTCATTTTGAAAGGACTAGTGCAACAGCCTTGCCTGTGACACTTAAAAGGGAGATGCCTCTGTAGTTGTTACAGTCCCTCTTATCCCCTTTGTTCTTATAGAGTGTCACTATCTTTGCATCCCTCATGTCCTGAGGAAATGCTCCCTCTCTAATGTTTGTCTATAGCTTCCTGTTCTGTATATTTGATATGTGGTACTGACTTGTCTTTTCACATTGACAGTTTGTCTATAGTTTACTGTTCTGTATATTTGATATGTAGTCTGACTTGTCTTATCACATTGACAGTTTGTCTATAAAGCTTTTTACATGTTCTATATCATTTGATTTGTAGTCTGACTTGTCTTATCACATTGACAGTTTGTCTATAGTTTACTAGTCTATATATTTGATTAAAAATGTTATAGAAAACACACAGACTTCTATCTACAACAAAATGTGATCTTTCATTTGTTTATTAAATGTGAAACCTTCATTTTCTTCTTCTTCTGTATTTGTCCGCTATGGATTTAGGCGTAGTCATGCGTTTGGTGTGGTGCTTCCAACTGATTTTTGCGTGAAAGCCTGCTTACCGTTTTATTACCGTTTCCTCGCCATACATGCGAGATAAAAAAGGTCAAACTTGACACTGACCAACAACCCAGTAACAGTGTAACGGCAAAAGAAGAAAAAGCAAATCCGACTTCAGAGGTCAGCAAATATGAATATCATTTAAGTTATCATATTCCTTGTTGTTTATCTCATTAAAGTTATCATATTCCTTGTTGTTTATCTCATTTAAGTTATCATATTCTCTGTTGTTTATCTAATTAAAGTTATCATACTCCTTGTTGTTTATCTCATTCAAGTTATCATATTCCCTGTTGTTTATCTCATTAAAGTTATCATATTCCCTGTTGTTTATCTAATTAAAGTTATCATATTCCCTGTTGTTTATCTCATTAAAGTTATCATATGCCTTGTTGTTTATCTCATTAAAGTTATCATATTCCCTGTTGTTTATCTCATTAAAATTATCATATTCCTTGTTGTTTATCTCATTAAAGTTATCATATTCCTTGTTGTTTATCTCATTCAAGTTATCATATTCCTTGTTGTTTATCTCATTAAAGTTATCATATTCCTTGTTGTTTACCTCATAAAAGTTATCATATTCCTTGTTGTTTATCTCATTAAAGTTATCATATTCCTTGTTGTTTATCTCATTCAAGCTATCATATTCCCTGTTGTTTATCTCATTCAAGTTATCATATTCCCTGTTGTTTATCTCATTAAAGTTATCATATTCCTTGTTGTTTATCTCATTAAAGTTATCATATTCCTTGTTGTTTATCTCTTTAAAAGTTATCATATTCCTATTTGTTTATCTCATTCAAGTTATCATATTCCTTGTTGTTATCACATTAAAGTTATATTATTCCCTGCTGTTTTATATCATTATTCATATTCCCTGTTTGTTTATCACATTAACAAGTTCATATGATATTTTTCTTTTTAACAAACTCAAGTTTGTACCATACACGTAAATTTGATAATAAGTTTGTAACTATCATGAAATTTATCCTTTTAAAAACTCAAGTTTGTACCATACACGTAAATTTCATAGAGTTTGTAACATGGAAATTTATCTTTTATCAAACTCAAGTTTGTACCATACACTTAACAATTTGGAAAGTTTGTAACTGTCATAACATTTGAGTTTGAGCTTGTTTTTCTTGTCTTCAAGCTCATCTCTAAGTTTCGCTTCTAAAGATGATGTACCTTTGCGTACTGGTTTTGTTTGATACTAGCTGTACCTGCGCGTTTACCCTCCAAAGAAATTGAATTTAAAGAACTTGCTATAACAATATGTAGTAATTATTTGTTTTATCATTGTCCTTTTGTTCTTTTTCTTGGAAAAAAACTTACAATTTAACGTTTCTTTTCAATTCTGTTTATTGAAGTCCTTTTGGATATACAATATTTTTGTTTTCCATCTGGTGCCTACACGAATAAATCAGAATGTTTTCCAACGTGAACAGGCCACATATGCTGTCCATGTGAAAGCAGGGATTTTCCAAATGTAGCCCACCCCTTGTAGTATTGTCCTTGTGATTTGTTGATGGTCATTGCAAAGGCAGTCCACCGAAACTGCAAGCGTTTGAATTCCAATGGCATGTCTGTTGGAATCATTGGGATGCGTGGCAATAGTATATCTTCTCCTTTAAATTTTCCATTTAAAATTGTACATTCGATGATATTGTTCATCATATTTTCACTAAAGTCTAGTACCGTTGCAAAGTCGTGGTGGATTAATGTTTCTGAGAAGAATGATAGGCACGCCAATTTTCAATGTTAAAACATGTGGTGGCATCCCTGCAAATCAAGTGAATTCAAGAATTCAGTTGGATAATTGACAACTTCGTCTTGATTCATTACAGTATCGATGGACTTATACGTTGTCACTTCGCCTGGTATTTTGTTTTGAATGCTCAAATTCATGTCATATACATCCTTGTTTTTGCTGCTAATATTGCATTGCACTGAGCCACTGATGATTTTGTAATTATGTGCAATTTTTGGGGAAAACTTGAATCAATTCGTCTGTGGTCGCTATGATGTTACATAAGTTTGTTGGCAATGTGATACATCGTGTGGAATCATCGATTGGCATTTTCCCATTCCCAATATCCAACAATTGTTTTGCGAAACGTTTAGAGGTTTCATCATGTTGTAGTTGTATACGCATATTGGTCTTCAAAGTCAATTTCTGTATGTGTCGCCATAAAACTGATGATTTCAGGCATGCATTAAGTTCATCAGTGGGTGTTGATCTTGGTATAACTGGTAGGGTTTGCCGGAAATCGCCAGACAATAAAATGAGCGCGCCACCGAAGAGCTGGTCATTTCCTCTCAAATCTTTCAGTGTACGATGAAGCGCTTCTAATGCTTTTTTATGCGCCATAGTGCATTCATCCCATATAATGAGTTGACATAATTGGAGTACTTTACCCATTGCAGAATTTTTGTTGATATTGCATGTTGGTGTCTCAGTGATTTGCATATTCAATGGCAATTTCAGCGCTGAATGCGCTGTTCGGCACCATCTAAAAGAGTTGCTGCAATTCAGAAGATGCGATTGCCAGTGCAATATTATTCGTGATCGTATGGTTGCCAAAATAAGTGAAATGAGAAAGTTTTGCCTGTGCCTCCGGGCGCATCTATGAAATACAATCCACCATTTTGACTTGTAATTGCATGCATAATTCTGTCATATGCTATGCGTTGTTACGGAATCAATTTTGGAAGATTCGTTTGAACAAATGTACTCAATTCGTTGATATCAAAGTGTGTTTCTCGTTCCAACTCACAATCAAAAAGGTTGTTTGCGATCGTTCTGGCGCATCCATTCCCAATTGCCAGTGCTTTATTAGTGATCGCCAAACATATGTCTCAATTGAAACCAATGCCTCATATATACGTTTGGTGTGAATTGAATGTCAGGATTTTGATTAGTCGACGCAAGCGATGTAGGATATCTTCACTCATAGTCTTGTATTTTCCCAAGTTCTTTGGATTGGAGGGAAGCACGTTGTTAATATTACTGCAAATAGTGTGCGTATTTGCTGTGGTCGTGCAGTATTGGATGCATCAGCGAGTGAAGTGTCCCAATGTGCATCGTTTTCAAGAATTTAATTCTTGGGTAAGCTTCACGATAAGTAGCACATACGTGACCGTTAACTGTTCTCAATTCTTGGAAGGATGTTGGTCCACGTTTGTTGATTAACAGTAATCGCAAGTAAAAACATTCTGCATTGTTTGGATGAACAGTGTACAAACGGTCTAACGCATTGGTCGAATATAAATTGGAATGTCCTTCAACTACTTACCTTGTTTGCGACGTTGAAACTTTTCGCTGCTGCATTCCATGTGTATATTTGGCAGTTCAAGTAAAGTAGCGTCTTTGCAAATATATCATCTCTACACAATGAGAAAAATGCAGTTAACATTGTTGGCGATGGTGACAATGCTCGTGCATGTGCATTATCTGTTAGAAGTACACCTGTCCATTTCAGGTGCACTGCCAAATGAACAACTGTTGGATGTCGTTCATGAATTGGAAATGATAAAATGCGCCATACTGCTTCATTGCTACTAATGTAGCGTCCCAGTTGATAACGCTCGATTTCATCGATGGATGCATTTATATTTGCCACTCCAAAACTGCCATATCGCTTCCTTTGTTGACATATTTGCAAATGTACTTGATCGATTTCACCGATTGCAATACTCAACATTTATGTGTGCTTTGGTACGTCTTTGAAGTAACGGTGAATACGGTACAACCCAACGATTATCAACTTCACATCATTGTTTGCACTTTTACAGTGATGGATTTTCCGCCATCTTCATTTGATCGTCGACGATAGAGAGGATATCCGTCATTGCCAGTAATAGTATCGGCATGTAAGTCTTTTGGGTATCTTTTCGTGCATTTCCATCAGACATGCATGGTGAATTATTGTTGAGTAAGCCACATGGACCATGAATCATGTTTTTGGTGACGACTTCAAATAAGTCTGGATCAATGTCGACATCTGGTATTTCTGCTGAGATGACTTGATCAATTTGATCTGGTGTGACTTTTTCGATCAACCAAATCAAAATGTGTGCATGTGGCAATCCTCTTTTTTGCCATTCGATGGAATACATCCAACAAGCGTGTCTCCCAAAAAAACACTGTTGACAATGAAATCCATTAAATATTTCAATTTTTGTTTGAATACACGCGCAGTAATATCATGACGATCCGATGATAATTGTCAAGCTAACAAAAGTTCTTTAATTTCATCCACGAAGATTGCATGTAAACGTGATAAATAAATCTGGACGGTCATAGGCGCGAACATATGTCATTGCATCTTGTGCGTATTCATGCATGTGCCGCGGACTCCCTGTAAATGTGGCTGGTAGTATGACCATTTTTCCCAATTCATTAGGATTCACATTGCCATCATTGCCACATTGCATCACGTAAATGAATGTACTGTTCTGAACACAACTTTGTTTGATTTAATCGAATGTAGATGAGTCGCTCAGTTTCGATTTTCGCATACATATCGACAATGTATTGATGGAACAATTGTCGACATTTCAAGATATGATTTTCAGCGTTTTCACGAATCATTATTCGATATGAATAATAATTCATAGCACTAACTTTCTTATTCGTTTCCTCATCTGTTTTGGATTTCTCAATTTGATGTTGAAATGATATCCATCTTCTCCTTGCCAAAATAATATCGGATATTGTAATCCGTCGTAGGAGCGATGAGTTTCTGAGACTCGCTGAACATCACCACTTCTGCGATGAAGAATTATATCACGCGAATTAAATTCTTCGCCAACCATAACGATCGCCACTTCATCAATTGTTGATGCATTGTACTGTCTTTCGTGTTGACCAACAGGTGTTTTGTCTGCTCTAAGTACAACTCGGTAGTCATCGGCTGGTAATTGTTGCAGGGCAGTTTGAACAATCGATTAATTCGTTGTGTTGATCGAATAAAGTTTGTAATGCAGCGACTATTTCTCGTTTTGCACGCGTATTGAATCTACAACGTTGATCAATTTGTTCATCATTGTTTCCCATGAAATAAATTTGAAGAAATTTGTAATCTGCGTCAGGCAGTGGCAGTAGTGAGCCAGCACGATGATAAATTTGCCCTTGAACTTTGAATGTGGGCATGCAATTCTCACGCACGATATTTGTTGCACCGAACGATGTCATTTGGAAACATGAATTGTACTTGCGTATGTTTTCCAAGAAAAGTTTCGATTGGCTTGTGTCACCTGCTACCAATGTTGATAATGGTTCAGGTGGTGAATGTAATACTGGCAATTTCCTTTTCCCCGCGCAGCACATTCCTGGTGATTCATTCTTAAATTTGACGCACTGCAATACGCATAATCTATCCATTTTCCAATAACCACATTTGGATGAAGACTATAATCATAATTAGTATTGTAATGGAATACACCTAGATTTAAATCAGCGTGCAGTGTTCGTCTGGATAGAGTAGTGCGTATCCGAGCGGTTTGCGGTCTTGCTTCCCGTTGCTCGATTGTTTCAGCTAAACGGACTTGAGCAGTGCGTACTCGATTGGTTCTTAGTCTTGCCTCACGATGCTCGTCTGTTTCAGACGAATGGGCTTCAGCAGTGCGAACTCGATTGGTTCCTAGTCTTGCTTCACGTTGCTCGTCTGTTTCAGACGAACGGACTTAAGCAGTGCATGCTCGAACGGTTTCCAATCTTGCTTCCCGTTGCTCATCTGTTTCTGAAGCTAGTAATGCCTTTCTTTTCGTGATCTAGGTGTAGATGGGCCAATAGCTTTTCGTTTGGGAGGCATAATTGAAAATGTGTGGAAAATTCGTTGAAGTTTCGCTGGAATAAATAAAAAAAATTAGCATTTCATTAAATTCTATTAGGAAATGCATATCTACTATATATATTAACATATAAATGCAAAGAAATGCGCGTAATATGTTTTGAAAAATCAGTTAAACTGTATAAATCATTTGTCCAAACTACTCACTAATCTCGCGCCACCTATTGCGAAATGGTTGTACTAATTTAGAATTGCACGCCGCTATAGCAGTCAATGGTATGGATTGATTTACAAAATAATAAATGGTAACCCCGTTTCTGTCGTGTAATCTAATATTGGGTAATATTCATACATATAACGTGTACATTGTACATCAGGTAAACGTTGATGGCAAAATAACCATCTTGCCATTTATAGAAATGCCCGCCAATAGCTTCCCTCAAATGAACGTATTCCTCGGATCGTAGTTTTGTTTGGTTTAATCGAATATAGAGCAATTTTGCCAACATAGTTAACAAACATTGATGGAATGTGGGGATAACTAAAATACGATTTGCAGTATCTATGATCATGATTAGAAACAAACCTGTATTGCGTAATTTAAATTCAGCTTGTAACGGCTTGTTTGAAATATTGACTTGAATCATACGTCATCGAATCGTGTAGATGCGCATACTGTAAACTTCCCGGGAAAACTCTCGATGAAATTTGCGTTTTTCGATTTTTAACGAAACGTTAATGGCAATTTGGTTAGAAACTCTCGATGAAATGGCGTGTTATTATTTTTAGATTTTTTCGAAAGCTTCAGCGCTACCTATTTCAAACTGTGACAGGTAGCATCCCGACATCAAAACAAACATATCCTGTAAATTTCAGCTACATCTGTTCAGTAGTTTCCGAGTCTATAGGTAACAAACAAACATAAATCCATACAGTCATTTTTATATATATAGTAGATAATTCGGCCGTGAGCTACATTTTCTTCATTTGTTAGGGCCGATAGAAAAGTTCTTCATTAATGTCTTGCAGACGTCCTTAAATCTGAGCAGGGATCAGCCTTAGGGCCACTTCAGTTCCAAAAGTTCACAGAACAGCACCTGTTGGGGTATGCGGATGTTACTGAAACTTAATATAACAGGGAAGCGGTGTAGTTGTGTTTTCTTAAGCAACATCAAACTCAGGCGTACACACTGACAGTATCCTCCGATAAGTAATTTAGAGTTGGTTGTGACACTGACAAAGCAGTTAATTTACCTGGGGGTCAATGTCTGGTGTGGACTGTCATCAAGAAGCTTAATAGTAGCATTGAACTTACTGTTACTGGTCAAGTTTACTTATACATGTTATACATATACAATTTACTTGATATTCATGTACTGTATTGGAATGATACAATCTTCTGATATCAAAGAACGAAATATCAACAACAAATATCATAGAAAAAAACAACAGAATGTGCTAATGAAAACGTTCGTATGACGTTTATTAGTTTATTTTGCGCATTAAAACAGCGCTTTGACAAAGACATTTTAGTTGAAACATCAATTGTATATACAACTATAATCTCTAACATTGAGCTATACAATAACAAATATTGTAATAGATATACATCATTGATTTATATATCAAAGATGGCGATGTTGTATATTCATATTACTCTGTGCTATGTGATGATAAAAGAAGATAGAGTGACTCAACTATAGTAAGTAGCTCGGTCGTTGTCTGTCTAAAATAAACACAGTGTGTTAACGACAAGTTCTAATTCAAGAATGGAGATTGAGAGATTAAAATAATTCTGGACTTCATTGACTTCATGGATTTACTTCGACCAGTGCAGTTTTCCAATCATAATTTCATTTGTGTCACTGCTTCTAAAGTTTCAAATATATGATCAAAACATGACTCATAAATGTGAGTGAATATTAGAAATATGAGTGAATGGTAATAAAATTGTAAGTGAATTATCATATAGTTGTGAGTGAATAGTCATATAGATATTCCAGGTCTTATTGCTCACGGAGATGTATCTCTTTCTTCTTTTGCCGTTACACTGCTACTGGGTTATTGGTCAGTGTCAAGGTTGACTGTTTTTGTCTTATACTGCTACTGGGTTGTTGGTCAGTGTCAAGGTTTACTGATTTTGTCTTACACTGTTACTGGGTTGTTGGTCAGTGTCAAGGTTTAGTGATTTTGTCTTACATTGGTCTAGTGGCTGGGATGTAAGGTATTTCTGCTTTTTGACATGGTTCTGCTGTGCCATCTATCCATCGTTTTGGTGGTCTTCCTCTTTTCTTCTTTCCTGATGTTATGTTGTCAAAGATTATGTATACAGTGGAATTTGATTGCATTCTTATTAAGTAACCAAACCACTTCATTCTTTGTTTCTCAATATAATTGAATACAGTGGAATTTGATTGCATTCTTATTAAGTAACCAAACCACTTCATTCTTTGTTTCTCAATATAATTGAATACAGTGGAATTTGATTGCATTCTTATTAAGTAACCAAACCACTTCATTCTTTGTTTCTCAATATAATTGAAGTGGGCTGCTCATGTCTATGACGATGATGTAGAATTCAGAGACGGTCTGCGTCAGTGTAAACCTGCCCCAAGATTCAACTGTGGTGGTGTCAGCCAGCTTCTCCCATTATTCTTTGTTGTCTATATAGACTTTCTATTTATTTCCATTCTGTGACTTGTGATAGTGAGGATCATTATCAAGACTCCAAAAGTCCTTCTCAAGACTCCACACACATACCAGAACATCATACTCAACACTATGAGTCACAGACCACATGGCCACACTAAGATAAAACGCATTACGCGTTGAAATAACCAAAAAAGACACCCGTTTTAGCTTGAAAGCGCCGTGCCTCAGCCACATAAAGGTTGAATCGACTAGCTAACAAACAAAACACAAACTCTTGCTATGTACCATGTTCTGTATATTTCATCGCACAGATCTGTAAATGTATTTATAGCAAGGTCTCCATGGTTTTTATTGTTTTCATTGTTTTTTTTACTATCTAACTCTGATCTGAGAATGTTTAGGTAATCATTATTATTTATTTGGCTTTGGAATGGTACCTCTTATGTCTTCAAAGAGATCGTTACGTATGTTGTCAAACTTTCTCATACTAATACCTTTGACGAAATCTTTACGTATGTTGTCAAACTTTCTCATACTAATACCTTCGACGAGATCGTTACGTATGTTGGCAGCCTTTCTCATACTCATACCTTCAACGAGATCGTTACGTATGTTGTCAACCTTTCTCTTACTCATACCTTCGACGAGATCTTTACGTATGTTGGCAACCTTTCTCATACTAATACCTTCGACGAGATCGTTACGTATGTTGGCAGCCTTTCTCATACTCATACCTTCAACGAGATCTTTACGTATGTTGTCAACCTTTCTCATACTCATACCTTCAACGAGATCTTTACGTATGTTG
Organism: Arion vulgaris; assembly: GCA_020796225.1. Lineage (NCBI taxonomy): Eukaryota > Metazoa > Mollusca > Gastropoda > Stylommatophora > Arionidae > Arion > Arion vulgaris. Next base: position 2,247,880 of record CM036757.1, read on the forward strand.
GCAACCTTTCTCATACTAATACCTTTGACGAAATCTTTACGTATGTTGGCAACCTTTCTCATAGTCATACCTTCAACGAGATCTTTACGTATGTTGGCAAACTTTCTCATACTCATACCTTCGACGAGATCTTTACGTATGTTGTCAACCTTTCTCATACTCATACCTTCAACGAGATCTTTACGTATGTTGGCAAACTTTCTCATACTCATTCTTTCAACGAGATCTTTACGTATGTTGGCAAACTTTCCATCTCATACCTTCAAGGATCTTACGTATGTTGACAACCTTTCCGATATTCATTCCTTCGAGGATGATCTTTACGTATGTTGGCAACCTTTCCGATATTCATACCTTCAACGAGATCTTTACGTATGTTGGCAGCCTTTCTCATACTCAAACCTTCGACGAGATCGTTACGTATGTTGGCAACCTTTCTCATACTTATACCTTCAAACGAGATCTTTACGTATGTTGGCAACCTTTCTCATACTCAAACCTTCGACGAGATCTTAACGTATGTTGACAACCTTTCCGATATTCATTCCTTCGACGAGATCTTTACGTATGTTGGCAAACTTTCTCGTATCTTTCATCTTATATACTTCATTCGTTTTTTGGTTTTCAACACATCCTGTCGCGTATGTTTGTCTTTCTTATTAAATATTTTTCTTTTTTGTTCGTCACTGATGCCTCTTATATTTGATTTCTGTTTCATTGCCCTTATTTCATTGTCATTATTTCTTTGTCATTATTTCATTGTCATTATTTCATTGCCCTTATTTCATTGTCCTTATTTCATTGCCATTATTTCCTCGCCCTTATTTCATTGCCATTATTTCATCGCCCTTATTTCATTGCCATTATTTCATTGCCCTTATTTCATTGCTATTATTTCTTTGTTCTTATTTCATTGTCCTTATTTCATTGCCCTTATTTCATTGCCCTTATTTCATTGTCCTTATTTCATCGCCCTTATTTCATTGCCATTATTTCATTGCCCTTATTTCATTGCTATTATTTCTTTGTCCTTATTTCATTGCCCTTATTTCATTGCCCTTATTTCATTGCCCTTATTTCATTGCCCTTATTTCATTGTATTTGTTGTTTATTCTTTGATATTTTATTTGTCTGTACCACTTTCTCATTTCTTTATCTAGTTGTAACTACGGTTATCTGTTACCATACATAAACTAAATGTTATCTTACATTAGTTGTGTGCTATCATCATATTTAAACAAAATGTTATCTTACATTAGTCGTTTGCTTTCACTGCATTTGTTTTTGTGACAGACGTTATCTGTGTAGAAGTTTCTGTTTTCTGTCTGAAATGAAACACTTGGTTAAATGTTTCCCGGTACTTGGTGCTCATGTTATAATACAGGAATATGTTGACGCTAGAATTGAATGCCTCAAAGATGAAAGCAAACGACCACGCAATGTAAAATGCGTTTAACTGCGATCCTAAAATGCTGAACTCTGGCCTGAGAAATGCTCCCATGGATATGATAACACCTGGGGTGTAGCAGACGATTAAAACAGTCGCTATCATCACGACCATATTCATAGTTTTTCTGTCTCGAATAGATATGGTCTCGGATCGAGTCTGGTCTGCATTCGCCTTCTGTCGCCATTTTGATTTCTGTTTTAGTTTGATAACGAGAACAAGTGTGAAGATAATAACAGCAACAAAAGAAGCTGAGCCAAGAATCGAGTACAAACAAAATGCCAAACCTTCCAAGCTCTCTCTGTCACTTGTGAACACCAAACCGATCAAAGTCTTGTTTCTCTCTGGGAAGAACTTCCAGCCAATATAGGATGTCTGAAACTCTGGTAAAAATGAAAATATTATACTGATGTATATGAAACTTACAGTAAGTGTTGTGACTTTGGGCGTGATAATTTGTTTAATCTTTAAAGGAAAAGTTATACATAAACATCGTTCTGCCGTGACAAATACGGTTATCCATCCTGTGATACGGACGAAGCAAATGTGAGGAATACCTGCAGTTAAATGCAAGATCTCACGTGGAACTATAATATCAGAACTTATATGCGAAGGATTAACACACAAAATTAACCACAACAAGGCAGTTAGACTGCACATGTCAGAGATGGCTAATCCAAAGAAACTGATATTCATAGTGTTATTGAAACCTTGTTTATAAAATACAATAATATTCATGATATTCGCTACAAGACCAAATATAGATATAGTAAAGTTGATTGTATCATGATTCACAATCATAATAATTTCTTTAATTTGGTCGCTGATCAGTGGCTGGTCTTCTTGCTGGCTACCGAACATAGAATCTGTACTGGCATGTGCATCCATTTTATTGTAGATTTGTTCATATAATGTTCCTATTTTGTGCCTTTCGATGCGGAGATGGTACTAAGTCTATAACAAATATCACGACCTGTATCTCGACTGTAGAAGACAGGGATCCAGTGTTCTTGTTGCGATCTTTCTAATTTGTGAAATACCTCCTCACTTGTCTCTACATTACCAATATTGCTACAACATTTCATTGCCTTCAAGTAACTCCTATCTAGTATTAGTTGTTAGATGTCCAACATTTTTATTATTGTATTACTTGTTTGTTGTTCATTGCTTATTAATTAATATCAGATTTTCAAATTGAATTGCACAAACATGTTTACGTTTTCTAAATATGGGAGAAAGAACACAGAACAAGTTTCACTTGAATTTGTTAGAAAGTGTCATTCTCTACCAAGATCTAAACTTGTTACAAGTTTCCTTCATTGCTCCTGAACTGAACAAATAAACATAATATAACAGAAAGAATTCAAAATCTCTTTCAATGAGTGTCATTTAAATTCAATTTAAGCTATTTTGTTTTCCCAATATTTTTTGAGACACCCAAAGTTTAAAGTTCGCCAAAATATAAATACTAAAATAATCATGTTGAATATAACAGTGTTAAAAAAAAGGTTCAATTATGCTTATCTGTATGACATAAATATAATTTGAGCAAAATAGCTTTCATTAATGTTCTCTTTCTTATGCTGTTCTTGTTATTAATTTAAAATAAATATATTCAGGAAATCATTCGAATGATTATAGTTGACAAAATATGCACTCTGTTTTGTAGATGTAACATTGACACACTTATTAAATTATTTGTTAGAGTTGTCGATTTACCAGGTCCTCAGAGAAGTAAAGAGTCTTCAAACTGCGTTCAAATATTTCAAAATTGATCCTTATTAAATATTTATTTTAAGTGGTGAAGTTTAATGTTAAGATATCAGAAAACTTCTACCCATTTGACCAGGAAATGATATCCCAAGGCTAAATTAAGAAACCCATCACTGTGTACCGGATACATAAGTTTAGCCAATAACGGTTATTATGAAACATTTTTGCGATGTTAATATTCTAATTTTACGAAAATTATACTCGCTACCATCACAACGAACCATCATCATCATGACAATCATTACAATAACAACACATAATTATATTCTACATGTCACATTTTGTCAACAAGATTACTCTATGTTTTGTTTCCCCGTAAAACATCACGCATTGACCCAATGTAGATATAATTAACCACATTACAATGTCAGAGAAAGTGCTAGAACAGAAACTATCACAGTAAGATAACACATCAACATTTGTAAGCAGGTATATCATTAGAGTATCAGCTGGATGATAGTCATTCAATAATATTCTCTACAATTTGTTGCTCTCGATTTCCATCCACACTTTTGTTTGATTGTTATGAAAGCAAAGATCTTACTTCTCCATCTCATGATTGCCTGGTTTTTCGATATCACTTCTCAGCTTTTTCGATATCACGTCTAAGCTTTTTCGATATCACGTCTCAGGTTTGCGATATCACTTCTCAGCTTTTTCGATATCACTTCTCAGGTTTGCGATATCACTTCTCAGCTTTTTCGATATCACTTCTCAGCTTTTTCGATATCACTTCTCAGCTTTTTCGATATCACTTCTCAGGTTTGCGATATCACTTCTCAGCTTTTTCGATATCACTTCTCAGGTTTGCGATATCACTTCTCAGCTTTTTCGATATCACTTCTCAGCTTTTTCGATATCACTTCTCAGCTTTTTCGATATCACTTCTCAGGTTTGCGATATCACTTCTCAGGTTTTCGATATCACTTCTCAGCTTTTTCGATAATATCACTTCTCAGGTTTGCGATATCACTTCTCAGCTTTTTCGATATCACTTCTAAGGTTTTCGATATCACTTCTTAGGTTTTCGATATCATTTCTCAGGTTTTCGATATCATTTCTCAGGTTTTCGATATCACGTCTCAGGTTTTCGATATTACGTCTCAGGTTTTCCATATCACGTCTCAGGTTTTCCATATAACTTCTCAGGTTTTCCATATCACTTCTCAGGTTTTCGATATCAGGTCTCGGGTTTTCCATATTACTTCTCAGGTTTTCCATATCACTTCTCAGCTTTTTCGATATCCCTTCTCAGGTTTTCGATATCATTTCTCAGGTTTTCGATATAACTTCTCAGGTTTTCGATATCACTTCTTAGGTTTTCGATATCCGTCCAGTTCGATATCATATCAGGTCGAGTATACTTCGGTTTCGAACTGTCTTCTAGGTGAATCACTTTCGTGATTCTATCTTAGCTGTCTTCTGTAATAAGATCTACCTTCTCTTTACCTTCTTTTTTCTTCTGTCTCTCATCTTATATTTTGTATATAAATGATAAAGCATTGGATGAAATCCAGGACACAAGCTTATAGCAACAATATATCATTCCTAAAGAGAAAATATCAAATACATAATGAATAAATCCAAGAAAGAAACATGGAATGAAATATACTTAACAATAAACAGACTTAAGGTCCCTACCTCTAGATTTATTATCGACGTGTACTCATTCTGCATAACCGTAATGTCCGGCAAGACCAGGGACTTTAGTATCAGAGTTTACTTCTCTAGCCGTTACCGCTTCCGTCCCTCCTCCCTACCCTTGCAAGGCAGTAATAATTTGCTATTGACATGTTGTAAGCTGTTATCTTGTACAGCCTCTCAACTTTAACTACAATCATCTTCTTCTTCTTTTGTCAGCATACTGTTCCGGGTTGTTAACCAGTGTCGTGGTTTGATGTATTTGTCTTGTGCTTCTCTGGTGACTTGTGTTGTCAGCACACTGTTACCAGGTTGTTAACCCAGTGTCGTGGTTTGATGTATTTGTCTTGTGATTCTCTGGTGACTTGTGGTGTCAGTACACTGTTACCGGGTTGTTAACCCAGTGTCGTAGTTTTATGTATTTGTCTTGTGCTTCTCTGGTGACTTCTGTCATGGTTTTCTTAGTCCTCTGTTAGAATTCAACTACGTATCTATCCACCTTTTTCTCGGTCTTCCTCTCGCCTACAATCTATGATTTCTATTATTCACATCTACAATCTATGATCTCTATTATTCACATATTACTTTTACTTTCTTGTTCATTTACTTCGTTCTGTCTCCATTTATAATATTTCATGATTACCTTCCTTCGTTCTGTTCGCATATTTTCTCATTGCTCTGTTACCATCTATTCTCATTGTTCTGTTACCATCTATTCTCATTGTTCTGTTACCATCTATTCTTATTGTTCTTCCATTTTCTCATTGTCTTTACCATCTATTCTCATTGTTCTGTTACCATCTATTCTCATTGTTCTGTTACCATCTATTCTCATTGTTCTGTTACCATCTATTCTCATTGTTCTGTTACCATCTATTCTTATTGTTCTGTTACCATCTATTCTCATTGTTCTGTTACCATCTATTCTCATTGTTCTGTTACCATCTATTCTCATTGTTCTGTTACCATCTATTCTCATTGTTCTGTTACCATCTATTCTCATTGTTCTGTTACCATTTATTCTCAGTGTTCTATTGCTTTGATGTGTGACATACACAATGTATGAGACTAATAATTCCATTGATAAATATCTAGAGCTTGGATGTAATATTCATAATCTCATTTTTTGAATTTTTCTATTTTTATTTTCCCCAGACAAACTTGGTCAATCATCTTGTTATCAAAGATATCAACCTACATCTGAGACAAACTTGGTCAACCATCTTGTTATAAAATATATCAACCTACATCTGAGAAACACTTGGTCAACCATCTTGTTATCAAAGATATCAACCTACATCTGAGACAAACGTGGTCAACCATCTTGTTATCAAAGATATCAACCTACATCTGAGACAAACGTGGTCAACCATCTTGTTATCAAAGATATCAACCTACATCTGAGACAAACGTGGTCAACCATCTTGTTATCAAAGATATCAACCTACATCTGAGACAAACTTGGTCAACCATCTTGTTATCAAAGATATCAACCTACATCTGAGACAAACGTGGTCAACCATCTTGTTATCAAAGATATCAACCTACATCTGAGACAAACTTGGTCAACCATCTTGTTATCAAAGATATCAACCTACATCTGAGACAAACTTGGTCAATCATCTTGTTATCAAAGATATCAACCTACATCTGAGACAAACTTGGTCAACCATCTTGTTATCAAAGATATCCAGACCTTGAACCATCTGACAGATATCAAACTTGGCTTTCAACCATCTTGTTATCAAACATATCAACCTACATCTGACACAAACTTGGTCAATCATCTTGTTATCAAAGATATCAACCTACATCTGAGACAAACTTGGTCAACCATCTTGTTATCAAAGATATCAACCTACATCCCTGAGATAAACGTGGCTCAACTCATCTTGTTATCAAAGATATCAACCTACATCTGAAAAACTCAAACTTGGTCAATCATCTATGTTTTTTATCAAAGATATCAACCTACATCTGAGACAAACTTGTTCAACCATCTTGTTATCAAACATATCAACCTACATCTGAGACAAACTTGGTCAACCATCTTGTTATCAAAGATATCAACCTACATCTGAGACAAACTTGGTCAACCATCTTGCTATCAAAGATATCAACCTACATCTGAGACAAACTTGGTCAACCATCTTGTTATCAAAGATATCAACCTACATCTGAGACAAACTTGGTCAACCATCTTGTTATCAAAGATATCAACCTACATCTGAGACAAACTTGGTCAACCATCTTGTTATCAAAGATATCAACCTACATCTGAGACAAACTTGTTCAACTATCTTGTTATCAAAGATATCAACCTACATCTGACACAAACTTGGTCAATCATCTTGTTATCAAAGATATCAACCTACATCTGAGACAAACTTGGTCAACCATCTTGTTATCAAAGATATCAACCTACATCTGAGACAAACTTGTTGAACCATCTTGTTATCAAAGATATCAACCTACATCTGAGACAAACTTGTTCAACCATCTTGTTATCAAAGATATCAACCTACATCTGAGACAAACGTGGTCAACCATCTTGTTATCAAAGATATCAACCTACATCTGAGACAAACTTGGTCAACCATCTTGTTATCAAAGATATCAACCTACATCTGAGACAAACTTGGTCAACCATCTTGTTATCCAAGATATCAACCTACATCTGAGACAAACTTGGTCAACCATCTTGTTATCAAAGATATCAACCTACATCTGAGACAAACTTGGTCAACCATCTTGTTATCAAAGATATCAACCTACATCTGAGACAAACTTGGTCAACCATCTTGTTATCAAAGATATCAACCTACATCTGAGACAAACTTGGTCAACCATCTTGTTATCAAAGATATCAACCTACATCTGAGACAAACTTGTTCAACTATCTTGTTATCAAAGATATCAACCTACATCTGACACAAACTTGGTCAATCATCTTGTTATCAAGATATCAACCTACATCTGAGACAAACTTGGTCAACCATCTTGTTATCAAAGATATCAACCTACATCTGACACAAACTTGGTCAACCATCTTGTTATCAAAGATATCAACCTACATCTGACTCAAACTTGGTCAACCATCTTGTTATCAAAGATATCAACCTATATCTGAGACAAACTTGGTCAACCATCTTGTTATCAAAGATATCAACCCACATCTGAGACAAACTTGTTCAACCATCTTGTTATCAAAGATATCAACCTACATCTGACTCAAACTTGGTCAACCATCTTGTTATCAAAGATATCAACCCACATCTGAGACAAACTTGAACAACCATCTTGTTATCAAAGATATCAACCCACATCTGAGACAAACTTGGTCAACCATCTTGTTATCAAAGATACCAACCTACATCTGACATTGGTAATCATATAATTTAGTTGAGAATGTATTACTCCATATTTGTCAATAGAAATGTCCATGATATTTCTGCAACTCTTAAGCCAGTGTTAGTAATGATAACATCTCGTTTTGTGATACTATTTTGTGGAATTTGTGATAAATGTAACAACAGCATTTCAAGTATCTCAAGTTATGAACAATTGTCTGACACATGCGACTATCACAAAGTTGTCATACAGTGGTTACTATTTTATTATGCAATACCAGTAAACAAGATAGCAGATAAGTTATCCGTTATATGAAGACTATCATTATAGAATTCCGGACAAGGTGTTCCGATTCCTAACTCAATAAATTCAGTAGCGTCTAGGTGTCCAACACACCATTAGGTGTCCAACATACCAGTTGGTGTCCAACATACCAGTTGGTGTCCAACATACCAATTCGATGTTGACTAATTATTCCATTTGTATATTTGGTATGTTGTTGGTTTCGGGCTCTACCAATATCGACATCCATCTCTCTCAATCTGGTCAGCGAAAGGGATTCACAAGCCAAAAACTTCTCTGTGCGGAAATACTCTTTCAATGAAAGAAATATGACAGATCGTCAGCCAAAGAAAAAGTTACAGGTAAACCAACAGATGTACCAGCTACAGGTAAACCCACAGATGTACCAGTTATGTTTCTTCAGAAAAAAATGACGATTAAATCAATCAGAAAATAATCAATAATATCAACAAGATTTCGGAGAGATTAAAGTAAGTTATTATTCTGTGACTTAAAACGTAGTTCAATCGATGTACGGTACAGGCACGTTAGGCAGTAAAACATATTCTATAAGACAAGTCATGAATATGATATTAGACTAGCCCAGTGGCAGAATATGATATTAGACAAGCCCAGTGGCAGAATATGACAGTAGACAAGCCCACTAGCAGAATATGATATTAGACAAGCCCACTGGCAGAATATGAAGGTAGACAAGTCCACTGGCAGAATATAATATTAGACAAGCCCACGGGCAGAATATGATATTAGACAAGCACAATGGCAGAATAAGATATTAGACAAGCACAATGGCAGAATAAGATATTAGACAAGCCCATTGACAGAATATATTAGACAAGCCCAATGACAGAATATGATATTAGACAATCCCACTGACAGAATATAATTAACACTAGAAACAAAGACTACACCCACTTCTGTGTAAGCTACAAACAGACCGTGATGTTTAGGCAAGAGAACATTGAATATATGAACAATATTTTCAAACAAACGAAAGGAAGGAGGATCTCGTTTTTATGTAATCTTACTTGTCATTCTTCCTATTTGTAGTATGATGTCCATGTTTCATGTTTCTGTTTATACTGTGGTACTGACTTGTCAGATCCCATTTAAAGATTTGTCTATAGTTTACTGTTCTGTATATTTGATATGTGGTACTGACTTGTCAGATCCCATTTAAAGATTTGTCTATAGTTTACTGTTCTGTATATTTGATATGTGACTTGACCTTTAATCTATATCCACATTGATCAGTTTGTCTATATTTTGTGTTTTTGATATGGTATGACTTTCAGATCGGTCTAAGTTGGATAGCGTTTCTATCATGTGAGCTTAGACTCTTACTTTGGAGTTTTCGCTTTTCTCTCTTGTCGGTCAGCTCATACATAAGTCTCTTATCAAAAGACTCTGCGCCCTTTCGCAATTTGGCTTTACACATTACTCTGTCATCAGCTAGTCCCTCCCATGTGCTGGGAGCTATAGACACGTTTTTTATTGAGGCTTTGCAGACATCTTTATATTCGAGCAATTGTCTGCCCTGGTGCCTCTTCCTCCGAAAGTTCACAGAACAACATTTGTTTTGGTATGCGATAAGTTTCCATTCGTCTCACATGTCCCATCCATCTTAGTCGTCTACTGCTGAGCATGCCCATTATGGAAGGCAGGTTTGCACGTTGCAGTACTTCAGAGTTGGTTATCTTGTCTACCACCTGATGTTCATAATCTTGCGGAGACATCGAAGGTGAAAGATGTTAAGTCTCTCTCGTGTCTTGAGTAGGCTGTCCATGTTTCTGAGCCATATAGTAAATAACTTGTTACACAGGCTCGATATATTTGAATCTTAGTCTGCAATGTCAGTTTTGTGTTGTCCCACGCTCGCTTTGATAGTATGCGGAATGTAGTAGCCGACTCCCTATACGAGCGTTGATTTCTTCATCAAGAGAAAGGCTGGCAGTGACCATGAACCCGAGATAGCAGAATTTTTGAACTGGTGTTAGATGGTTACCATTTAAAGTGATATTTGTTGTGTTACCTCCTTGACACAGTACAACTATTTTGGAGACACTTATAGTCAGAGAAAATAGGTCGCATGCCTTTGACAAATTATTGATTACGCATTGCAGTGTAGTCTCACTGTGGGCGGCTAAAGCAGCATCGTCAGCGAAAAGGAGGTCCTTGAGAATTTCCGTCGTTTTTGTCTTGGCTCTTAAGCGAGTCAAGTTAAAGAGTGAACCATCTGATCTAGTGCGGATGAAAACATCACCATCAGCGTCCCCAAGGCGTGGTTCAAAAGGACTGCGAAGAAGATGCCAAAGAGAGTTGGAGCAAGGACACAGCCCTGCTTGACTCCACTCTTAACCTTGAAACTATCAGATGTGCTGTCATCGAACTGTATGCTGGCTTTCATGCCCTCATGGAAGGAGACAGTAAAGTGGAGCAACTTTGGGGGACAGCCAATATGCTTCAGTATTTTATAAACACTTGGCCTGCTGACTGAATCAAATGCCCTAGTCAGATCCTCGAAAGCAATACATAAATTCTTACTCTGCTCTCTGCACTTCTCTTGTAGCTGTCGAAGGGTAAATATCATGTCAGTTGTTGACCACTCAGCTCTGAATCCACATTGTGACTCTGGGAGAACACGCTCTGCTAGTTTCTGTAGTCATTTTGAAAGGACTAGTGCAACAGCCTTGCCTGTGACACTTAAAAGGGAGATGCCTCTGTAGTTGTTACAGTCCCTCTTATCCTCTTTGTTCTTATAGAGTGTCACTATCTTTGCATCCCTCATGTCCTGAGGAAATGCTCCCTCTCTAATGTTTGTCTATAGCTTCCTGTTCTGTATATTTGATATGTGGTACTGACTTGTCTTTTCACATTGACAGTTTGTCTATAGCTTCCTGTTCTGTATATTTGATATGTAGTCTGACTTGTCTTATCACATTGACAGTTTGTCTATAGTTTACTGTTCTGTATATTTGATATGTAGTCTGACTTGTCTTATCACATTGACAGTTTGTCTATAGTTTACTGTTCTATATATTTGATTTGTAGTCTGACTTGTGTTATCACATTGACAGTTTGTCTATAGCTTGCTGTTCTGTATATTTGATTAAAAATGTTATAGAAAACACACAGACTTCTATTTACAACAAAATGTGATCTTTCATTTGTTTATTAAATGTGAAACCTTCATTTTCTTCTTCTTCAAGCGTTTGTCCGCTATGGATTTAGGCGTAGTCATGCGTTTGGTGTGGTGCTTCCAACTGATTTTTGCGTGAAAGCCTGCTTACCGTTTTATTAGTTTCCTCGCCATACATGCGAGATAAAAAGGGTCAAACTTGACACTGACCAACAACCCAGTAACAGTGTAACGGCAAAAGAAGAAAAAGCAAATCCGACTTCAGAGGTCAGCAAATATGAATATAATTAAAGTTATCATATTCCTTATTGTTTATCTCATTAAAGTTATCATATTCCCTGTTGTTTATCTCATTAAAGTTATCATATTCCCTGTTGTTTATCTCATTCAAGTTATCATATTCCTTGTTGTTTATCTCATTAAAGTTATCATATTCCCTGTTGTTTATCTCATTAAAGTTATCATATTCCTTGTTGTTTATCTCATTAAAGTTATCATATTCCTTGTTGTTTATCTCATTAAAGTTATCATATTTCTTGTTGTTTATCTCATTAAAGTTATCATATTCCCTGTTGTTTATCTCATTAAAGTTATCATATTCCTTGTTGTTTATCTCATCAAAGTTATCATATTCCCTGTTGTTTATCTCATTAAAGTTATCATATTCCTTGTTGTTTATCTCATTAAAGTTATCATATTCCTTGTTGTTTATCTCATTCAAGTTATCATATTCCCTGTTGTTTATCTCATTAAAGTTATCATATTCCCTGTTGTTTATCTCATTAAAGTTATCATATTCCTTGTTGTTTATCTCATTCAAGTTATCATATTCCTTGTTGTTTATCCCATTAAAGTTATATTATTCCCTGCTGTTTATATCATTTATCATATTCCCTGTTGTTTATCACATTAACAAGTTCATATGATATTTTCTTTTATCAAACTCAAGTTTGTACCATACACTGAAATTTGATAATAAGTTTGTAACTATCATGAAATTTATCCTTTTAACAAACTCAAGTTTGTACCATACACGTAAATTTCACAAGTTTGTAACATGAAATTTATTTTTTTATCAAACTCAAGTTTGTACCATACACTTAACAATTTGAAAAGTTTGTAACTGTCATAACATTTGAGTTTGAGCTTGTTTTTCTTGTCTTCAAGCTCATCTCTAAGTTTCTCTTCTAAAGATGATGTACCTTTGCGTACTGGTTTTATTTGATATAATTCGGCCGTGAGCTACTTTTTCTTCATTTGTTAGGGCGATGAAAAGTTCTTCATTAATGTCTTGCAGACATCCTTAAATCTGAGCAGGGATCAGCCTTAGGGCCACTTCAGTTCCAAAAGTTCACAGAACAGCACCTGTTGGGGTATGCGGATGTTACTGAAACTTAATATAACAGAGAAGCGGTATAGTTGTGTTTTCTTGAGCAACATCAAACTCAGGCGTACACACTGACAGTATCCTCCGATAAGTAATTTAGAGTTGGTTGTGACACTGACAAAGCAGTTAATTTACCTGGGGGTCAATGTCTGGTGTGGATTGTCATCAAGAAGCTTAATAGTAGCATTGAACTTACTGTTACTGGTCAAGTTTACTTATACATGTTATACATATACAATTTACTTGATATTCATGTACTGTATTGGAATGATACAATCTTCTGATATCAAAGAACGAAATATCAACAACAAATATCATAGAAAAAAAAACAGAATGTGCTAATGAAAACGTTCGTATGACGTTTATTAGTTTATTTTGTGCATTAAAACAGCGCTTTGACAAAGACATTTTAGTTGAAACATCAATTGTATATACAACTATAATCTCTAACATTGAGCTATACAATAACAAATATTGTAATAGATATACATCATTGATTTATATATCAAAGATGGCGATGTTGTATATTCATATTACTCTGTGCTATGTGATGATAAAAGAAGATATAGTGACTCAACTATAGTAAGTAGCTCGGTCGTTGTCTGTCTGAAATAAACACAGTGTGTTAACGACAAGTTCTAATTCAAGAATGGAGATTGAGAGATTAAAATAATTCTGGACTTCATTGACTTCATGGATTTACTTCGACCAGTGCAGTTTTCCAATCATAATTTCATTTGTGTCACTGCTTCTAAAGTTTCAAATATATGATCAAAACATGACTCATAAATGTGAGTGAATATTAGAAATATGAGTGAATGGTAATAAAATTGTAAGTGAATTATCATATAGTTGTGAGTGAATAGTCATATAGATATTCCAGGTCTTATTGATCACGGAGATGTATCTCCTTCTTCTTTTGCCGTTACACTGCTACTGGGTTATTGTTCAGTGTCAAGGTTGACTGTTTTTGTCTTACACTGCTACTGGGTTGTTGGTCAGTGTCAAGGTTTACTGATTTTGTCTTACATTGGTCTAGTGGCTGGGATGTAAGGTATTTCTGCTTTTTGACATGGTTCTGCTGTGCCATCTATCCATCGTTTTGGTGGTCTTCCTCTTTTCTTCTTTCCTGATGTTCTGTTGTCAAAGATTATGTATACAGTGGAATTTGATTGCATTCTTATTAAGTAACCAAACCACTTCATTCTTTGTTTCTCAATATAATTGAAGTGGGCTGCTGATGTCCATGACGATGATGTAGAATTCAGAGACGGTCTGCGTCAGTGTAAACCTGCCCCAAGATTCAACTGTGGTGGTGTCAGCCAGCTTCTCCCATTATTCTTTGTTGTCTATATAGACTTTCTATTTATTTCCATTCTGTGACTTGTGATAGTGAGGATCATTATCAAGACTCCAAAAGTCCTTCTCAAGACTCCACATACATACCAGAACATCATACTCAACACTATGAGTCACAGACCACATGGCCACACTAAGATAAAACGCATTACGCGTTGAAATAACCAAAAAAGACACCCGTTTTAGGTTGAAAGCGCCGTGCCTCAGCCACATAGAGGCTGAATCCACTAGCTAACGAACAAAACACAAACTATTGCTATGTACAATGTTCTGTATATATCATCGCTCAGATCTGTAAATGTGTTTATAGCAAAGTCTACCATGGCTTTTCATGTTCTCATTGTTTCTATTACTCTCTCTCTCGCTCTAACTCTGATCTGAGAATGTTTAGGTAATCATTATTATTTATGTGGCTTTAGAATGATCCTCGTATGTTTTCAGCCAGATCTTTACGTATGTTGTCAACCTTTCTCATACTCATACCTTCAACGAGATCGTTACGTATGTTGGCAACCTTTCTCATACTAATACCTTTGACGAAATCTTTACGTATGTTGGCAACCTTTCTCATAGTCATACCTTCAACGAGATCTTTACGTATGTTGGCAAACTTTCTCATACTCATTCCTTCGACGAGATCTTTGCGTATGTTGGCAACATTTCTCATACTCAAACCTTCGACGAGATCGTTACGTATGTTGGCAACCTTTCTCATACTCAAACCTTCGACGAGATCTTTACGTATGTTGGCAAACTTTCTCATACTCATACCTTCAACGAGATCTTTACGTATGTTGTCAACCTTTCTCGTATCTGTCATCTTATATACTTTATTCTGTTTTGTTTTAAATACATCCTGTCGCATATGCTTATCTTTCTTATTAAATATTTTTCTTTTTTTCTGCACTCATGCTTCTTATATTTGATTTCTTTTTCATTGCTCTTATTTCATTGTCATTATTTCTTTGGCTATATTTCATTGTCATTATTTCATTGTCATTATTTCATTGCCATTATTTCATTGCACTTATTTCATTGTCATTATTTCGTTGTCATTATTTCATTGCCCTGATTTCTTTGTCATTATTTCATTGCCCTTATTTCTTTGTCATTATTTCATTGCCTGATTTCTTTGTCATTATTTCATTGCTTCGTCATTAGTTTCTTTGTCATTATTTCATTGCCCTTATTTCATTGCCCTTATTTCATGGCTTTTATTTAATTGTATTTTAGTTTTATTCTTTGATATTTTGTTTGTCTGTACCACTTTCTCATTTTATACTTTATCTAGTTGTAGCTACGGTTATTTGTTACCTTACAAAAACTAAATGTTAACATACATTTGTCGTGTGCTACTGTCATACATAAACAAAATGCTATCTTACATTAGTCGTGTGCTATCATCATACATAAACAAAATGCTATCTTACATTAGTCGTGTGCTATCATCATACGTAAACAAAATGCTATCTTACATTAGTCGTGTGCTATCATCATACGTAAACAAAATGCTATCTTACATTAGTCGTGTGCTATCATCATACATAAACAAAATGCTATCTTACATTAGTCGTGTGCTATCATCATACATAAACAAAATGCTATCTTACATTAGTCTGTGCTATCTCATACATAAAAATGATCTTAAATTGCTCATCACATAAACAAATCTACGTTAGTCGTTGCTATCATCATACATAAACAAAATGCTATCTTACATTAGTCGTGTTCTACCATCATACATAAACTAAATGCTATCTTACATTAGTCGTTTACTATCACTGCACTTGTTCTTGTGAAAGACGTTATCTGTGTAGAAGTTTCTGTTTTCTTTCTGAAATGAAACACTTGGTTAAATGTTTCCCGGTACTTGGTGCTCATGTTATAATACAGGAATATGTTGACGCTGGAATTGAATGCCTCAAAGATGAAAGCAAACGACCACGCCATAAGAAAGGCATTCTGTTGTATTCCTAGGATATTGAATTCTGGTCTAAGATATGCGCACATAGAATGATAACACCTGGGGTGTAGCAGACGATTAAAACAGTCGCTATCATGACGACCATATTCATAGTTTTTCTGTCTCGGTTAGATATGGTCTCGGATCGAGTCTGGTCTGCACTTGCCTTCTGTCGCCATTTTGATTTCTGTTTCAGTTGGATAACGAGAACAAGTGTGAAGATAATAACAGCAACAAAAGAAACTGAACCAAGAATCGAGTACAAACAAAATGCCAAACCTTCCAAGCTCTCTCTGTCGCTTATCATAGACATGCCAATCAAAGTCTTGTTTATTTCTGGGTAGAACTTCCAGCAAATATAATATGTCTGAAACTCTGGTACAAATGAAAGTATTATACTGATGTATATGAAACATACAGTAATTGTTGTGACTTTGGGCGTGATAATTTGTTTAATCTTTAAGAAGAGCTTATACTAAACATCGTTCTGCCGTGACAAATACGGTTATCCATCCTGTGATACGGACAAAGCAAATGTGAGGAATACCTGCAGTTAAATGCAAATTTCGTGGAACTAAAGATATCAGATTTCATAAACGAAGGATTAACACACAAACCTAACCACAACATAGTAATCAGACTGCACATGTCAGAGATGGCTAATCCAAAGAAACTAATATTCATAGTGTTATCGAAACCTTGTTTATAAAATACAATAATATTCATGATATTCGCTACAAGACCACACAGAGATATAGTAAAGTTGATTGTATCATGATTCACAATCATAATAATTTCTATAATTTGGTCGCTGATCAGTGGCTGGTCTTCTTGCTGGCTACCGAACATAGAATCTGTACTGGCATGTGCATCCATTTTATTGTAGATGTGTTCATATAATGTTCCTATTTTGTGCCTTTCGATGCAGAGATGGTACTAGGTCTATAACAAATATCACGACCTGTATCTCGACTGTAGAAGACAGGATCAGTGTTCTTGTTGCGATCTTTCTAATTTGTGAAATACCTCCTCACTTGTCTCTACATTGCCAATATTGCTACACACATTTCATGTGCCTTCAAGTAACTCCTATCTAGTATTAGTTGTTAGATGTCCAACATTTTTATTATTGTATTACTTGTTTGTTGTTCATTGCTTATTAATTAATATCAGATTTTCAAATTGAATTGCACAAACATGTTTATGTTTTCTAAATATGGGAGAAAGAATACAGAACAAGTTTCACTTGAATTTGTTAGAAAGTGTCATTCTCTAGCAAGATCTAAACTTGTTACAAGTTTCCTTCATTGCTCCTGAACTGAACAAATAAACATAATATAACAGAAAGAATTCAAAATCTCTTTCAATGAGTGTCATTTAAATTCAATTTAAGCTATTTTGTTTTCCCAATATTTTTTGAGACACCCAAAGTTTAAAGTTCGCCAAAATATAAATACTAAAATAATCATGTTGAATATAACAGTGTTAAAAAAAGTTTTGTTAAAAAAGGTTCAATTATGCTTATCTGTATGACATAAATATAAAAAAGGTTCAATTATGCTTATCTGTATGAGCATAAATATAAAAAAAGGTTCAATTATGCTTATCTGTATGACATAAATATAATTTGAGCAAAATAGCTTTCATTGATGTTCTCTTTCTTATGTTGTTCTTGTTATTAATTTAAAATAAATATATTCAGGAAATCATTCAAATGATTATAGTTGACAAAATATGCACTCTGTTTTGTAGATGTAACATTGACACACTTGTTAGAGTTGTTGATTTACCAAGTTCTCAGAGAAGTAAAGAGTCTTCAAACTGCGTTCAAATATTTCAAAATTGATCCTTATTAAATATTTATTTTAAGTGGTGAAGTTTAATGTTAAGATATCAGAACACTTCTACCCATTTGACCAGGAAATGATATCCCAAGGCTAAATTAAGAAACCCATCACTGTGTACCGGATACATAAGTTTAGCCAATAACGGTTATTATGAAACATTTTTGCGATGTTAATATTCTAATTTTACGAAAATTATACTCGCTACCATCACAACGAACCATCATCATCATGACAATCATTACAATAACAACACATACTTATATTCTACATGTCACATTTTGTCAACAAGATTACTCTATGTTTTGTTTCCCCGTAAAACATCACGCATTGACCCAATGTAGATATAATTAACCACATTACAATGTCAGAGAAAGTGCTAGAACAGAAACTATCACAGTAAGATAACACATCAACATTTGTAAGCAGGTATATCATTAGAGTATCAGCTGGATGATAGTCATTCAATAATATTCTCTACAATTTGTTGCTCTCGATTTCCATCCACACTTTTGTTTGATTGTTATGAAAGCAAAGATCTTACTTCTCCATCTCATGATTGCCTGGTTTTTCGATATCACTTCTCAGCTTTTTCGATATCACGTCTAAGCTTTTTCGATATCACGTCTCAGGTTTGCGATATCACTTCTCAGCTTTTTCGATATCACGTCTCAGGTTTGCGATATCACTTCTCAGGTTTTCGATATCATTTCTCAGGTTTACGATATCACTTCTCAGGTTTTCGATATCACTTATCAGGTTTACGATATCACTTTTCAGGTTTTCGATATCACGTCTCAGGTTTTCGATATCACTTTTCAGGTGAGTATCTATCTTAGACTGTCTTCTGTAATAAGATCGTACCTTCTCTTTTCGTTACACTTCTCTTATTTTCTTTCTTCTGTCTCTCATCTTATATTTGGTATATAAATGATAAAGCATTGGATGAAATCCAGGACACAAGCTTATAGCAACAATATATCATTCCTAAAGAGAAAATATCAAATACATAATGAATAAATCCAAGAAAGAAACATGGAATGAAATATACTTAACAATAAACAGACTTAAGGTCCCTACCTCTAGATTTATTATCGACGTGTACTCATTCTGCATAACCGTAATGTCCGGCAAGACCAGGGACTTTAGTATCAGAGTTTACTTCTCTAGCCGTTACCGCTTCCGTCCCTCCTCCCTACCCTTGCAAGGCAGTAATAATTTGCTATTGACATGTTGTAAGCTGTTATCTTGTACAGCCTCTCAACTTTAACTACAATCATCTTCTTCTTCTTTTGTCAGCACACTGTTACCGGGTTGTTAACCCAGTGTCGTGGTTTGATGTATTTGTCTTGTGCTTCTCTGGTGACTTGTGTTGTCAGCACACTGTTACCAGGTTGTTAACCCAGTGTCGTGGTTTGATGTATTTGTCTTGTGATTCTCTGGTGACTTGTGGTGTCAGTACACTGTTACCGGGTTGTTAACCCAGTGTCGTAGTTTTATGTATTTGTCTTGTGCTTCTCTGGTGACTTCTGTCATGGTTTTCTTAGTCCTCTGTTAGAATTCAACTACGTATCTATCCACCTTTTTCTCGGTCTTCCTCTCGCCTACAATCTATGATCTCTATTATTCACATCTACAATCTATGATCTCTATTATTCACATATTACTTTTACTTTCTTGTTCATTTACTTCGTTCTGTCTCCATTTATAATATTTCATGATTACCTTCCTTCGTTCTGTTCGCATATTTTCTCATTGTTCTGTTACCATCTATTCTTATTGTTCTGTTACCATCTATTCTCATTGTTCTGTTACCATCTATTCTCATTGTTCTGTTTCCATCTATTCTCATTGTTCTGTTACCATCTATTCTCATTGTTCTGTTACCATCTATTCTCATTGTTCTGTTACCATCTATTCTCATTGTTCTGTTACCATCTATTCTCATTGTTCTGTTACCATCTATTCTCATTGTTCTGTTACCATCTATTCTCATTGTTCTGTTACCATCTATTCTCATTGTTCTGTTACTATCTATTCTCATTGTTCTGTTACCATCTATTCTTATTGTTCTGTTACCATCTATTCTTGTTGTTCTGTTACCATCTATTCTTGTTGTTCTGTTACCATCTATTCTCATTGTTCTCTTACCATCTATTCTCATTGTTCTGTTACCATCTATTCTCATTGTTCTGTTACCATCTATTCTTGTTGTTCTGTTACCATCTATTCTTGTTGTTCTGTTACCATCTATTCTCATTGTTCTCTTACCATCTATTCTCATTGTTCTGTTACCATCTATTCTCATTGTTCTGTTACCATCTATTCTCATTGTTCTGTTACCATCCATTCTTGTTGTTCTGTTACCATCTATTCTCATTGTTCTGTTACCATCTATTCTCATTGTTCTGTTACCATCTATTCTCATTGTTCTGTTACCATCTATTCTCATTGTTCTGTTACCATCTATTCTCATTGTTCTGTTACCATCTATTCTTGTTGTTCTGTTACCATCTATTCTCATTGTTCTGTTACCATCTATTCTCATTGTTCTGTTACCATCTATTCTTATTGTTCTGTTACCATCTATTCTCATTGTTCTGTTACCATCTATTCTCATTGTTCTGTTACCATCTATTCTCATTGTTCTCTTACTATCTATTCTCTTTGTTCTCTTACCATCTATTCTCATTGTTCTGTTACCATCTATTCTCATTGTTCTGTTATCATCTATTCTTGTTGTTCTGTTACCATCTATTCTTATTGTTCTGTTACCATCTATTCTCATTGTTCTGTTACCATCTATTCTCATTATTCTGTTACTCTCTCTCTCTTTAGCCTGTTACGCCCCTGGCGTTTAGGGCAACAACAAACGTACACCATTCTTCCCTGTTCATGGCCTTCCTCTGTATTGTGTTCCAGCTATGATTCATTTCCTTCAGCTCTTGCTCTATCGTTCTCCTCCAGGTCGTCTTGGGTCTTCCACGCTTTCGCCTACCCTCTGGAGTCCATCTCAGTGCAGTTTTCGTGTCGGAGCCAGTCTCCATGCGCATCACATGTCCAATCCATCTCCAGCGTCGTCTTCGGATGATAGTGCCCATATTCTCTTGTTGGCATCGTGCAAGCAATTCTTGATTCGAGATAGTAGTCGGCCAGTACACGCGTAAGATTTTTCGCAGACAAGTTGTATGAAAGGCGGAGAGTCTGGACATATCCTGTTCTGTCATTCTCCAGCATTCCGATCCATACAGCAAAGTTGACAGCACACAGCTGTTATAGATACTAGTCTTGGTTCTGATGCTGTATTGGGCAGATTTTCAGGCGGTCTGAAGGGTCATGAATGCACTGCGTGCTTTACTCAGTCTGTTTTTAATGTCAGATCCAGCGCCTCCTTCATTGCTAATAACACTTCCAAGGTATGTGAAAGCGGTTGTATCTCGGAGGGTTTTACCTTCTAGTTTGACTGGTGCTGGGGTTGCTATGTTCAGAGTCATTACTTCAGTTTTCTTCTGATTTATTTTCAGCCCAACCATCTCACTATATTGGTTAAGGCGGCTGGTCTTTTCCTGGATATCTCTATGTGTATGAGATAGGAGTGCGATGTCATCTGCAAAATCTAGGTCTTCCAGAGTGGATGTGAGCGTCCATCTAATACCTCTTGCCTTATCTTCCGTTGTTTTACGCATCACCCAATCTATGACAGTGTTGAATAATAGGGCTGACATAAATTCTTCTGTTACCATAAATTATTCTGTTACCATCTATTCTTATTGTTCTGTTACCATCTATTCTCATTGTTCTGTTACCATCTATTCTCATTGTTCTGTTACCATCTATTCTCATTGTTCTATTGCTTTGATGTGTGACAGACACAATGTATGAGACTGAACATTTTATTGATAAACGTCTAGAGT